>CM055118.1:899346127-899713627 GCA_029206835.1 Rana muscosa | reverse complement strand
CCAAGAAGAAGAAGACGCATTCAATCACTTGTAGAAATATCAGACACTCATGATGATTTCTAGTAATGAAGGATGGAGCACACAGGCTTGGTTGCCCAGTGTTGGCATCCTGGTACCCATACACCATACTACATATAGATCCCCCCACTCTGGGTATATGGAAGTGACAGGCCAGCAATACATGAAAGAAGGGAAGGTCTCCATCTGATCTAGGGATGATGATTAGAGGTGGATGGATGCAGGAAGCAGCAGCTGTGTGTTGCCAAGGCGATGTGAAGGAGAATGCACAGGAATGCCCCCCCCCCCCCCCATACACACCTATCTCTCTCTCTGAGCACACTTACCTTCTGTTGCATAGCTGTGATCGCGCAGGAAACTATTGTTAATTTTGCGGGTATCAATGTCCTCCTCCATTGACAGCCTGTTGACTTATCTGAATGACTATAGAAAACACACAAGTATCCATGATCCGGAGAGCAAGCGTTTAGCAGAGGAGGAGATCGAGCCGCCCCCAGCACTCCATGGTACCGGTGATACAAGGACTGGAGAAAGGTGTGTTAGGACAGGGTGTCAGGGGGTGCGGAGGATGGCTGTCAGCAGGAGAGGTGCAGCTAATAGCACATGCTGATCCTTCTTCCCAACAGCTCAGGTGTGTAATGCGGGTGCAGCTATCAGCACGGATCCCGGCGGACTCTGCTGGCGGACTCTGTTGGATTTAGTTGAGCCGCTGTGTTTGCAGTTTTTCTCTCCGGCTCTCCTGGACGTGATCAGATCTGTGCCAAGCCAGCAGCTCTCTGCAGTCTCTCATCCACAGTCACTCATCCACTCCGGGCTTGTTCCGCTGCTCTGATCGTCTCCTCTGCTCTGATCGTCTCTGCTCTGGATCCGATGCGCTCAGCTCGCTGGGATCAGCACCTTGGGGAGCGATCGCCTTCAGAGGATACTGCCCGCCGCCTCTAGCTGTTGCTGCTGCCTGGATACAGAACGATGCTGCATTGGCTGCAGGCTCCGCCCCTACAGCTCGGCAACTGCGTCAGCACAGCCTGTCCTCTCCCCCAGTCTGCCAGGATTCTTACTGCAGTGTGGGGGCTCAATGATCCCTCCACATACATGGCATGGCTAAAGTGCTGTATCATTACCACCAGGGCACACAGCAACAACATGCCCAAACATCATACATACACTAAATTATATATACATACACACACACACACATACATACATATATATATATATACACACACACATACACACATATACATACATACATACATACATACATACACACATACATACACACACATATATACATACATACACACACACACACACAAATGTTACACACCAGCCACTTTATTAGGTACAATTGCTTGGTAACACAAATTGCTAATCAGCCAAGCACACAGCATTTATACATAGTGAAGGCGACTTGCTGACGTCCAAACCGAGCATCAGAATTCCGATTTAAAGCGGAGTTCCACCCAAAAATGGAACTTCCGCTTTTCTGACCCCTCCCCCCCTCCAGTGTCACATTTGGCACCTTTTAGGGGGGAGGGGGGTGCAGATACCTGTCTAAGACAGGTATTTGCACCCACCTTCAGGAATAGACTCATGCAACAGACACACCCCTACCCGCACCCCCCCCCCCCCGCTGTCTCCTGGGAAATACACTGTTCCCAGGAGAGAGCGGGGGGTAGTGACGGCGCACCGCGCTACTCGCGCATGCGCAGTAGGGAACCGGGCAGTGAAGCCCCAACGCTTCACTTCCCCATTCCCTCACCGAAGATGGCGGCAGGTGCAGCCGAGGGATGAGCGATTGCTCGACCTCGGCTGCCAACTTCGCGGGCGCGCTGGACAGGTGTCCATAGTTTAAAAGTCAGCAGTATTTGTAGCTGCTGGCTTTTAAAAAAATAAAAAATTCAGCGGAACCTCCGCTTTAAGTGACTTTTAACGTGGCATGGTTGTTGGTACCTTACAAGCTGGTCTGAGTTTTTCAAAAACTGCTGATCTACTAGGATTTTCAGGCACAACCATCTGTAGGGATTACAGAAAAGGGTCCAAAAAAGAGAAAATATCCAGTGAGCGGCAGTTGCGTGGACAAAATTAGCTCAACCCAATAGAACTAATTTGGGATGAATTAGAGCAGAGACTGAAAGCCGGGCCTTCTCGTCCAACATCAGTGCCTGACCTCAGAAATGCGCATCTGGAAGAAGGGTCAAGCATTTCCATAGACACACTCCGAAACCTTGTGGACAGCCTTCCCAGAAGAGTTGAAGCTGTCCTAGCGGCAAAGGGTGGGCCAACTCAATATTGAACCCTACACACCAAGACTGGGATGCCATTAAAGTGTGTGTGCGTGTAAAGGCAGGCATCCCAATACTTCTGACAATATAGTATACATTGTCAAAAGTATATATATATATATATATATATATATATATATATATATATATCACCCTGGAGTTTAGGCAGGGTTGCTCCTAAATGTACCTGCCAGGAGTAGCTACCATGGCTAATTGTTAGGGATTATCTGAGTTCTTCTCAAATATGGCATTGCTGCACTATTCTGTTCTGCCACTAGGTGGCCGGGAACCTGGTGGCATTAGATAAGGAGTGCAATGCAAAGTCAGATTATGGATATATGGGGTATTTCAGCCAATAGGCAGGGGTTTTCTTGGATCCCTTGGACTGCTGGGAGAGCCTATATATTTGGATGGAGTCAGGTGATCCGTGCTCTGTGCCACCTGGATGGCTGTCTGGGTGGACGTGTGTTGTATTGCCTGGGCTGCTAGGCTGGAGTTTAGGCCTATCCTGGACACATCTGGCTGCTAGGCTGTCTGAGGGCCTATCCAGAAGCAAGAGAACAGTGCAGGGTTGGGATTGCGGCTTGCAATCCAACGAAAAGTGACGGTTCTGCCAGCCGGAGAACCCTGAACGTGGTCGGAGGTAGAGGGGAAGCTGTCGCCACTAAGGGACCATCCACCTTATTACCAGGGACTACAGTGAGTAGCTGAAGTACCAGAGCAGTATTCTCACCAACCGGGATGGTGAAGAATCAGGAAACTTCAGTGGGTATCAAGCCAAGGGACCCACCAGCGGAGGAGACACACACCTGTTAAATGTCAGAGCTCGAGCAGGCCTGTTGGGTGAAGCTTGAGAAGTATCTCGAGTGCCAAGCTAGGGACCCAGCAGCGAGGCGGGGTGACACTTGGAGGAAGATACTACCGTGAAGCTTGGAGGAGTTCAAGGGGTTCAGTGACAGTGAATTAACTAGTCTAGTGAGAGACTGGGAGCTCAGTGGGCTGAAGAACTACAAGAAGTGATTGTAGTGGAAGCAAAGGAACTGTTACACTTTGTGTTAGGAACTGTTAAAGATTGTTGCCATAGGAGACAGCATTCCTACACATGCAGATGTGGCGTCTTGCTGCACGCCTTTCCCTGCATGGCTGTCCTCCTGTTGAAGTCTGAGTCTGCCAATTAATCTTGCAACTACCAAAGGGTGTCCTGGCCCTATCCCTCTCTCCCACAGTTCTGTCAAGAGAAAAAAAATCTCTTGCATTCAAGAAGTGTCTGGCGCCCAATGAATCGAACACCTTTGCACCCACTATGCCTCACAACCAACCATATACAGAAGGATGTCAGCCATCTCTGGTCATGGAGGTTCTCATTAGACCAAAAGAGGGCGGGGACATTGATGAGTCCATCAGCATGGCACATCTTGACTTGGTGATATTTTGCCCACTTTTCTTTGCAAAAACATTACAAATCTGTCAGATTGCGAGGGCATCTCCTGTGCACAACCCTCTTCAGATCCCACCAGTGGCGGCTGGTGCTCACATTTTTTTTTGGGGGGGGGGGCGCAACAAACTGAAAAAAAACATCAATTGCCGCCACTGTGCCCATAAACGCAGCCACTGTGCCCATACACCACCAGTTTGTCCCCTCAAATGCAGCCAGTTTGCCCCCAAATGCAGCCAGTTTGTCCCCCAAATACAGCCAGTTTGTCCCCCAAATACAGCCAGTTTGTCCCCATATACAGCCAGTTTGTCCCCATATACAGCCAGTTTTGTCCCCCATATACAGCCAGTTTGTCCCCCATATACAGCCTGCCCCCCCCCCCAGCCATGCACTTACCTTCCTCGGTCCGCGCCGTCCTCGATGTCTTCTCCCGCCCTCGATGTCGCTTCAGCCAATCAGGTTACCGGTAACCAGATCCGGTGAACCTGATTGGCTGAAACCCCCACAGTCTTCTCCAAGGAACGCACCCCCGTGCGTACCTTGGAGGAGTTTTTGGAAGCCGATTACAGCGTGAGAGCTGTATTCGGAAAGCCTATCAGAGCTGCTGATAGACACTTCCAAGTCACACCCACCGCCAGCCACCGCTCTAATTCATATGGCCGGCGCTCACCAGGAGGCCGGCCATATGAATAGTGGGCAGCGTGGCAGCGGCGAAAATACACAGATTCATGCAATGCATGAATCTGTGTATTGTCTTTCAGTGGCGGTGCGGGAGCGAGAGGGGCGGCGCTCCGGCGCCCTCTATGGACGCACCGCCACTGGATCCCACCACAGATTTTCAATTGGATTCAGGTCTGGGCTCTGCCTGGGCCATCCCAAAACTTTAATCTTCTGCTGGTGAAGACATTCTTTTGTTGATTTGGATGTATGGTTTGGGTCATTGTCAAGCTGAAAGATGAAGTTCCTCTTCATGTTCAGCTTTCTAGCAGAAGCCTGAAGGTTTTGTGACAATATTGACTGGTATTTGGAACTGCTCATAATTCCCTCTACCTTGAATAAGGCCCCTGTTCCAGCTGAAGAAAAACAGCCCCAAAGCATGATGCTGCCATCACCATGTCTTACTATGGTGTGGGTATGGTGTTCTTTTGGTGATGTGCAGTGTTGCTTTTGCGCCAAACATATCTTTGGGAATTCTGGCCAAAAAGGTCAACCTTGGTTTCATCAGACCATAACACATTTTTCCACATGCTTTTGGGAGACTTCAGATGTGTTTTTTGCAAAATTTAGCCGGACTTGAATGTTTTTCTTCGTAAGAAAAGGCTTCCATCTTGCCACTATCACATAGCCCAGACATATGAAGAATACAAGAGATTGTTGTCACATATACCACACAGCCAGTACTTTCCAGATATTCCTGCAGCTCCTTTCATGTTGCTGTAGGCTTTTTGGCAGCCTCCCTGACCAGTTTTCTTCTTGCCTTTTCATCAATTTAGGAGGGACGACCAGTTCTTGGTAATGTCACTGTTATGCCATATTTTCTCCACTTGATGACTTCACTGAGTTCTATGGTATATCCAATGCCTTGGCAATTATTTTGTACCCTTTTCCTGACTGAATATATTGATTGGGGGGAGATGAAGCCATTAACCAGCAGACACAGGGCAAGTTACCATTATTTCCAATCACATCCCGGTAATTTTTGAAAAAATTGGAAGAGGGGTGCCCCTGGGATTGTGTGGATTGGAATAAATTATGGATTGCCACCAAGTATATATAAAAGAAAAATATAAGGAATTTTATTTATACATAATACACATTTATATCAAAATTTGTTTAAGATCAAAGAGAGGAACAGACATATACAGTCATTGAAAAGCAATTGCATGAAGGCACCTTACTACTTAAGACATACAAGTCATATAACTAGTGGTGACACAACCGACATGTTTCGGATACTCGAGCTATATCTGTGATAGCCTCCATTATTTCCTTCTTCAAGGTTCATGCAATAGTTTGAAGACAAATTGGTCTCTATATAAGAGAAGAACAACATAGTATATAATAGCTGTATAATACACAACAGTGTATTGGCATAATTACAATATTTTGAATTTCTCCCATATGTGGGCAGCTAGAAGATAGACATTGTTGCAAAGAGAAAGTGAGCAATGGGAGAAAAGAAGAAAGATCGAATAAAAAATAGAGAGAGATAAAAACAAAGAAGGAAAAGAAAAAGGGGAAAGGGGGGGAGGGGGGAAAGAGATTGGAAGAAGTGAAGGAAGGAGAGGGGAGGGGAGGGGGGGAGAGAAACAGGGAAAAAAAAAAAAGGGAAAAAGGGAAAAAAAAAAAAAAATATACATGAAAGTAAATTAAGAATGCATGGACCATGGATGCATATATGCATTATATAATTGTATGTCTACAGAATACAGTACATCTATATCAAATAGTGTTGCATACATACATTTCCAATGGGTAACATAAACATCAGCCGCTTGGAGGAATTGTCCCGGTGATATGGAGCCCAAATGGATATGGTGCGAGTTTGATGGTCGCATAAAGGCAATGCAGCGGCCAAAGAGGCACTGCAGGCAAGATGACAGAGCCACGGGGATATGTATAAGAGGACCAACCCAAAACGCCCCTCAAAGGCTCACAGGGAAGCCCCAAATTGCAGCGGAAGAAATGCCAAGGCCTCTCTGCAAAAACATACATATATAGATTATAGTTTCTAGATCGCAGGCTAGCCCGGTAAGCAGGCATCCCATAACTCTAATCAAGTGTTTAAAAGAAAGCTTAGTACCTGTAGATATGGCGCAAGGACATCCACACTCTGGCTGTGCAGCAATTGGCCAAGTCAGGTGGGACTTTATATAGAGCTGTGGCTTGTATTGCAGCCAATCAGCTCAAATGGCGCCAAAAGGTAAAGCTAAAAAAAAAAAAAAAAAAAGGGATTCAACCAATAGGGTAGAGCGTGGAGGCCACAATAGGGCTAGAGTATGCGTCCGGGTAGGGAACCCAATTAGCTGCGTATTAAAATAGATGGAGAGGCTCTTACAGGACAGGCACCGCATACAGAGGCCGCCTCAGATCCCGGCGGCGTCCGGCGTCATCGCGCACCCACGCAGACGTGGAAGACGTCCAAAACGCCGGCGCGGTGACGTCAGACCTTTTCCTGACTGATACCTTTTAACAATGAGAGCCTCTGATGCTTTGGAAGCTTTCTGTGGAACATGGCTTTTGCTGTAGGATGTGATAAGAAAATGTCAGGAAAGACCTATTAGAACAGCTGAACTATATTTGGGGTTCATCAGACACACTTTAAATGATGACAGGTGTGTACTGACTCCTATTTAGCCCAGGTTCACACTGGGCTGCGGGAGTGAAGCCGTGCGAGTTCAGCTGAACTCGCACGATTTCACTCTAGCTGGCAGTCACGATTTCAGCCGCGATTACCAAGACATCTGACACAGATGTCAATGTAAATCGCGGCCGGAAATCACAAAAAGTAGTACAGAAACGACTTTTTGAAATCGGTGCAGCGCCGCAGATGCGGCGTCACACCGATTAGGACGGTGCCATTGCCGGCAATTTTCGGCAATAGCGGCGTTTTGACATGCGATTTGACATGCCAAATCGCATGTCAAAACGCACCAGTGTGAACCAGGGCTTAACCACTTCTCTACTGTGCACGAAAACCCCCTTCCTGCCCAAGCCATTTTTCAGCTTTCAGCGCTGTCACACTTTGAATGACAATTGCGTGGTCGTGCGACGTGGCTCCCAAACAAAATTTGCGTCCTTTTTTTTCCCCACAAATAGAGCTTTCTTTTGGTGGTATTTGATCACCTCTGCGGTTTTTATTTTTTGCGCTATAAACAAAAGAAGAGCGTCCAGTTTGGAAAAAAAACACGATTTTTTAATTTTTGCTATAATAAATACCCATTTTTTTTTTTTAAATAAAATTTTCCTCAGTTTAGGCCGATACGTATTCTTCTACATATTTTGGTAAAAAAAAAAAAAAATCGCAATAAGCGCGTATTGATTGGTTTGCGCAAAAGTTATAGCGTGTACAAAATAGGGGATAGATTTATAGCATTTTTATTTTTTTATTAGTAATGGCGGCGATCTGCGATTTTTTATTGTGACTGCGATATTGCGGCGGACACATCGGACACTTTTGACACATTTTTGGGACCATTCACGTTTATACAGCTATCCCTGCTATAAAAATGCATTGATTACTGTATACATGTGATTGGCAGGGAAGGGGTTAACCACTAGGGGCGGGAAGGGGTTAAATATGTTCCCTCAATGTGTTCTTACTGTGGGGGGAGGGGACTGACTGGGGGAGGTGACCGATGGTTGTCCCTATGTACAAGGGACACACCATCGGTCCCCTCTCCCTCACAGGACGTGGATCTCTGTGTTTACACACAGAGATCCACTTTCCTGCTCGTTTCCCGGGCAATCGCGGCCGCCGGGCACGCGCACCGGGGCCTTGTGAACGCGGCGGGCGCGCGCCGCTGGCGGCAAGCGCGCGCCTCCTAGCTCGTTTTAAAGGGAGGACGTCATATGACGTCCTCCCAGAACGAGAGTATCCTCCGCCCGCCGTCAATTGACAGTGGGCGGGGGACAAGTGGTTAACATGAGTTTGAATTTAATTGTTTAATTCTGAACACAGCTACATCCCCAGTTATAAGAGGGTGTGCACACTTATGCAACCACATTTTATTTTTACTCTCTCCCCCCTAAGGATTTCAATTTGTTTTTCAAATTGAGTTGTACAGTTTATAGTTTACATTAAAAAAGATGGAGAAAGTTCTGAATTTATCCTTTGTTTATGTCACAGAAACCTGACATTTTAACAGGGGTGTGTAGACTTTTTATAGCGTGTGTATAATATATATATATATATATATTTTATATATTATATATATATATATACACACATACACATGCACACACACACACACATATACACGACAGGTCCATAATCAAGCAAATTGATTTAACTGCAGTAGAGAAAAAGTGAGGTTACAGACCTGACAATGCTGTCTGCCAACGATTAATGAGTCTCAAGAGTAGCTGAACAGTAGAGATGGGCCGAACATCCCCCCCCCCCCCCCCCGTTGGGAACCAAACTATGAGCCTTACTAAAGTCTAGATGACCTGAACTTGAAAAATCAAAAGTGCCCATTTTGAAGGCTTATATGCAAAGTTACTGGTCATAAAAAGGGTATGGGGGCCTGGGTACTGCCCTAAGGGACATGTATCGTGCATCAATGCAAACTTTTTTCTTTTTAAATATTGTTTTTTTAACCACTTGTCGATCTCGCATTCCGCAGATATACTGCAGCAAGGTGGCTCGGCTGCGCAAACCGACATACCTGTACGGCGGTCTGTGCATGTGATAGTGTGGGCGCATGCGGGTCCGGCGGATCCGATGCTCACCGGCCACCCACAATCACAGGACAGAGGCAGAACGGTGATCTGCCTATGTAAACAAGTAAACAAGGCGGATCCTTGTTCTGATCAGGAACAGTGATCTCTGTTTTTGTGGAAACGCATCAGGGTGGAGAATACATGTAACATCATCTTAACTAGCTGGACGAGTGATACCGCCGCCAGTGAAAAACATTTTGCTTGAATTGAACAAAAGGGAGGGGCTATATATGACAGCGCGCGGTGGGGAACACACAGCTATTGAAATGAAAGCGGTTATGTTCCCCGCGCGCTGATCAACCAGACGGCGGCAGTGGTGGCAGGGGGGCTCTCTTTCCCTACACAGGTAGGCCACTGGGGACACAAGGCTGCATTTGGGGACACATGGCTGCACAAGGGTGCATTTGGGGACACATGGCTGCATTTTGGGGCTGCATTTGGGGACACAAGGCTGCATTTGGGGACATGGACAGGCTGCATTGGCGGACACGGACAGGCTGCAGTTTTGGACATGGATGAAGTTGTTGTTAATATTTCGTTTTATAACTTAATTCTGCATAAACAATTTAAGTGTCATTTCATGAGATAATTTGAGGGCGTGTTTGGGGGCGGGGCATGGTAGGGGTTGGGCCCGGCAACTGGTGGCGAGTAACCCTTGAGGTCTGGCTAGTAGCTCAGGATTCGAAATTTTGAAGCCTGACATACAGTATACTTGACACAAAAATAAATATAACAATAATTGCCATCACATTGGCAAATACATCAAGGAATGGCTCAAAAAGACCTGGAGGATTATAAACTAGTCAAGTTAAAAAACTTGATTGAATCCCATTGAAATGCTTTGGGGTGCTTTGAAAGTGGGCGGTAATTGCAAGGAAACCCACAAACTTCTTGCAATTTATGGAATTTGGCATGGAATTTGAATGGTGGATGTCAGAGGCATAACAAGTTATTATTATTCTGTCCGGTTGAATGCCAAGAGTGAGACTGACTTTTTCCACAGTACAGTATACTATTACTATTTTAGTTGAATAACAGATTGAAAAGGCCAATATTTCTCATGTTTTCAAGTAGATCACCCTTCTCTTTGGGCATTAAAGTTCCTACAGTATGTAACTGTTTAAAGAAAAACCTAGTACATCCTACCAGAGTCTGCACAATGTATCAAGCCAAGCATTTTACCATGACATAATAAAATGTCTAACTTTTCTGTAACCATTTCTGTTATTACAAAGTATCCTTCCTCACTTTGGCAGCTCTGTCTCTAGAGCTTACCAGAAAGAGGAGGGATTACCTATGAAAATCAGTTTTTTTTTTTTTGTTTCTGCTAAAGACTAAACAAATTTCTTTTAAAAAGAGTTTGCAATTTTCCTATGACGTTTAACCACTTTAGATCCAGAAGGTTTTCCCCCCTTCATGACAAGGCCATTTTAATGCAATACGGCACCGCGCTTACTGCACTTACTTCAACTGACTACTATTGTGCAGTCGTGCGACACTGTGCTCAAAAAAAAAGGTTATTTTATTTTTTTTTGCACAAAGAGCGTACTTTGATGATATTTGATCACCTCTGCGGTTATTTTTTGCACTATAAACAAAAAAAAAAACAAGGTGTCAATTTTGAAAACAAATATATATTTTTTACTTTTTGCTACAAAACATATCCAATGGAAAAAAAAAAAAAAATCAAAATAAGCGTATATTCATTGGTTTGCGCAAAAGGTATAGCGTTTTTTGCTAGTAATAAATGGCGGCAATCAGCAACTTATAGCAAGACTGCAACATTGCAGCAGACAATTCGGACACCAAGTGACACGCTTGATACTTATTTGGGGACCAGTGACACGAATACAGTGATCAGTGCTAAGAAATACGCACAGTAACTGTACTGACACTGGCAGGGAAGATCACAGGGATATATGTGTCCCTAGGGAGTGCTTTCTAACTGTGGTAGATGTGCATTCACTGTGGGAAGACAGAGATCAGTGTTCCTGCTTTGCAAAAAACACAGGATTTCAGTCTTCCCTAACAGAACAGCGATCTGCCTTGTTTACATAGGCAGACTGCCGTTCTGCCTCTCTCAGGAACGATTGGTGGGTCGATTGCCTCCCTCTGTGTCCAATCATAGCGGGAGCCTGTCGCCGGCAGGGTGCACGGGCGCAGCAGACAAGGAAGTTCAGAATCGCGTACCTGTAGATGATTCTGTGCAGAGGAGCTGCGGCCCTGCAGTAAATGTATGTGGGGCAGTCGGCAACAGGTTAAAAAGGAAAACAAAACTTTCAATCAATATAACCGTCATGAATGGGTTAGCCATTCACGAACAGCTTGCTTTTAGTTGTGATCTTGGATTGGCTCCAGCTAATCACATGGTACAGGTAGCCAGGTACCATGTGATTGCTGTGGGCCAACCATGGATCAGTAAGCAAGCTATTCATGAATGGAAAGTGAATGTAAAGTAAAATTATCGTGTGATCGCCATGACCGATGAATGACCGGAGGGCCACTACGGTGTCGCTCACTGTTCTCCTTGCTGAAGAGTCAGACATGAGGAAGTAAAGCCCTACTTCTACCAAGATGGACACTTCCGCACAGAGTCAGACAGTGCAAAACAAGGCATGGTAAGTCAGTAATGGGGAAAAAGATCAGCTTTAATAAGATCACAGGCAATACTACTTACTGGAAATAAAAATAAGAAAGCTGCGCCAAGATATAAATACGTGTAGAAACACAATTTACAATGAAAAGTGCAATAAACATGTGATCCTTGCACCTTATGAATATGTGTAAAAAAAAAATATATATATATATATCTATATATTTCATATAGTTATATATGTTCTCAATTATATGCAAATAAAGTCTCTAAGGAAAAGTGAAAGTCCATAGAAAAATCCAAGGATGGTGTGAGTCGCACAGTTGAAAGTGCCAGCAAAGAAAATTGCAATAAACACCACAAAGACAATAGTGATCCGCCACCACATAAATTTGCAGCTTACCAGAGCCAAGCTAAAAAACAGCCTGTAAGGTGATATGCAGGTGCCAGCCACACTTCATCGGTCAGATGGGGAATATGCGGACCGGATGCATGCCAAATACTCAGGGATGGGGGGGGGGGGGTTCAAACGTGTACCCAGAAAGCAAGAACACTCAATAGTGTACCACTATGATAAAAAGAGAAAACCTCCCTTGGGAGGTTAACGCGCTGACGTCATCGCAAGTGGACGGGCACCTGCATTCCGACCAGCTCTCTCTTTTTATCATACGGACGCCTTGTATATGGATGCCGTTTTTTATCCCTGTTTTATGTGAGTGCACATCTTTGGTTCTAATAAAACTGTGCAATACTGTGGTAAACTATTGAGTGTTCTTGCTTTCTGGGTACACGTTTGAACCCCCCCCCCCATCCCTGAGTATTTGGCGTGCATCCAGTCCTCATATCCCATCTGACCGATGAAGTGTGGCTGGCACCTGCATATCACCTTACAGGCTGTTTTTTAGCTCGCCTTTGGCAAGCTGCAAATTTATGTGGTGGCGGATCACTATTGTCTTTGTGGTGTTTATTGCAATTTTCTTTGCTGGCACTTTCAACTGTGCGACTCACACCATCCTTGGATTTTTTCTATGGACTTTTACTTTTCCTTAGAGTCTTTCCATACATACATATAACATTTTTTTGCACATATTCATAAGGTGTAAGGATCACATGTTTTATTGCACTTTTTCATTGTAAATTGTGTTTCTACACGTATTTATATCTTAGCGCAGCTTTCTTATTTTTATTTCTGTTTAACACGTGGTATCTTACGTTGAAGCTGCTGCTGACTACTATTGTTTTATTGCATTATTTGCCTGTTAGCGCGGTATCACTGTTTATATAATACTAGTTACTGGTCTTTTGCCCTCTGCCTGCCTTTTCTGGGTACAGCTTCCATACTTCAGTTCCTCTTTAAAGCTAGTGAAATTAGAAACCAATATTTTAACTAATTTTACCCTGTAAGTAAGGAAGAAAGAGTCAGTTTAGACAAAACATTAGCAAGAGCAAAAAAAAAAAATTCTCACAAAATCATGTGTGCCGAAATTTTCCACTCTTGAAAACAATTTAGGAATACAAAGCCATAGAGAAAACACAGCCTTACACCAGAGAACCCAAATATTCACATGACAATGCCCCATCCTGCATGCAACTATCACACCTTGTTTTTGTTCATGGTTAGTCAGATATTAGGGAAAAGTATTTATCTCCTCTTCCTTTATATTTCTGTAGACATGATATCCCAATGAAAAATCAATGCCTGTGTCACTCATTCGTACTGAAAGAAAATTGTAATGAAAAAGTTTGATCCTTATTGATCAGTGGCCACATTGGAGATATCTTCGTAATACAGTGTGTGAGGTCTTTAGCCCCCCTTTCATTCACCTCTTATCTACCAAATTTCACAAGGCAGATACTCACAGCAAGACAGCAAATGTCAATCAGCCTCCAAGGCACAATCCAAACAGCCACCTAATGTCTTATACTGGCCAGTGGTCTACAGGACAATTTAAATAATGGATGCTAAAAGAAATTTCACAAAAACAAAACAAAAAACAAAGCACAAAACAAAGAGGTTTAGCTTTTACAGATCCCAGAATTTAAATATCTGATTGGTTGCAGCGAGTTGAATGAAATGAACCAAAACTGATACCTATATTTAAACATAAATTAAAGTGGTTGTAAATAGAGTTGGGTGAACGGTTCGGCCAGAGCATAAGTTCAGGCCGAACATTGGCTGTTTGCCCGTACAACGAACACCCGAATTATCAGGGCATTCGATCGTTTGTTCGGCCAGCTGAATGACCACAACGCACTGCGCCCCCCGCACAGTGCATTGGAAGCCTTGATTGGCTGAGGCAATGAAAGCTTTACCCAATCAGGGCACAGATCACTGTCAAAGCCATGATTGGAGAAAGTAATGAGGACTCTATCCAATCATGGCTCATTGCTCTTAGTCCTGCCTCACACTATAAAAATATTCTCCCCAGAGCAGTCATTTGCAGTGGCTATTGGCGTGAAGAGAGATAGAACAGGGCTCTGTTCAGTGCCGCTATTGTGATTCTATTGTCAGTGTAGAATATCAGTTTTGTGTGAATCTAGTGATCGTTCAGTGTGAGTGTAGTATGACCATTCATTTTTACTGTCAGTTTAATATGTCAGGGCAGGTTTCCTGCAGTATATATCAGTGCATTATTGCATGTTTAACGCATTATATTGCAGTGCATCAGTGCAGTTTTACTGCAGCATATTGTAGTGTGCGTCAGTGGACTGTGTAGTGAGTACCAAACACCACTTTCCATTGATTAAAGTGCATCCACGTACACATTTCCACATCCTTATTACATTTTGGTACCACATGCTTGACAAGGCATTTAAACTCCCACCACTTAGCCTGTTGGCAAGAGCACCTGAAAGCCACACAAGGACGCAATTCTGCTCCTCCTCACCTTTCTGGTCCACCCCCACGATACCTTACAAACTAAGCAGCCTCCACTGACAGGGATGATGATATAGCGCAGGGTGTCCCAGGTCCTTGCAGCATGTCTGCCAGTAGCACAGAACCGGCTGTAGACTACAGGAGGCAAACTTCTCTGCCCCATCTGCTGCAGCGAGGGAAAAAAATACAGTCACTGCCACCCACACGCCCAGCATCTAAATTCAAGCATGTCAAAGCTGCTGGCTTTATAAGCCCTGCCTTTCCGTCTAGTGGACTCTGCCCCTTCCGTGAATTTACAGAATGTGCTGTAACACAATAGCAGGTTCCCAGTCACGATTTCTTTTCACATAAGGCTATTCCAGCTCTCTACTATCACATGGAAGGCAATGTTGTGGAATTGTTGGGCAAGGCAGTCAGCCGCAAGGTTCACATTACTGTTGACACGTGGTCCAGCAAGCATGGTCAGGGATGCCATTTTATCCACAGCACACTGGGTAACTCTGCTTGCAACTCGGAAGGATGCAAGACAGAGCTCAGTTTTGCAGCTTGTTTGTGCCGCCACGTCTATACAGCTAGTGGTGGTGATGATGCAGAATTTGTCAGCTCCACCCCCTTCTCCATGCCCTCCTCTGCTGAATTGTCCCATGAACTACAAGTACCCCCTAGGTGCCATGCAGTACTTCAGCTAGTCTCTAGGGCACAGGAGCCACACCGGAGCAGAGATTCTGGCAGCTCTGAAGGGGCAGGCCCAGAGTTAGTTCACGCCAGCTGGAGCCAGGAACGGTGGTGTGCGATAATTTTACAAACTTCTTGTCCGCCCTTGGACAGGGAAAGTTAAACACATGTGCCATGCCTGGCACATGTCCTCAATTTGGTGGTGCAGTGTTTTTTAAATAGGTACCCAGGTTTCTGCTGAAGTAGGCCGAAATTCAGCGGGAATTCCACCTGCCCTTAAACAGCCTGATTTGTGACATGCCCACCGAGTGGAATGCAACTTTAGCAATGCTACAGTGGCTGCACATACAGCAGAGGGCCATCAACGAGTACCTGTGCGAGTATGGCACAACGACAGGCTCAGGCCGGTTCTGCTTCCCCCCCATGCCAATGGCTGCTGATAAAGAATGCATGCACTGTATGGTCACTATTTGAGGAGGCCACAAAGATGTTGAGCTGTGACAATGCATGCATCAGTGACAATTCCTGTTGTGTTCCTGCTGGAGCAGACTGTCTGGCATTATGGACAGGGCACTTGAGACAGAGCAGCAGGAGGAAGGGGAGGACTTTCTTTCCTCTCAAGGCCCACTTTATGCAGACACCATTCTTCCTATGCCACCTATCCTCCTATGGAGAAGGATGATTCTGGCAGCTTTGGAGGCATTGAAGTAGATCAAGACATACGTCAACCCTGTAAAGATTGTTTTCCCCAGAACCCTTGGGAGTAGTACGTGGCTGGGAGGAGGCAGTTCCAGGGCCTGTAATCCTCAGTGACCCCAAGTCTGCTTCTCCTGCCTCTGCAAACTTGCGGTGCATAGGCTCCCTCCTTCAAAGCCTGCGAAAAGATACCAGAATACGTGGCGTCAAGGAGAAGGATCACTATTGGTTGGCAACCCTCTTTGACCACCATTACAAGGTGAAAGTCTCTGAACTTTTCCTGTCCCCACAGAGGAACCAGAAGATGATATTGCTTGAGGATACCTTAAAGAGGAGTTTATGCAACGCCTTTCCTGACTCTGGTAGGTTACAGTCTGGTGGAAAACGTTTTGAGGCTTCTATTGGTCAAGAGAGAAGCATGGAGAAGTGGGCCACCCACCATTCCATCGGCAGCGTCTTCATCATATGGTGGGAGATTATCTAGGGGCAAAAACAGATATGGAGAGCTTTACAGTTGACAATCCACTGGGTTTCTGAGTCGTGAGAATAGACCACTGGCCAGAGCTTGCCCAAAATGCAATAGAGCTGCTGCCAGAGGTTTTGTGACAAGAGCGCGTTTGTCCAGGGACTCCGTGGACATCATTTTGAAGGTTTCACTTTAAGCATCAGTAAATCACTGCTCATTTAAAAATGTTTTTTTACAAACTTTTTTTTTTCATTGATACATGTCCCCCAGGGCAGTACCCGGAACCCCATAACCATTGTATGCCAAATTACTTGCATATAAGCCTTCAAAATTGTCACTTGATTTTTCCAGTTCGGGTCCCATAGACTTCAATGGGGTCCGTTATTCGGTTCCGAACGTTTGCAATGTTCGAAAGTTCTGCCAGGAACCAAACCATCTCTAGTTGTAAACCCTTACATATACCCAGGTGATAAACAGGTACAACTTCTGTAGGAGGATTTGTTTCATCCCTGTATCTGCAGTCTTCTCTCCTCTACAGTGGGGATAAAAATCACCCCCTTTAAAATATTCACATTTTGTTGCTTTGCAGCCTGAAATGAAGACACAGTTTTTGTTTTATCCAGCTGTATTTACTTAGTGGAACTTTTAACATCCAAATGAATGATACACCAACATGTCAGAAAAAAAATAGTAAAAATTCAAACACACAATCACCGAGTTAGAAAAAGGACCACCACCTTCCTAAAAATGACTTGTAAACTCAATAAGATTTTTCACACACAATAACTCCAAATACCCCAAATTACAACCCAAAACACATTCTGCTACGCCATGGCAATACCACATGTAGGAGACTTTCACTGCTTGGACTATGTACTGGCAGGGCCATCTTTAACGCAGGGCAAAAGGGGCATCTGCCCAGGGCCCTGTCATTGTTGGGGGGCCCTGTGCTGCCTGCCCCTTGAGCCCCAGGCTGCCCACCGGAGTTCGGCCACCTCCAGTGCTGGTCGCATGCTGGCTGCTCGCTACTGTCATTTGGAAATACACAAGCGCTGCTTGTGTATTTCCAAGTGACAGCGCTCCTCTCCCCGCAGCCGCTCTCATCCCTCAGGTATAACATTGATCTACGAGAGCAGACTGAGCAGAGGTGGTAGGGGGTGGGAACTCTGCACAGGGAAAGCTGCTTCTGGGACTGGCAAGCAGGTTGCACGGACATCGGAGGACAACATGCTATGTGAGTAGCATTTGGGACAGAGGAAAACTCTGTACTGGAATCCGGGGGGGGGGGGGGGGGCTTTGTGTGAGGAGAGCCTTGTACTTAGGGGGAGTGGAGCTCTGTATTGGAATCTGGGTGTGAGAAGCGCTGTGCACCCACCTCACTCTGCACCCACCACCCACCTCACTCTGCACCCACCAGGAGACTGGCAGAGGACCTGGACAGCGCTGACTCTTCATCCAGACAGCAAAGGTTGGTATAACTATACATGCCATGACCCCATGCTATTCACCCTCTACTCAAAATACAGTTAAAGCTGTATGGTATGGTATAATGTGTATTGCACTTACATTGGTCCAGCTTGGCTGATCCCTGTGGGTGGATCCTAATTATCTTACGGGTCTCAGATTGGTCGCTTGGCACGAGCGCCATTCACAGGACGCCTTGCATTTTTTTGAATGAATACAAAGCATTCTCTGATTGGACAAGGAGGAGAGGCCATGCGGTGACAGTTACAGAAATCAGTGTGCAGTAACTTCTAGCAACCAATGAGTATGTAGTGATGGTGTGCAGTAACCTATAGCAACACAATCAGTGAGCAGTAATGGTGTGCAGTAACTTCTGCAACCCAGTGAGCGGTGATGGTGTGCAGTAATCTCTAGCAACCCAATCAGTGAGCGATGATGTGTGCACTAATGTCTAGCAACCCAGTGAGCAGTAATGGTGTGCAGTAACTTCTAGCAACCCAGTGAGCGGTAAGGGTGTGCATCGTGCAGTAACCTCTAGCAACCCAATCTGAGCAGTAATGGTGTGCAGTAAACTGTAGTGAACAGTAGTGATCTGCTGTAATCTCTCACAACCAGTGAGCGGTAAGGATAGGCTGTAATCTCTGGCAACCAATTTCAATCACTGCTTGATTTGCTGCAGTAAACTGATTTTGAGCCTAACTGCTATTTTTTTTTGTATGTCTCAGAATGTAGGGGGGGGGGGGGCAAGAAAATGTTTGCCCAGGACCCAATCAATATTAAAGATGGCCCTGTGTACTGGACATTGTATCTTGTGCATCACACAAATCAATCTATTGTATCAAAAACACTAATGGTTGTATATGGAGTGGTCAGAGAATATGCCTTAGTGTAAAGCCAACTATTGCAGTTCCTGTAAGCCAAGCAAGCCTAAACTACTAGTACATGGCTACCCCCAGGAATGTCAAGGAAGAACAAAGAGCTCCTGTGTTTCCAGGAGTGCAGTTGTCCACAAGGAATGGCTAGGACTGGGGTCTCACAGGAATGTTGGCTGTCAGACATGCAGATATATCAGTTCAAGGAGGCAGGCAGAATAAAAGCTTGCAGTTGAGCTGCAGTTTTACTCCCCCACCCCCTTTTAGCTGTAGAGGCAGCAACGAAGGGTGGCCAACGGCCTGAGGAAGCCCCATAAAGTAGGCGGGGCAAAATGAGGTGGCATCAAGGGACATCCCCCAGAGCATAGACCCTTGCTTTGGTCATTTGGAGTGCTGCATGGCAAGTCAGCTATGGCCATGCCTTAACTACATTACTGATGGATGGCGACTTCTCCTTTTGGATGTACAGCAATCCAGAGGGATTATGGATATGGACTACCAGTGGTGAGAAATTGCATACTATCCTTCATTTTGCTCTGTCCACTAGCAGTACTGGTCATATCAGCTGCACACTGCAACTTTACACAGAGCTGGCATCCACATGCAGGCTGGACCTACTGCAATTAGGAAAGTTGAGCCTAATACAGGATTACCAGTGGATAAGCATAGATCTCAGGAGCCTGATACAGTGTCAATCCCATAGGACTATGGACTGAGCCCAATTAGGGCTATACATATATCAGCTATATTACTTGTGCAGTAGTCTCTTAAATACACTGAAAGCTGCCATTACATTGTATATCTCCAAGAGACTCATCCATCATTAATCCCAACAACGCATCTTTCTGTTTTTTTTTCTTTTCTTTTTTAAGAGAGGGTTTAGGTGGGATATAAGGTTGGGAGGGAGGGAGGGAGAGCCAAAATCATGTTGAGAGAATGAGGGAGGGGGCTTCATGAGGTTTTTTGTTTTTGTACTGGAACGGGTAATTATACATAGGTTTTAAAAAAAATTAAAAAAATTGTATTGGCCTATAGGTGGTGTCAGATCCATATTTACTTTGTTTTTGTTTGCAATTGAGCTTTGGAGACACCTTCCCAAACCAATTTGGGTTTAGGCATGCAATTGTTATTTAGTTATTCCCTGGCATATACACAATTTTTTGTATTCTGAGAGTGTACACATGCCACAGCTGCAATGCTTTGTAACTTATTTTTTAAAAACATACTGTCACCAGAACAGTGCAAGGTCACCATAAAGATACTGTACTGTCCTGGGGGTGGTGATCGGGTTTCTTTTTTTTTCACACGGATTGTTTATATAATCATCATGAATGTACAGGCAATCAGCTTCACAACACTGTTCAGCTGCATTCATAAAGCCAATATTTACTACTGGGATTTCATTGGCCCTGCACTACGTGATCATTGTAAACCATCACAGCGGTCACAGTAGTAAGCAACAGCTGCATGAATGACAGCCTCTCTTTACTACTACGATTGCTGTGATTTGTCACATCAATCATATGATACAGGGCCAACGACAGTGATCCTGTACACCGATCTGTGATCTGCTGTGTCACTCACAGATACAAGTATCTATGAATAATTGTCAGTTCACTTACCAGCATTTTCCCCCAAAGCCATAATTTATTCTTGCTCACATTCCTGTTAATCCTTCAGTTGGGGAGCAAACGCCACTAACCACAGAGCTGCTATAAATGGTTATCTGTTTATTAAGCGTGTTGCCCTGGGAAGCACATAGAATTGGTGTGCCAATCTGTAGTTTTGACCTGGAGTTTAAACATGTGGGTGGTTTCACTGGAGCTCCAAAGAGACTCGGCAAGATAGCTTTGGTTACTAGATGTGCTAAAAAGACTGAAATAACAAAGGGGGTAGGCAATACAAGCGGTAGAAGTATGGCACTACATATACTTTTTTATAAAGGGGTTTAGAAAAAAACAAACATTTTAAATCGAACTATAGGAAAAACTTTTTACATTTTGGATATAGAGCAAGATTGTTATAACCCATGTCAAATTTTGTTTTGCCATCTGGATCCCTTCACGTCCTGCACCATAGCCAAACAGTGAGAGGAAATCAATTCAAATTAAGGGAATTCCTTGGGGACCCCCGGGTCACCAGAACCAGTGTCCCCATTGCATTGGAAGATTTCCCCTCATACTTTTCTGGGGACAACCCAAACTTTGGGATATTTTTTTACTTTCAGCGATAATGGTAAACATGACGAATAGAGAGGGCGAATCTCCCTAATGGGAGCACAGACAATAATAAAAATTGCCACGCATTCTAGTTCCTCTCTACCCTACCTACAAAAAAATGCTTGGAATTTAATTATACAATGAATGGGGAAGAAAGGAGTTTTAAGTGACTTTGAACATGTCATGGTTGTTGGTGCCAGACGGGCGGGTTTGAGTATTTCAAAAACTGCTGATCTACTGGGATTTTCATGCACAATCATCTCTAGGGTTTACAGAGAATAATTTTTAAAAGAGAAAATATCCAGTGAGTGGCAGTTGTGTGAAAAAAAAATGCCTTGTTGATGTTAGAGGTCAGGAGAACAGGCAGACTGGGTTGAGAGGATAGAAAGGCAATGGTAACACAAAAAAACACTCGTTACAACCAAGGTATGCAGAATACCATCTCTGAATGCACAACACATCGAACCATGAATCAGATTGGCTACAGTGGCAGAAGACCACACCGGGTCTTCTGAGGAAAATTTGCATCATGAATGCACAGCCGACAAATCTGTTGCAACTGCGTGATGCTATCATGTCACTATGGACCAAAATCTCTGATTTCAACACCTTGTTGAATCTTTACCATGAAGAATTAGGGCAGTGCTGAAGGCAAAGGGGGGTCCAACCCGGAACTAGCAAGATGTGAATAATAAAGTTACCAGTAAGTGTACTTTAACATACCTATATAGATATTTTCTGTATCAAAGCAGGATTCTTGCATTGACTTGTCAGCACTGAAATGTAATACATCTGTATCATAGGGTGTTTTACTATAACAAAAATACCTGCAAACAGGACATTGGTTATGAGAGCAGAGTCATTCTCAGATATTCAGCTAAGATTTCTTATAGACAGTGCTCTAATGCCTTGTACACACGCTCGGTTTTCCCGGCGAGCAAAAGTCCGCCGGGAAAACCGAGAGGAAAGCCGAGAACCTGCTCGGCATCTTTTTCCCCCTACACACGGCCGGGTTTCCCAACAGAAAAACTGCCCTTAGAGCTTTGGTCGGGAAATTCGGCTGTGTTTATGCTCCATCGCAGTTTTCCCCATAGGAAAATGCCAAAAATCTGGCGTTAAAAGACCGGCGGGAATCGCAGCGGGAAAAAAAAAAAGGAGAACCAGACCTTTTTTTTCCCCCGTCACGATTCTCTGCAGTTTTCCTGTCGGGAAAACTGCTATGGAGCATACACACGTCCGGTTTTCCCAGCCAAAAGAAATCATGGCAGTTTTCTCGTCGGGAAAACTGGTCGTGTGTACGAGGCATTAGATTTAGGTAAGATCTTGAGTACAAATAATCTCTCCATTAACAGTACATCTGATCTGCTGTAAAGGGCATGCATTCACAAATTATAACCTTGCACCATGTAATGCTTATCACAGTAATCCCCCATGTACATGATATGTGCATGTGTATTGTGCAAAACTGTTCTATAACCTTCGAATGAAAAACAAAAAATACATAGACAAGTGAAAAGTTCACTGCACAGAGCAGTTAAAGCAGAGTTCCACCCAAAAGTGGAACTTCCGTCATTGTACTCCTCCCCCACTCCGGTGCCACATTTGGCACCTTTCGGGGGGGGGGGGATACCTGTCTTTCACATGTTCCCACTGCCGGGAGCCTTAGCCGCGGGTATTGTCACCACCCGGGGCTCCCTCCTCCTCCCTCCCTCCTTCCCCAGCCGACTGGGCCAGTAGGAGAGAGGATCGCAGCGCATGCACAGTAGGGTTCCCGGTGTGACGCCATAAGGCTTCACTGCCGGGTTCCCTTACACACAATGGAGGCGGCATGCACCCGACAGCTGATGGAAACATCAACTGTGATGCCGACATCGCTGGACTCCAGGACAGGTAAGTGTCCAATTGTTAAAAGTCAGCAGCTGCAGTATGTGCAGCTGCTGGCTTTTAATTTTTGCAGTGGTGGGCGGACCTCCGCTTTAAGTATAACATGTTTGTGTATAATAATATATATATATATATATATATATATATATATATATATATATATATATATATATAAATTATTTCCTTTGTAATTTCTCTACTACAATGACCACCAATGTAAGGCGACATTTCTACACTGACCATTAATGTGAGGGAACACCCCAATTCATAGTGTCTGCATTTTAATTCCATCATTCATTTCATTCTAAGAGTACCAAAAATTATTTTGTTGTATAGAGGAGGCAGGGGGTATTTAAAAATGACCCACCTTGGCTGTCAAATATAAACAGGTATACCACATGATTTATTCTTTAGTTGAAAAACTTTCTACAACCTATCAAATCATGCCAAGGTACCCTGAGCAGTAGGTATAATAATTTTTAGCAGGGGTTCCCTAAGACTTGATTATTTCTAGAATTCCTCCAGGGCAAAATAGTTTAGAAAGTCTGCTGTAGACTCTGAAGAATATTAGAGCTTATTGAGAGTGCTGGGCGTAAAGTTAATTATGATAAGCGATGCGCTTAGTATGAATTGTGTGACAATAGCCTAAACACATGAAAATTTGAATACAAAAGAAATAAAATGAATTAAAAATCCAGTCCTTTAAAAAAAAAAAAAAATCCTTGCATAAGTGATTATGTGTATAGAAAAATAAAATAAAAGTCCACAAATGTGCAAACAAATGTGCCTCAAATGAAAACAAGCCAGAACACACAGTTCCATTATAACTTCAAAAGAGAAACAGGAAGTACTTGCCAAACATCCAATAGAAGTGAAGGTGAAGGTGGCTGCATGCCAGGGATTATTGGCTTTCAAACAAATGAAAAGCTGGAATCACTTTAGGGGATAAACCCCAAATTAATCCACAATAATTCGAAAGACAACTCTCGGCCTCTCGACTACACTCTCAATACATGGGGGAATACAGAACATAAAAACTCAGTGTAGTATGTTCTTATAAAAGTTAATTAAAAACAAAAAGAATCCACTCACATTTGATAAGAAAATTACAGGCATCACAATATCATGACAAACATATACTAGCTCTAATGTCCAAGAGATCTCTGAGGCGCAAGTAAAGTCACAAAAAAGTGTCCCATTGAAGGGTAACTCCTTTGAGCCAAAGTTGACCTGAAGAAGGCCACACCCTCTGAAATGCGGTGTCTTGGCAACCCACAGCGTTCCTTAGCCATTACTGTTCGAGCATCACATGATCGCAAAGACGAGCTGGGCTCCCTGTCATCGTTAGATCTCTGTTGTGAGCGGGCGGCTCACGTGCAGCTTGTCGGCGGCTGCGCGCGGACACACTGGGAACATCCACCGCCAGTCTTCCTTGTTGAATGTGCCTTGGTTAGTAAGTCATAGTGAAGAGCCAATCCAAGCATTTTCTGGGAAGAGGAGTAAGTGTCACAACCAGGAAGCTTGCTTGCTTATTTTGCGTACAGAGCACCCTGGGTTTTAAAGTTCTATACCAGCTAACCGGGGTAACAAGGCACTTATTAATTCAGACTCCCCCCACTTGCTCACTAAGTTTATAAACTTATATTGCAGCTTACCAGCCAGATGCAGTGGACACATTACATTGGGGGAAGCTATGGTTGTCAAACATGCTAAACTTAATACATACCAAATCTAAAGTATGTAGGCTCTTTACTAGATAACGGAGTTGGTTACTGGGAACAAGGGCGGCAAATAAATACCTTCTTTAGTTGTGTGTATACAAAGAAAAATGGGGAAGTCCTTAAAGTGGAGCTCCACCCTAAATTTTCACTTCTGCTACTCGGAACCCTCCCCCCCTCCGGTGTCACAATTGACACCTTTCAGGGGGAAGGGGGGTGAAGATACCTGTCTAAGACCGGTATTTTCACCCACATCCGGGAGTCCTCTCACCGGGAATCTGCGGGAGTGACGTCACTTCCCCCAGACTTCCCGTAGTGTTCTGGGAGACACTCGGCTCCCAGAACACAGGAGGACGAATCAGAACGGCGCAGCGCGACTCGCGCATGCGCCGTAGGGAACCAGGCATGAAGCTGCAGGGCTTCACTTCCTGGTTCCCTCAGCGAGGATGGCGGAGGGAGCAGCAGAGCGACGAGCGATCGCTCGTTCTCTGCTGCAGACGTCGCTGGACTCCAGGACAGGTAAGTGTCCAAATATTAAAAGCCAGCAACTGCTGTAGCTGTAGCTGCTGGCTTTTAATATTTTTTTTTTCGGCGGAGCTCCACTTTAATGGGGATAGTATAGAAAAGGCCCAAAATGATCCAAATTGCTCAAAATTGACACGATTCATAAATGTTTAGACATAAAAAGGTGAATAAAGCACCTGGACCAGATAGCTTACATCCAAGGATGCTCAAAAGGAGTTGAGCTCTGTTACAGCTAAGCTGTCTGCGTCAATGGACTCGTGAGCACGCCCGCATAACTGCCCTCATAGAAAGCAACTCTCAGGGGGGCACTCGAGAAGGAGGAGCCAGGAGGAGACAAGTATAACAGGTTTGTTATTAAAAAAACAAAACCCTTTTAATAAAAGACCATATAGAAGAGCTTTTGCTAAAGATATTTTAAGCAATAGTAGCTGTTGACCGAGGCTGTCAAACAAATCTGATTTCTTTTTATGTGGAGGTAAACAAAAACGTAGACAAAAGGAGTGGCTGTGGACATAGTATATCTGGATTTTACGAAAGCATTTGACAGTTTTAACCAAATACGGCTAATGAGTAAATGAAAGTCTACAAGCTTAGAATATTCAGCTATATTCAGAGAGTAGTGATTATGGTTTCATATTCTGAATGAAATGAGGTTATTAGTGGTGTAGGCCACTAGTCCAATATTGGGACCCTTACTTTAACATTTAGGGCCCTTTCACACTCACGGATCCCGTGAGGATCCGTTCCTTTAACATCCGCTTGCTCAGCTGGGATCGCTCCGTTGATCCCCGCTGAGCTGGCAGATGACAGGGCGGTCCCTGCACACTGTGCAGGGACTGCCCTGTCAGATCTGCACTCTCCTCTATGGGGGGATCGGATGAACACGGAGCGTCTGTCAGTGTTCACCCGATCCGATCCACAGACGGATGGAAAAAATAGGATTTTTTGTACTCACCGTAAAATCCTTTTCTCTGACATCCATGGACTGACACTGTCTCTTTACACTTTACACGTGGGTTATGTCCCTGCTTGCAGGAGAAGACCTAGGCAGAATGTGAGATGTTATACATACATTCTAAAAGCCAGAGCTGAACAGCCCCACCCAGGGGGCGGTCCCTCCGGACATAACCCTCCCACTACAGTCAGCAGACTTCAGTTCGTAACAAAGCAGTACAAACTTAAAAGGAAGGGTGGCTGCCGTGTCAGTCCATGGATGTCAGAGAAAAGGATTTTACGGTGAGTACAAAAAAATCTTATTTTCTCTTATCATCCATGGACTGACACAGTGTCTCTTTACACTTTACACGTGGGATGTCCCAAAGCAGTGTCAAGAGGGATGGGAGCAGTATAAATGGAAAAACCAAAAACTTCACTCCAAGAAGGCAGAGCTCCTCAACGGAGGAGTCGCAACTTTAAACAGCGGCCTGCAGCACCCTGCGGCCGAAGGAAGCATCCGAAGATGCAGCCACATTAACCTTATAAACCTTATAAAACTTAAAAGGCATGAACAGACGACCAGGTCGCCGCCTTGCACACTCGTGCAACCTACGCTTGATGGCGGAAAACCCAGGAAGCACCAATTGCCCTGGTGGAATGCGCCGTAACCGGAAAGGGAGGCGCCCGCCCTTTGAGAGCATAGGCTTGAATGACGGTTTGTCCGATTCCCCTACAAATGATGGCAGACGAAACCGCTTGGCCCTGTTATGGACCAGAGACAGTCACAAACAGTGAGTCGGACTTCCGAATAGAAGCAGTAGCAGACAGGTACACCCGTAAGGCTCGTACCACAACCAATATGTGCAGCGCAAACTCTCTGGGATGCGATGGGTGAGGACACAAAGACGGGAGGACAATGCCCTCATGTAGGTGAAAGGTCGACACCACCTTTGGCAAAAAGGAAGGTCGCGGATGCAACCCCGCCTTATCCTTATGGATGACTAAATATGGCGACTTGCAGGACAAAGCCGCCAACTCAGACACCCGTCAAACAGAAGTGATTGCCACTAAAAGGCCACCTTCTGAGACAAGACAAGAGGGGAACATCCCGGATATTCCCAAAAGGAGGTTCCTGGAGGACCGAGAGCACCAAATTCAGATCCCACGGTGGGAAAGGAGGCTTGACAGGAGGGAGCACATGGCGAACCCCCAACACAAGGTGCTAACCAAGAAATGACCCGCTAGAGGTCGCTGAAAGAAGACGGCCAAGGCCGAAATCTGATCCTTGATGGTACTCAAAGCAAGCTTTTGGGTCACTCCACACTGCAGAGGACGCAGGATTCTGGGGACGGAATACGTCCGAGGACGCCAGTCCAGCGCTTCGCATATGGAGATATAAGCTTTCCAGGCACGGTGATAGATCTGCCTGGAGGAAGACTTCCGTGTCCTTAACATGATCAAAATTACCGAGTCCGAGAGACCTCGGGCCCTCAACACCTGGCTTTTAACAGCCCTGCCGTTAAAGCCAGAGACTGTAAGCCGGATGAAACATAGGACCTTGAGACTGAAGGTCCTCCCTCATCGGCAACCGCCAGGGAACGTCCGCGACGAGACGTACCAGATCAGCGTACCAGTGATGCTGAGGCAAATCCGGAACAATTAGGATCGCCGGAGTTTATATCAGGCGATAAGGACCCTATGGGGCCAACAACGAATCCGAGGCATCGCCCAAGGATCCCTGGATCTGGCCACAACCTCGACCCTTGCAATTGAGTCGAGAGGCCATCAGGTCCACATCCGGCGTGCCCCACCGTCGGTAAAGGAGTTGAAATATGCAAGGACCACTCTTCTTGGTACGGCGTCTGGCGATTGGCGACTCAGATAGTCCGCCTGCCCATTGTCTATGCCCAGAATGTAAAATGGCCTACAGAGCCGGCACGTTTCTTCCGGCCCACTTCAGGATACGGACTACCTCGGAAGCCGCAGCTGAGCTCCGAGTTCCCCCTTGATGGTTTACATACGCCACCGCCGTGGCGGTGTCCGACTGGCTCCTGATGGAGCGACCCCGTACTCTCTCCGACCTGAGGAGAGACACAGTCCGATGGCCCGTATTTCCAGAACAGTGATTGGCAAACGGGCTCATCCGGAGTCCAAGGCCTGAGCCGACAGGACTCCCCAGACTCCACCCCAGCCCGTCAGGCTGCTGTCCGTCGTGAGTACCGTCCATTGGATGGGAGGGGAACGACTTTCCGGACCGAAGAGCCGAGGATCTCAACCACCATGTCAGGGGCGCCCTGACCAGGTGAATCACCTGGATCTGAAGATCCAAGGACAACGGGGATTTGTCCCAGGTCGACAACATCTCATTCTGCAATGCCCTGGTGTGTGATTGGGCATACGGAACGGCCGCGAAGGAGGCCACCACGAGTCCCGGGACTCTCATGCAAAAAAACGGATTGACAACCATTTTTGGGATGTCAGCACCCGCACCGCAGACTGAAGTGTCAGCAATCAGTCCAGAATCAGAACTAGATACTCCAGACACTGAGTCGGGACCAGGACTGACTCCTGAATGTTCAGGAACCACCCGAGTTGCTGAGGGTCTAATTGACAATAGTCACCTTTCCTCTAAGTCTGATCCACTTTCTGCTCTTAGCAGAAGATCGTCCAGATAGCCCACGACAGCAATACCTCGCTGTAACAGAAGGCTAGAACCGGAGCAAGCACCTTGGTGAACACCCTTGGTGCCGAGGCTAGGCCGAAAGGAAGAGCCACAATCGATAGTGGACTTCGCTGATCGCAAAGCGCAGAAACTTCTGGTGACTTGCGCAGATCGGAACATGCAAGTAGGCGTCCTTGAAGTCCAAGGACGCCAGAAGAAAATCCCTTTGGTGGAGTGTAGCGATCACCGAGCGAATGGATTCCATGCAGAATTTCTGCACCTTCTCGAAGGCATTCAGGGCCTTGAGGTCCAGGATAGGTCGAACCACGTCCTATTTTTGGGACGAAAAACAGATTCGAGCAGAATCCCTGAAAACTCTCCTGTGACGGAACCGGCACAATCACTCCGGACCTGATCAAATCCTGTACAGCCCCCCAAGAGGGCTGCTCGACAGGTAGGAAGGAGAGGAAGATTTGAGGGAAAGAATCTGTCTGGGGGCCAGGATCGGAATACTATCCTGTATCCTGAGGTGACCACCTCGCACACCCACCAGTCGGAGATTCGGGAGGACCACCGATTCGTGACCTGCAAAGTCGTCCCCCCACCCCAGAGTCGGGCGGAGGCAAGACTTCACGCGGAGGCGGGCTTGGGAGCCGCTTGTTCAGCTTACGCACCCAGGGGCACGTGTGCCCACCAGCCGCACTGCCGTCAGTCTGAGAGGGCCTACCCGTGGACTCTGACGAAAAAACCCCGTTTTGCTGGAAAGGAAGGCCCCTGTTTGCGGCGGGCCTCCTCACCCTTGCTAGTCTAAGGAAGAAGAGTGCTTTTACCTCCCATGACATCCATGACGATGTCATCCAGAGCAGCACCGAAAGGTCTACCACCTTTAAATGGTAGATCCGTCAGGAGCTTCCTAAGGCTAGGTCAGCAGACTAGCACTTCAACCAGATAAGACGACGCAATACCACCGCCGAGACAGAGGCCCTGGATATTAAAGGGGCCGCGTCCAACGTGGCGTC
This sequence comes from Rana muscosa, assembly GCA_029206835.1. Taxonomy (NCBI): domain Eukaryota; kingdom Metazoa; phylum Chordata; class Amphibia; order Anura; family Ranidae; genus Rana; species Rana muscosa. Next base: position 899,683,840 of record CM055118.1, on the reverse strand, counting down.
GCACACATAAACCAGGCCCTGAACCAGTTGGTGGGCCAGAGCAACTGTGTCTGGAGGAAGATTATGCTCCTGTACGGCTAGGTGCAACATTTTTGCCCAACCTGTAAGTGGTTAAGACACAAGGGTCGCCGCTACCACAGGCCGTAGGGCGGATCCCAACAAGGCAAACATGGCTCTGCTCACCACTTCTGACCTCCTGTCAGTGGGGTCCTCAAATGCAGGAGTCCCCTCCATCGGGAGAGTGATGGCCTTGTTCAACCGGGCGACTGGAGGGTCGACCCTGGGGGAGAAGCCCACTTTTTAAAGTAGGGCATCTTCAAGGGGTATCTGATAGACAAACGCCGCGGGACCATAAAAAAATTCTTCTGCGGCTTTTCCCAGACCTTATCAATGAGCTGGTCAAAGAAAGTACATATGGAAAAACCTCTTTAGAAGGCCTGGCCTTAAAAGAACCAAAGGAGACTGTATCCGCCTGAGGTTCTGCATCCGCAGCATTTTAGCTTGAGAGTGTCCCTCACCGCAGTCATGAGTACACTAACAAGCGCCCTGTCATTTACTGACTCAGAACTGGAGTTTTCCTCATAAGGAATGTCCTGTTCAAAACCATCCAATACATTCAGAACTAGGGTCCTGAGCGGTAGTGGCTAGGCCCATATCTGAATCAGCGCACTGCCCTCATGAAGTAAAGTGGGGAGAGGGCGCTTTTTTGCTCCCTTGCGCTTGCACACAGCTCCCATCCTGGTCAGAAATGATTCCAGGACTGCCCACAACTGGTCCCTAGGGACCGTAGGTGCTGAAGCACTGCCTGTTGTCCACTGACATTTAGGGGAAGCTGGTGACAGAGACTCCATATTGCCCCCCTCAGACTCCTCAGATAAAAAGTCCACCCACAGGCTGTGCTGACTGAGGAGGGGGCGCCCAGGGGACTCACCAAACCGGACCAGGGACCGCTCAGTTCCGCTGTCTGTACCGCGCTGTGTCAGCACTGGTGAGCTGTGAGGAGATTGTGAGGAGATTGTGAGGAGATTTGCGCTGTTACAGCAGCGCTAGAGGCCAAAACTAGTGCTGAAGTGCGCGCGGGCTACAAGAAAATGGCCGCCGCACTTCACTGAGGCGATCCGCGGCAAGATGGCCGCCATGACTCAGCAAAAGTGAAAAAAACAGCACACACACAGCGCCACTCGGCGCTTAGGCCCCAAAACACACAAAAAAAGGCCCCAAGCATATCTGCAGACCAGCATTAGCCCCTCCAAGAACAGTGTGACCCCCAGGCACCCCACACAGCACAGCGCCAGCAATGGTGACAGAGAGTGACAATGAAATACAGGGGGAGACAGGGAAAATCCCCCACAGAGAAACACACAGCCTTTTGTACTCACCTGCAGGCAGGAGAGACTACTTACCCGTCCCCTGAGGGACCCACTGGTGTGTTTCTGACAGGACTATCACAGTGCAGTACTGAGTAGCTGTCGGCCCGGTCCACCGCGAAAGATACAGTCAGTCAGGAACTGTTCAGTCTTGAGAGGACCGTGGGAGCATGAAAGCAAACCCGGCCACCCCTGGAGTCATGGGGCCTGTCGTGAACTGAGTCTCACACACACAAGGCGAGGATCAGCACGCTCGATGGTCGGACAGGGAAGACTACGAGGATATTTTGTACCCAACCTGTTGCCCAGCCGACAGTTGATAGAAAATTCTCAAAAATAAAATAAAAAAGAATTCCAGAAAAGGAATAAAAATAGGTCAGGAGACTGGCTCCTGAGAGAGCCACGTCTTCTCCTTCTGCTAGGCAGACAAAAACTGAAGTCTGCTGACTGTAGTGGGAGGGTTATGTCCGGAGGGACCGCCCCCTGGGTGGGGCTGTTCAGCTCTGGCTTTTAGAATGTATGTATAACATCTCACATTCTGCCTAGGTCTTCTCCTGCAAGCAGGGACATAAACCACATGTAAAGTGTAAAGAGACACCGTGTCAGTCCATGGATGATAAGAGAAATAGGATTTTCCTCCGTCTGCAGAAACGGACCATAGCGGAAACTGATGAGATCTAATATCAACGGATGTTCATCCGCTGACATCCGCAATCCCATAGGGATACATGCATGTCCGTATTTCATCCGAAAACGGATGGATGGATGAAAAACGGACATTCACATGGATGAAAAACGGGCCCTTATAAGGATATAGGGTCTGAAATTAAACGTACCTTTTCACAGTTTTCAGATGACACTAAGCTATGCAGTAGAATTAATGTTGATAAAAGTAATGAAAGAGTAATGATAAAAGATAATGTAGGTAAATTTTGCAAACAAACTTCCAAAAATATATCAGTGAATTAGAGAAAGTGCAGAGAAGGGCAACCAAACATGGAGGAGCTCAACTTTGAGGAAAGATTACTGTATATACTCGAGTATAAGCCGAGTTTTTCAGCACATTTTTTTGTGCTGAAAATGCCCCCCTTGGCTTATACTCGAGTCTGTGTCCATCTTCAACTTTTTGCACCTGATCTCGGCCAGCCGTAGGACCCCGAACTTGGCACACATGTAGCCCCACTCATCCTCTACAAGTGTGCAAAGTTTGTTGTCCGGGGGACCTACGGCGGGGGAGCACCGATTTTTCAAAGCCGGGCACCCCTTTCATAGACTCCAATGTTAAACGGTCATTTCTCCGGTGATTTTGGGGAGTCGGTACCGGCCAATCTTAGGTCCCCTGGACCCCAGACTTGGCACACATATGGCCCCACTCTTCACCTACAAGTGTGCAAAGTTTGTTGTCCAGGGGACCTACGACCGGGGAGCACCAATTTTTCAAAGCCGGGCACCCCTTCCATAGACTCCCATGTTAAACGTCAGTCTAGTCACACAGCGCCAGAGATCAGGTAGGGAGATTGGGCACAGTAAGGCACAGTGAGGCATGCACATGGACACCCTAGGCTTATACTCGAGTCAATACGTTTTCCAAGTTTTTTGTGGTAAAATTAGGTGCCTTGGCTTGTATTCGGGTCGGCTTATACTCGAGTATATACGGTAGCTGAACTGAATTTATGCTCTCTTGAAAAGAGGTGATCAACATGTATAAAATACTAAGTGTAGAGTTATTTACTTTCTGCTCATTACAGAGGACAAGGGGGCACTCTAAGTCTGGAGCCTACATATGGAAAGGCTTCCTTACAGTAAGAGCTGTGAAAATGTGGAATAGACACCCTCAAAAACTTGTTATGGCTAGCTTAAAAGATTGTTTTAAAAAAAAAGAGCTATATACTGTATAGTAACATTTAGCGGTAATTACTAGGGGTGCCGAATTTAATCGCCGCATCGCGATTCAGGTGTCCCCGATGCGGCATCGATGCAGGCAACCCTAATAATCAATGTTTACCCCCCCATTACATGTACTCGCCGCAGCGAGTAGATGTAATGTAACACTAACAAACTGCAAGCCGCCGTCTGCCTACCTGAACAGCGTGTCATGCAGACAGACGGCAGCCATTGCAGTTTTCAAAAGCCGCGCCTCCCTAGTCCTCGTTGCCTGTGATAGGCGGAACACTCAATTTCCCAGCAGGCAGTGTGCCGCCTATCACAGACATCCTCTCATCCTCGTCTGTGTTATGAGGATGAGAGGATGTCCGTGATAGGCGGAACACTGAATGCTGGGAAATTGAGTGTTCCGCCTATCACAGGCAACGAGGACTCGGGAGGCGCGGCTTTTAAATACTGTGGAATGGCCGCCGGGACGCCGCCGATCAGGTAGGGGCATTGAAGCATGGGCACAGTGAGGCATTGGGCACAGAGGGCACAGTGAGAGGCATTGGGCACAGTGAGGGCACAGTGAGACATTGGGCACAGTGAGAGACATTGGGCACAGTGAGGCACGGGCACAGTGAAGCATGTTTAGTAGATTTTAAATTAACAGCAATATAAACCAAATCTACAAAAGGAAAATATTTTATATGCAAAATTAAAGGCTAAGTTCACCTTTTCGGGCAAAATTTCAAACAGAATAAAAAAAATGTAGTACTTCATTTTTTTATTTTTTTTTATGAAAACCATGCGCACGTGCGCTGTAATCGTGATGCATCGCAGAATCGAATCGTTGACATGATAATCGTAATCGAATCGTGAGGCCAGTGAAGATGCGCACCCCTAGTAATTACCCCAGGGATAGGTGATCCAGGGAATATCCGACTGTCACATGTGGGATCAGGAAGGATTTTTTTTTCCCCAGCTGGCGAAAATTGGATCATGCTTTATTAGAGTTTTTTTTGCATTCCTCTGAAGCAACTGTGGGTATAGGATTGTGTATATGAATATTTTACATTTGTGTGTTTTTAAATTTTTTTATTGATTGAACCAGATAGGTTGAAATAAAGACACTAGTCTATCTATGAGACATGGCACATTCATATGCAGATCATGTTGCTCATTCATGTGCTTCTGTGGGGCCGGTGCGTGACAAATCCGGGTCCTGGTCCTGTCACAGGAGAGCAGATGAAAAGTATGATTCTGTTAATCGACACTGTACCTACACTATCAGTCCAATCTCATCTTTGCTCTAGATTTATAAATTGCCCTCCAATTTTCCATGCCTCCACTTAAATTACACTTTTGCTAAATGCTTTCCAGATGATATTTTATTTAGGAATTTGTTTTAAGAAAGCTGTATATGTTAACTGACAGTGATGGTAAAGTACAAATGCCAAATTAGGACTTCATTACAAAAAAACATTTGTCTTTGGCAGCAAGTCCCAAGTGAAATACATTTTTCATATATGCAAATAAATTAGCCATTTGCTGCGTTTCCATTTTCCACTATCACATTATTAAAATGGCAGGTTTTTATGTTAAATCCCTGGTCCAGATATCTGAAAACACTAGCAATTTTGTCTAGGCAAGGATTGTAAAGAAAGGGAAGGGAAATTTTTGCTTGGTTTGGATAATCTGAATTCAGTGTGTTACTTCACCTTGACCCCTGCCCTGTGTATCTGAAGTACTCCTGTATTTTACCACCCCTGACCTCTGTACTGGATGGCCTGGATGTAGTTCGGCTGAGGCAGGGCTGCTCTTAGAAATCATGAGGCCTGTACAGCCTAGCTGACCGAAACAGTGAACCAAGCCTAACAGGGGGCTCCAGCCACATGAACAAACCACTTATTCATGCAATCAGAATACCTGTGAGAAAGAGCCCCTATTTGTGTTGTATTTACTATTTTTCATTTTTTTTTAACAGGCCTGTGGGGGTTGGTGAAATATCAGGGGTCTAAACAGACACCCAATGTCTCACTTGAGAAAGATTCAGGACACAGATTTCTCAATCCTTTCTCTACAGCCTTAACTGCAGAGTGAATGAACAGGAGCCGAACTGTACAGAGGCTCCCTGTTCATTCACAAACTGAAGCATTGAGAACTGGTTCCAGCAATTGCACCCAATTCTGCTGCTGCAGAGATTTTTTGCTAGTGTTCTGCAGATTAAATAGATTCAGGGCGGACTCCTAGCCTGACTTGCACCTTCAGTGGAATACACGGAATGGTGGACATTCTGGAGGGGAGACCCTAAAGTCAGCTTCAGTTCACACTTGCTGAAATGTTGTGTAAATCTACAAGCCACACTCAGTATCTGTATATTTTCCCAGACTAGAACTGAAGGGTGTGTAAAAAGCTCAAAGAAAGTTGATTAATGCTTAAACCCTTTGTAAATGTTACCAGAGTTGATGCTCCTCAAATTTGCATTTACAACTCAAAATTGAAAAAGTTGCCAAATGTTTCAAACCTAAGCAAAAATAAATGTATAATAACTTCGTACATAATCCAACATATGAACATACCTCACTTAATTCACAATTATCAGATTTCAGTAACTGAAGGGAGATAAACTAGATGAGTGCTTTCTGTTATACAAATATCTGTAAATATGTTTTTATTTTCGCACTTTGGCAGAGTCACTATTCATTGCAGCCAGAATGAGTTATTCCACAATTTGCTGAAATTAAAAAATAGTAATTAAAAAAATGTTTTAAATGATTAATATTATGGCAACAAAATGCTAATGTAAGTTTCCTTATTGCCCACTATATTCAGCTGCTGGTGTGCTTGTGAAACCATTCCAAGGAAGCAGATGCTGCTGCCGTATGGTCTGTGCAGGGCCAGAAAAGTGGACTGCTTTTGCACAGCTCAACACATAATAGTATAGGCAGGTGCAACACAGACCCACATAAGAACTCATTTAAAAAGCACAGAAAAACTGAATGCAAAATATAATGCCTTGGTAGTTCTGGAAATACTAGCATATTGCGTTTTAAAAAAAATAAAAAATAAAAAAAATAAGTCGAATAGTCACACGATTGTTCAAAAGCAAATTTTATTATTTTTAAATTTGCGGCTTTCCTACTGAAATGGATTTTCCCGGTAGCCCCCACGTTAGACTATTGGACACATATGGTCAATTCAGCGCTTCAACTCTATATATTTATATATACTTCTAGGGGCTGCCCTAAGAAATTCTTTAAGGTTTGTGATTTTTGGCTTAATTCCACTTTTACAAACGCCTCCTCAGAGATGCCCTCCTGGAATCCAACCAAACTTGTTTTTCGACCCGACTGCAGTCCCTTGAAAAAGGTGGACTGTGTGATAATCTAGCCAGATGCATGGTTAATAGGGGAAACGAGTCATGAAGGTTTGGTACCTTATGACCGGGGTCTCCAAACTTTCTAAACAAGGGGCCAGTTTGTCCTTCAGACTTTAGGGGGGCGGGACTGGCCAGCAGGAGTGGGAATTTTTTCCTGGGGTCATTGGGAGAACAAAACCACCACATTTGGTTTTAGGGAAAGAAATAGCGCCCCAGCGCTGATATCATTGGGAGGAATAGCGCCCCATTGTTGATGTCAGTTGGCAGAATATGGTCTCCTATCAGTGGGAAGAATTTGGAGTGCCCCAAGGAGGGCCGGATAAATGCAAACAAAGGGCCGCATTCAACTCCCGGGCTGCAGTTTGGAGTAAGGCATTGTTTTGAATGTTAAATTGTTACAGTTTTATTGATCTCAGTGAGCCTGGGTATGCCCAGTTGGCTCTGTCTTCCTATTATAGGATTAAAGTGTTCTGTTCCTGTCTCATAACTATTGCATTGTCATGAGCTTCCAATGAAGATTGCAAGTGGTAGTCATTTCCGGACTTATTACACAGGCATAGTCCTCTGCTGTCCTATAGACATGTGCACACTGAAATATTTCATTTCGGAATTTCGTCAAATAAATTTATTTAGTTACTCCCGAAATTCGTTTTTATTTATATTGTTTTGTTAAAAAATGCATTCGTCCAAAAATGCGAATTAAGGTCGAATCTGTCAATTGAAGTCTAATGGTGCCTGTCGGGTGTTCTAAGAAGATTGGAAGCAGCTAAACTGTACGACGCCGCGATCGTACATTTCTGGTCGAATGCTCTGCCCACAAGCTATAGTAGCATTCTAATGTTGTTTGACTAGTAATAATTATAATTATTACTAGTCAAACATTAGAATTCTTCTATAGCCTATGGGCGGAGCATTTGACCGTAAATGCCCGCTCGCGGCAATCGTATGTTTTTAGCTGCTTCCTCAAAACTTCATGACTTTATATTGTCAAATCTTTTCTCTCCATGTCGAATAATCTTGGACCAATAGTTAGGTTAGGCACATTAAACCGCAGGTTCAAAGGACACAGATCGCTATTGTCACCGCCATGTCAAATCTTCTATCTATATCAAAAATATAATAGATACAAAAATAAAGCATTTTTTATTTTTTTTTGGATCTTTCCGATTTCGGATTCTGCTTGTTAGTTATTGTTTGTTAAAATGAACACGAAAATCCACGAAATTCGGATGAAAATGCATTTGGACGAAAACAAATGCACATCTACTGTCCAATCAGAAAAAACCTGCCCTGAGAAATGCCATGCAGCCATCACTAAAGAGCATTCATTTAGTCAGTAAGTGGCTGCAAAAAGACAGGGGAAGTCAATCTGCTGCATTGAAATGCAACAAATTATGGGGGGGGGGGGGGAAGGTGAAAACCACCATTTATTTTAAAAAAAAGACATCCGATTATGATACACAGTGCTTCAGCAAACTGAACGTCAGGGTTCATATCTACTTTAAAACTAAAGTTTAGTATATATGTAGCGCTACCCCCAGTTAAGAGAGCTGCTGGTTTTCAGTTATTTGGTGCCCTGTACTGTGGGGGAGACTATGCGAGAGGTGTAGTGCGGATCTGTAACATTATGTTCTCAGCTGCTGACAGCCCGAAATGACCCCCCTTTCTTTCCAACCAGATCTGTGAGAATGTAAAACAAATTGTATTGACATGCAAATTACCTGAGCCAGGCTGTAATAGTTTTTTGTGAAAGTGCTTTTACTAAAATGTGTTTGTGTTACAGAAGACGATTCAGCAAGGGATTTTGTGGTGAAGTATTATGATTGGTTGATAAATGGTACCGTTAAAAAAAGTTCAGGACATTTCGTTCCAATTTTGTGAAGTTTTGTACTGTAATACAGTTTTGGGTGGAGAGCAAACAGGAGGCATCACCATTATTGTAACATCTAGATGCAGGTAGAAAGAAGCCATAATATTGTTTTAAATAATGGAGGATTTCATGGTGCTTTGCAGCTCGTCTGACAAACACGTTTATCGTGAGACAGGTCGGGCTGTGTAGAATAATCGGAATTCCTGTGAATTACATAAACGTGAGGAGTAGTACGCTAACAGCCCCGGTCAGGCCGTGTAAAATAACCGGGATTCCGGGGGTCGATTATGGTAATAAAGCCGTAAACCATAATCGCTCCGAAAATAAAGCGCAAGGGTGTCCTGGACGCGGGGCACTTCATAAGCGATTCGAATCGTCATGGGTAATGTGCCGTCCATGCTTGGGAGGAAAAAAATTAGGCTCCCCACCAGTCAGACAGCTGCACCGCACATGAGATCTGGGTTTGGGGCTCCGGACATGAGACCCCTTAAAGGATGACATATCTGGTCAGAGGGTACAGTAAGGTGTACTCCTTTGGAAGGTACTTTTGATGTCTGGAGGACGAGACCTCAGAATAAAAGGTACCTTGGATGAAGTTCAGCTGTGGCTTCAAAAATCTGTAATGATGAGTGTTGATGGAGGTGTAGTACACGCTTTCGTGATTCTCAGAGGCGGAACGGTGGTTAGATTCTCATGCCCATTTGTTTGAACTTTGTATGGCTGGTCCAGGCCAGGTTCTCGAGCTGCTCTCATGTTTTTCCCATTGTATTTTTTATACATTTTTTCTCTCCTGTTGCTGAAAGAGTGAAGGGAGAATTCTGGCTGTTTTTGTTTTTTCATTTGTGGTTTTGGAAACTATGAAGTATCTCCCCCACGTTTGTATCTGAATGTTTGTATGTAGTAACGTGAATATGTTCGAACTTACCGCGGCGATCCTCCGATGCGTCGCGGCTGTTGTATTTTTGTAGGAACGGGAAAGGTAAGGGTTACAGAGGGTTTTGTTTGAATCGGTTTTGAAAGAATGCCATTGACAATTTACCAATGTACAGGAATGTCATTATTGTTTACCATTCTTTGCAGGTTAAATATGAAGGATAGAGTAATGATTTTGCTTATAAGTATTTTTAAGGTCCAAGGAGTTTGTACTCAGAGAACAGGTGTATGTAGACAGCTGTACATATGGATAAATACGAGTCTAAGGGAGGTAAAAGTATCATAGGCTATTTCATTGTTTCTTTTTTCCTGCACCACGCATTTCTTCCGTCAGTCTGTAATGAGGAAGAAAATGGGAGGAGAATGATAAATGTAAGAGTGACAGTTTTTTTTCCAGCACAGTACAAGTTGCTAATTTTTTTCTCACCATGGTGAATAAAATTTTTTGGGGAAACAAAAACCACGTGGTATTAATGTGTATTATGTAATATATATTAATTAAAAGTTGAGCGCAACAATTTTTGGTATTTAAAAAAAAAATAAAAAGTGCACGGTTTATGTAATGTAAAGTAATGTATATTTGTGTTTCATATGCTAATGTCTTGTTACTGGAATTGTTTTTTGTAAATTGCGAAAAATGGAATGTTTATCACTAACTTTTATTGGAATTTTATCCCTCAGAGTCGATAATTGGGTTTTCTGGCTTTCAGAACAAGAGGAAATCGTAGCCTCCAGAGAACAACGTGATAAAAAAAGGATTTTTTCCTGGTTGGTCGGGGTTCACATGTAAATGTTTTAGGTTGTCGCCACCATTATCTAGTTGGAATGTCTAGTTGTCAGCCCATTCGGTTGTGTTTTGGACCACCCAGTGTGTGTTGTATGTTCTGATCTACTGAGTAGCAGAACCAATTAACTGAAGTCTGCATATTAGTTGTTATAAAGTAAAAGTATTGGCAGTCTTACTCATATGTGAGGCTAAGGAGCATTATAAATCTCTGCCAGGGGTGCTGCACTTAGTGGTAAAAGGGTAATGGTCTGATGTTACTTTGGGCGAACTCGTGTTCAGGAGTAGGACTGCTTACACCCCCCCTCGCTGTTATTGTAATTAGGTACACGCCCAACCATACCTGGCTGTACAAGTTTGGCTCATTGCCTGAGGCTAAGGTATGCTAATGTCCCTAGCTATCTGTGTGTCCCCAAATGTAGTTCAAACCTGTTTCCTACCGTGTCACCAAGCAATCCCATCTCTCTGAAATAGGGCAAACCAACCCTTCTCATAGTTTCCTGCTGGGACTGTTTATGTGGCTATTTGTTACCAATTGCCTAATAAATATCAGTGTGTTTCAAGGCACACCGGTCGGCTCGGGTACCCCCTACTGTTCAGTGGTCCCAGCGCCTCAGTGCTGCAAGGGATTTGTCTTAGTAGATTTACCTGCGGAGGTGTGGTATGAGGGCCTGCCTGATTGCATACAAGTTGAGAGGGTATAGGTCTGGCCTCATATTGTATAGTTTTGATTGGGTCTGGGGAAAAATTGTGCAGGAAGGTTGTATGGGGTGTTACCAGCGCTTGGCTGTTCCAAGAGCCCTCGCGTCCGAGGTATGTGTGGGCATGCCGTACTCTCCTCAGTTTACACCCATAGGTGTCCTTCCTGTCCTAGAGTCCTTGTGTACCTTAACTAGTTGTCTGTGTCTTGCAGGCCAAGAAGACCAGTGCCCCAGTGTGGCACTAGGCTCCTGTCATTCATGTGAGTCCTGTCTGAATAGTGTAGGCAGCTTGTGTTGTAGGGGTGAAGTATAACATTGTCTGAATACCGAATTGAAAGAGGAGGGAGAAGGTGTGCAGTCTATATGAGGGATTGGGTGTACCTGGTGGCAGGTGGTTTTCAATCCGGGTATCCAGACCATATCCCATAACTTAGGAAAAAGAGAGGCTTGATGACGACTGTCTTTGGAGCGGGAGGCGGGTCACTGGGTACCATAAACACTATGGAGCTGGAGATAATCAGGAACACATTGGGAGGTCCTGGGCTACATATCAGGGACGGAACATTGTGCCTATATTACGGTCAATTTGGGTACTATCCTTTCACTCTACTGGGTTACACAATGGAGTCCATCTGGTTCTGAGGGGTTTGAGTCCGGACAGGGATTGAAAGGAGGAAATGTTTTTTTTTTTGTTTTTTTTTGGGGGGGACAGGTGGGACACTAAATATGGTGCAGGTATCTACAGTATTCCATCACCACATGGCGCTCCAGCATCTCATAGTGGTTGATGGAAACCTGTTATCCTATATGTGCTGAATACACACTGAATCAAGTGCGGTCATGGTACCAGTGGTTTGCTCCCAGAGATATGCGGACACAGGATGAGGTTCATACAGGACGCTTATCTCTGAGGAGTAGCCGGAAGAGGAGGGATGTATTCAGCACTATATGGGGGGGGGAATAGGACCCAGTGTAAAGGGACTCAAGATTTTGTCCGCCATGGTGAGAGGTTGGTAGAGAGTATGGGATGGTACAGGGCAGATATATGTCAGTGGCTCTGGTATGCACACATGGGCAGGTTGATGTTTCCCTCTGTCAGAGGTGTGACCACAATGTCCCTTGCACGGCCAATACACAGTGGTGAATGTATTTCACTCTGTTCTGGATGGGGAGATCATTGCTGGGAAGGAAGCACCTGGGTATTATTTGGGATATAGGCGAGTTTAGTTCTTTGACCTAGAGGATACTGATGTGGCGTTAGGTTCAAGAAACACCCTTGTTCCATGACTAACAGTAGGTAGGGGTGCATGATATACCCTGGGCATGGTCACTGGGATAGAATTTTGTGGGTTTTTGTCATTGCTTCGATGGTGTAGGTGTTGGTAGACTCAATACCGGATGCTGGGGTACTGATGCTGACATCACATGGCTAATGATACACTGTTTTCAGCATCAGGTTGAATTGCACTCAGCAGGGTACACTACCTTGGGGAGTCTATTGTACCTACACTCTTGTCCTTGGGAGGGATATAGAAGGAACCCCGGGTTTCACCCCTATATCCCCGAAATAACGTTTTTTTATAAAACCTGACATCCCCTTACACTTAGTGAAACTTCCGTTGGGATTCGGGGAGGAGTTAAAAGATGGGTAGTTAAACTTTGGGCAACAGGATTTAATTGGTGCCAACAGTTTGGGCAAGGCGTGAATAAAAAGGCCCTTCTCTAGGGGTTGATAATCTAAGAGGAGGGGGGGGGGACAAAAATAATAGCCGCTGGGAATTATCTGTTATGGAGCGGGCTGAGGTAACATTTTAGGTGGAGGCGGGGTAGGCTTCCTGGAATAAAAGAGTATTTAGGGACACCTAGGTGTGGAAAGGGGAGCGCCTGGCTGGGCGTATGGGTTTAAAGGTGGGGAGTTCCAGAGGTTCTGGAGCAGTCCTGAGGTGAAGCATGGGAGGAGATAACAAGGGAGATGGAAGTCAGGATGTTCTGGGGCCAAAACTTTAGTAAACTCCACCCTGTTGCGGTCCCAATGCGGGTCACTATTAAGAGACCGATTTAGAGTAGCTTGCGCATTTAAGAAGACCCTAGAACTATATTTTTCTTGTTTTTGTTCTAGGGATAAGCCTGTTCAATCTGTAATATTAAAAGGACAGTCGGGGTGACTAAATTCTAAAAAAGTTTTTTGGCAACCATTGGTTTAGCCTCTCCTTTTTAAAATATTTTTATTTTTTTTGTTTTTCTACCCGACTTGTAAATTGTTAGTGGCAGTGATCCTGTTCACCTGTTGATCACTAATAGGATAGAAGAGTTATCTATTTTTATTTTTTTCCTCCTTTATTTTATTTTTATTTTTTATTTTTTTCTGCCAAGCTGCTGCTGCAACAGCCACAATATATTATTTTTCGAGGCACTGTTTCAGGACAGTTATATATTGTTTGTTTGTTTTTATGAAGGCAGAGTCAGTGCTCTTTGACATAAAGGGAAATGGGTGACAAACGGTCTGGGTCGAAGCAGCATTGAACCTGTATGTTTTGTTGCTTATTGTATTTTTTTTTTTCTCTCTTTCTTTTCTCTTTCCTACTTTCTATGGTTCATATTCTGCTTTATCTTGGAAAATAAATGTATTCATCTTCTGGAACTTTTGTTTGAATATCAGAGATGAGTTGTGAATTGTAAGGGTTTACCGTCTCTGCCTGACTCCATTTTTTTAAGAGTCCAGTGGGTTCCATAGAATGGGTTCCTGAAACATACAAATACCATATTTCACAAAGTATCCCTGGACATCCAGGTCCCATGTCTTAATGTAATTTTACCTCCCCTAATCTGCCCACTGCTTTAACCTGAGCCCCGTGAGCAGGTGTGGTGAACCCAGGGACCTAACAATAGCAGGCAGTGTTGACTATCCCTACCATCAAGGGCAATGGATGATACTGGCCGTGGCTCGGTCTCAGTACCCTGTGGGGATCCCACCTTACTCGTACACATTGTACCCCTAATAGGTATTTAGTCTTAATGGCCACGCCACTGCTCGTGTCTGACATTCCGCCAATAACTCCGGTCTGACGTTCTCCTTTTTTTGTTGTTTTTTTGTATTCATGCACGACTGTCCGGAGGCCCGCCCAACCACCACCTGAAGAAGCAACGCATCTCAAGAAAAACGTGCCACGAATAAGACTCTTCGGAAACTTTCCTTCACCATGCTGAAAAGTGCTGTCTCGCGGTCCGATCCAATCGTGACAATCATAACACCATATTTCCAAGTTATAGGACTAAATATGAAAGGATCCCGCCATTAATGTTTGAATTCCGCTCTTCCAATGCAGAGGGGTGATGAAGCATTGCAGTACAGACTCTCATGGGTCGGATGTGAAGTCTCAAAGGCACCAGGACTGTCTCAAGTCTACCTTGATGGGTTACGGCGGGTTCAAGAAAGGAAGAGGCCGCAGTGGTGGTGGGGGAAGGGTCAGGGCTTCTGGGCCGTTGTGGGTGGGTATAAAATCATTGAGGGAGGACATAAGTTCAAGAATGAACTTCAGGGGGGACTGTGGTGGAGATTTTTCAAATCCATATTTATAACAAGAAGCTTCAAGGGAACTCTCTAATTAAAAGGATTCTACGTGTATATATGGTTGTATATGTTTTTACAATACTTTATTATTAAGGTGACTTAAAATTATCTTTCAATGACTCTATAGTGGTAGCATACACAGCTGTGGAATTTCATCTGACAAAAGGCTTATCTGACCATTTGTTGGCATGCTGAGGTGAATTCAAAGGAGGTGGGAGGTGACAAAGGAACAGGTTGGGTCCTGGCTTAACGGAGTCCCTCACCCAATCTAGCAACCCCCTACCCCTCAAGGGAATGCAAGGTCTTAGCATATGGAAAGGGGGGGTGAGGAGGGGTGGGGTTTTACAAGGGGGTGTATATATCTGGATGCAGACCCAAAGCTCAGCCCTTGCGAATGAAGATCTGACGTAGCAGCATGGTGACGTAGTAAGCTCTCTCTCTCTGCCTCCCTATCTCTCTCTCTCTCTCTCTGCCTAAATCTCTGCCTCCCTCTCTCCCCCTCTCTCTCCCATTTTTAAGAAGATTAATCCTACTTCTCTTTAGCTCTCTTGTTCCTATTATCATGTAACATTGGTATCATGTTTGTCATAGCAATATTCCTATTGGTATTATCATGTAACATTGGTCATAGGTGATATAATTTTAGGTTAGAGCAATGTTCCTATTTTGTATTGTGTAACATTGGTATCATCTTGCTATGAGGTGGTATCATTTCTGTAAAAATAAATGTAATTGTTTTCTCTTTTTGCACTGCTATCGTTTGATTTCATTTTATATAGACAAAAGGTTTAATCACTTATAGTAAGCATTTAAGCGAGACGTATATTTCCGTAACAGTTCGGGCCCTGTATACAGCACCGCCAACCCCCCGCAATCTACTCAACCCTCTATGGCACAGTTAGTCTAGGGAATGTTTCCTTCATATAATTCTATACCTGGTTATACACAATCTCACAGCAGGATAGGCAGTTAGTATGCAATAATAAGCACTGATTCAGGATTGGTAAACTATATCTGATTTACTTAAGTATAAAAGGTATAGGTTGAACATAACACATAGCATACATGCAGAGCCCTGCAGCAATAAACCTACTAATCAGTGATAGTGCAGAGTGATCACACGCCACGTGCAGCTATCTTCTCTATGCTCAATGTGGCGCACCAACAAAGTTTTAAACCCCTGGTCAGGCCTGACTCAGATAAAGCTCAGTCTCTGTGAAAACAACTCTTCACATGCAGACGAACGGTGGTGCACATTCAGGAACAGTATTTGTAATCCATTAATGGTTAATAAAAGAGGAACACTTCACCGGAGACTACACACTCAGTTCCGCCACTAGTCTCCGGCGGGATAATAACTACAGCACGATGGGCCAAGGCAGTCACTAGGCCTAATCAAAGTACAAGCTAAATAAGTGAGCAGATGCTCGCTCACCCCTCCGGATGCAATCCCAGTCCGGGACTTCCACCACTGTGTTTCCACACACAGTGCCTGCAACGATCAGGTCTCTGGTCCAACTGATGTCAGCAACTCAAAGTAGTCAGGTGTCACCCAGGCTCAGCAGTGGGGTGGAAGGCTCTCTGAAAGGTATGCAAGGCCCAGGCCTCGGGCCCTGCACTGCAACAGATCCACACAGGCAGTCCCCTTGATTGCAGCGCGGTCTCCAAAGAGGCCGAGCCTAGCCTCACCCTTTCCCTTTATAGCCCCACCCATGAGTCTCTGCGGTGGCCAAATGTACCCTGGGTGCCAAGCGGGGTTCTGGGTAATGTAGTCCATAGGGCCTTAAAGGAGACCCCGCTACATATAAATTTAGGGATACATCACTAAACACATTTGTTATGTGTAATGGTGTGTACCCAATTACCTACCTATAAATCATCCCTGAAGTGTCTCCTTTACAGCGGACAGATAGTGTCCCGAGTGTCTTTCTTCCAGTGCCCCCCTTCTGCCTTTTAGAGAGATCATAACACCACCATTCCCACAATGCATTGCGTTCTGTGAATGGGTGGTGGAGATCCCCCATCTCCAATCACAAAACAGCGTAGTAATAAAAGTTCTGTGAATGATGGGGGGGGGGGGCAATGGCATATATCATCAGAGGATCAACGCCTCTGATGATATCCACATAGGATGAAACATGTCAGGCTGGCCGATGGAAGCACGCTAAGAGCCGCAGAGTATTTTATGTCATGATGTTCCTTTTTACCTGTAAGTAGACTACAATAAACACTGTATGTTTTACCTTTACGGGCTTCACTATTATTGCTTCTTTCTTCATACTGGGCAAATTCCCGTTGATGATCGCACAATATACCTACTTGGTCTTGTGAGTCCTGGAGGTCTTTCTGATGCTGATAACTTTGGATATTCCTTGGATTGGTCTATCAAGTCTGGAGTGTTGTATTCACCACTGACCCTCTGTATTATATGATTACATCGCCTGTTGTCTTATATTTCTGATAAGCAGATTGATAGCACGTTGGTGTGGTGTGCTGTGCTTTTCCTTTGCACATTGAAGCTTGGTGGAGGTTTCATATCAGCTTTACATCAGTTATATCTCACATTGACTTTTTTTATATGGACTGTCACATTGTTATTATTCACTTCCACTGAAGCGTAGCATTTTGGACTATTATATTTGTGTTTACTAAATCAACAAACTGTGCTAGCTGCTTTTCTCTTGTTTTTCAAAGTTACCGCAGATATTCGTACACCTTGCTTTTGTTATTAAACATCACCTTTCCAATCTGCAACTCTGCCATTTTATGTAAAATGCAATGCGATATGGCTACCTAATTTCTTGCTTATGTGATTGACTCGCTGATTTTCAAAGAAGTCTGCACTAAGCTACAAGTCAACTATCAGGCATCCCCGGCAAACAAAAATAACATTTTTGGCGAGATACTCTCAATAGGAAATCACATCTAAAAAAGGGATGCAGGCCTTGCACTTTTCCTCAGAGTCCTGCACGTGAAACAGCTGGTTGCTAAGAAACCACTCCTATTAAATTCACTTTCCACACGGACACAGAAAAAACACACAGGGATTGCTTCAGAACAAAAAAGTAGGAATCTGCAACAGTTTGTTAAAAATCCTTGCAATGTACATAAATCACCCAGAGGGGAATGTTTTTTTTTTTTCAACAAAAGTGGAGTTGCTCTTTAATTGAACATGTTGTAGTTAGAAAATGATTGGCTACCAGCACAGCAGTACCAGATTTTGCACTCTCTCGCCTTAGTAAATCAATCCCAGTGTCTTTATATTTGCTAGAAAAGTTCACTGGCAAGCCAACCGGCATGATTTATCAAAGATAAATGAACAAGGGCAGGTATACATTGCTATGGCACACTTACATTTGGTCATCACATGTGGATGCAACACATGCATAGCAAATGTGTTCCTTGAACCCATAAAACAAATACACACTGATGTTCAATGTGTACAGTATGGTTCCCTGAGTACAGTGTGCATTGAACATTAACATACTGCTTTTGTAAAGCGCTCATAAAACACTTTTTTTGCAGATCTTCCATTGCCAGGGGTGCTTAAGTAGTTGCAACAACAGTTTTCTTCATTTTTTTCTTAAGCCCTATGAATAAAATATGACTACTGTAAGCCCCCCTGGCAGTGATATAAGCTACATCACTGTCACTTTTGCTACTTAGATTAGTTTGCATATAAATGTGGGTAAAAAAAAAAAAAAGAAAAGCAGTTTGAAATTAAAATAATTCATATAGTGAATACCAATCATAACCTGTATTATCTACATACAGTTTATTTTAAAAGGAAATACAAAAGGCTTCTGACAAGGGGGGGTGTGGGGGGGCACATTATGATATACAAACTAGTACACTATTGTGCAAAGAATGCTTTATAATTATTGTTGCACAAAAGGCCTGATTACTTCTTTCGACATTTCTTAAAGCTACAATGAGATTTGAAGATCTATATTCATTCTCGGGTTGCTGTGAACTCCAATGAACTGCTGAGTAGCAGATATGCATTTGTGACAGATCTATATAACCCAAGCCATGGCATGCACAAGTGAATATTGCGACTGTATTAATCAGCTATTTGTGGCATACGCCATATCAGGTGACCTAATCAAGGCAAAACAATCCCCAGCTGCAAATTTCCATAATATGCAAGTTGAACAATGAGGAATTTTCTTGTTCCCTCAAGAGATAAACAGCACAAAATGGTTTCTGTCGCTTGTATTCTCCATTGCATACTTAATGTTGAGTGCATTCAAGAAACTGCCGGTTTGAAATTAGAATTGCATTTTAGCCGACCCAATGAATTGGAAAATACTGAAACCACATAATTGGTGAATTTTGAGAGAGATGGATAGGGGAGCAAATGGTTACAAATGCAATTACTAGTAAAGTCCTAGTCTGAGACTAATTTATATCCCAGGGGAACGCTTTGTAAATTACACTGGTTATAAAACACCTCAAGGATTTTTCGGATACCGTAACGTTTTAACACATATTATCAATGTGCCTATGGCATAGAGAAAATAAAAATGTGAGGTTTCATGAATCAGATCCTGGGCTTTAAAGAAATAACAAAAACAGCTAAAATATTTGGCTGAATGAAAGATTGTAATTAAACTAAAAACACTTGATCACACAAGGGACAAGAGAAAGAAAGAGCCTATAATTGCTTCGTTCTCATTCTGTAAATGCTGGATGAATGGCTGTCATGCTGACCCTCTGGCTTTAATTCACTGAGTCACGCACCTAGAACAGGTAAGCAAATAAAGGACTTTTGCCTTTGAGATGGCCATACATGGAGTAAAATGTCGGCAAGATCCTGATTACACCCTACCACCTGATATGAAAACCGAAAGAGCCAAAGGAATTTGTCAGAGAAAAAGCAGATGTATCCAAAGAGATGAAGCTACTGTTAAGGTAATCTGACAGCCGTGGGTATCAACTGTCAGAATACAACAGCCAAGGGAGATTCCTCCACCCACACGGTTTATCAATTGGGGGAAGTCAGATTTCCTACATTATATACTGTATAAGCTTTACTCTGAATTTCTCATTTGGGATACTAGCCCAGTGGCCCAAAGTACTGAGCAAGGGAGAAGGCTGAAATGCATGATTGGATGTCCGTGATCTTCAGGCCCTCAGATGGCACTGCAATAAAAACTGGCATAATTCTATGATGGACGTCCCTGCATGGGCTCGGGAATACTTCCAAAAATCCCTGCTTGAACACAGTTGGCTGAGCCATCCAAAAATGCAAGTTAAAGTTCTATCATGCAAAGAAGAAGCCATATCTCAACATGATCCACATTCTTGGAAATTTGGGTTGTTCATTGCATGTTACCAGTCCTTAGATGTGATGGTTGCATTTTTTTTTTCCTTTATTCAATTGGAGATCCGGTTAGTAAAAAATCCTGTCCTTGAAATTTTATGCAGGTTTTTTTTGCACCAAACGCTCTTAGCAGCATATTCAACAGATCAAAGGTAGCAAATAAGAATAGTTTGTCGTTGATGTATACATCCATTAAAAAAAAAAAAAGTTAGCACATTTTCACATTTTTATTGTATCAACCTCTGCAGCATTTTAGGTCTCTTGTACGTTTTGACAGTAAGGTCACTCACTAAACTTCAATTCCTATAGCTGTCCCCTGCAGCCTTGAGAGCATGTTCTGAATTGTGCTCATGCCAATGGTTTTTACTGCAGCTACTATAAATGCAGGAATTGTCAAAAAAGGACAGATGTCTAAATAGGCCCAGTCTACATGTATGGCTAAGTAGGCTCAGTACCGGAATGAAAAGAATGGTTTCTGCACAATTTTCACAGTAAAGAACAATTAATAATTACAAAACAAAAAATCCCTAGGAGGTAAAATGTCCATTAAGTGCTAGAGCTGGAAATTATGTTGGAAATTTTTGAGAGATCAGTCTCAAACTTGAAGTGAACATGTGTGGGGTTTGGGCATTACAAGGTAAGCTATTAAAACCCAACACTGGGCTTGGCCCCCATCCCAGTCGAGTACCCCAACACCCATTAATTATTTTTATAAAATTATATATACATATACACACATACACACACAGTGGGTACGGAAAGTATTCAGAACCACTCTGTTATATTGCAGCCATTTGCTAAATCATTTAAGTTCATTTTTTTTCCTCATTAATGTACACACAGCACCCCATATTGACAGAAACACACAGAATTTTGAAATCTTTGCAGATTTATTAACCACTTGCTTACTGTGCACTTAAACCCCCTTCCTGCCCAGGCCAATTTTCAGCTTTCAGCACTGTCACGCTTTGAATGACAATTGCGCGGTCGTGCGACGTGGCTCCCAAAAAAAATTGACGTCTTTTTTTTCCCATAAATAGAGCTTTCTTTTAGTGGTATTTGATCATCTTTGCGGTTTTTATTTTTTGCGCTATACACAAAAAAAGAGCGACAATTTTGAAAAAAAAACACAATATTTTTTACTTTTTGCTATAATATAAATATCCCCATTTAAAAAAATAAAATAAAAAAATTCTCAGTTTAGGCCGATACGTATTCTTCTACATATTTTTGGTAAAAAAAAACAAAAAAAAACCACAATAAGCGTTTGTTGATTGGTATGCGCAAAAGTTATAGCGTCTACGAAATAGGGCATAGTTTTATAGCATTTTTATTAATATTTTTTTTTTTACTAGTAATGGCAGCGATCAGCGATTTTTATTGTGACTGCGACATTATGGCGGACACATCGGACACTTTTGACACCATTTTGGGACCAGTCATTTTTACAGCGATCAGTGCTATAAAAAATGCACTGGTTACTGTAAAAATTACACTGGCAGAGAAGGGGTTAACCACTAGGGGCGCTGAAGGGGTTAAGTGTGCCTAAGGGAGTGATTCTTACTGTGGGGGGAGGGGACTGACTGGGGGAGGTGACCGATGGTTGTCCCCATGTACAAGGGACACACCATCGGTCTCCTCTCCATGACAGGACGTGGATCTCTGTGTTTACACACAGAGATCCACGTCCCTGGCTCTGTAAATGGCGATCGCGGGTACCTGGCGGACATCGCGGCCACCAGGCACACGCATCGGCACCCGCGTGACACGGCGGGCACGGAAGTTCCTCGATGCGCGCTCGGGAGCGCGCGCCGGGAACGAGGAAAGGGGCGGACAATTGACGTCCTCCCATGCATTCTAGGTCCGCGCTGTAGCCGTCATTCGGCTATAGCGCGGACCTCTAGTGGTTAAAGAAAAACTGAAATATCACATGGTCCCAAGTATTCAGACCCTTTGCTATTACACTCATATATTTAACTCAGGCGCTGCCCATTTTTTCTGATCATCCTTGAGATGGTTCTACACCTTCGAGCCCAGCTGTGTTTGATTATACTGATCGGACTTGATTAGGAAAGCCACACACCTGTCTATATAAGACCTTACAGCTCACAGTGCATGTCAGAGCAGATGAGAATCATGAGATCAAAAAGGAACTGCCTGAAGAGCTCAGAGACAGAATTGTGGCAAGGCACAGATCTGGCCAAGGTTACAAAAAATTTCTGCTGCACATAAGGTTCCTAAGAGCACAGTGGCCTCCATAATCCTTGAATGGCAGACGTTTGGGACGACCAGAACTCTTCCTAGAGCTGGCCATACGGCCAAACTGAGCTATCGGGGGAGAAGAGCCTTGGTGAGAGAGGTAAAGAAGAACCCAAAGATCACGGTGGCTGAGCTCCAGAGATGCAGTCGGGAGAGGGGAGAAAGTTGTAGAAAGTCAACCATCACTGCAGCCCTCCACTAGTCGGGGCTTAATGGCAGAGTGGCCCAACGGAAGCCTCTCCTCAGTGCAAGACACATGAAAGCCCGCATGGAGTTTGCTAAAAAAACACCTGAAGGACTCAAATGGTGAGAAATAAGATTCTGTGGTCTGAGCAGACCAAGATAGAACTTTTTGGCCTTAATTCTAAGCGGTATGTGTGGAGAAAACCAGGCATTGCTCATCACCTGTCCAGTACAGTCCCAACAGTGAAGCATGGTGGTGGCATCATGCTGTGGGGGTGTTTTTCATCTGCAGGGACAGGATGACTGGTTGCAATCGAGGGAAAGATAAATGCGGCTGAGTACAGGGATATCCTGGACGAAAACCTTCTCCAGAGTGCTCAGGACCTCAGACTGGGCCGAAGGTTTACCTTCCGACAATGACCCCAAGCACACAGCTAAAATAACGAAGGAGTGGCTTCACAACAACTCCGTGACTGTTCTTGAATGGCCCAGCCAGAGCCCTGACTTAAACCAAATTGAGCATCTCTGGAGAGACCTAAAAATGGCTGTCCACCAACGTTTACCATCCAACCTGACAGAACTGGAGAGGATCTGCAAGGAGGAATGGCAGAGGATCCCCAAATCCAGGTGTAAAAAACTTGTTGCATCTTTCCAAAAAAGACTTATGGCTGTATTAGATCAAAAGGGTGCTTCTACTAAATACTGAGCAAAGGGTCTGAATACTTAGGACCATGTGATATTTCAGTTGTAGCGGTCCCACCCGCTCTCTCTCTCCTGGTTTACGCGTCTGGGGGGGGACCAGAGAGAGGGGTGAGGTGCTGCCACCAGCTCGCCCCTCTTATGTGTGTAGAGGTTTAAGCTAAGATCTTTACCTTCGAGTCTGTGTCCCTGTCCAGAGATTCCACTTCAAAACTGACCAGTAGATAGGTGAATGTAGAACACTTTGCTCCCAGAAAAGTAAGCCCACACCAGGTGACAGTACAACATCTATATTTATTTCCGCAGAGATAAATATGCCTCTTTGCAAGCAGACAGGTTGATACAAACTTGGTGGGGTGAGGGTTCAGGCACAATCCTTTCGGATCAGAGAAGCCGTTAGGAGTTCACAACAACTTTTGGCGCACGGTCGCTGCCAATGACTGTGAGGTTGGTCCCTGCCACAGACCTGGTGAACGATGAGGTCTCTGCCAAAGACCTTAGAATAGGCCTCTGCAAAGACCATAGAACATTAACTACCTTCTAATGGCGACCCCTGTTAGGGAGATGAGCCATCCCGGGACGGTCCCCAGAGGCCTGCACGGTCACCAGCCAATGCTGCGCTGGGTCTTCAGGCCAGGTCACCTCCCTGGTTCTCCTCGCCCGAGACTCGGGTCCCCTCACTCGGTGGGCCCCCTAGGCATCTTCTCCCATGCGGGACCCAGTCGAAGGTACTGGGCCCCAGGTCTTGGCTAGTACCTCACCCCAGGCCTAAGGTGCCTGGGATGGAACTTGAACTCCCTCGCACCCAAGCCGAGGGCACCTGGGCGCGGACGACAGAACAGCAGCCCCCAGGCTGAAGGTGCCTGGGGCTCGGACCTCGTGTGCAAGATGTCCGCCCCCTTTATACTCTCTCCCAGAAGGCACAGCGGGTTCCCCGCCGTACTACTGCCACGAGAGGACACAAAGGGCATGGCTCTACAATGATGGTTCAACCCCAGCCCAAGGCGACAGCGCCACCCAGGGGCCGTAGGGAACTGAACACCATTATATCCTCCACTAATCAAATTGGTCATAGATCACCAACAATTAGTGTATCTGGGCCATGCTACCACCCAGATACTTCCCCTAAATGTTAACCCCCCGCTACACAGTTTTTCTTTTTTAATAAATCTGCAAAAATGTCAACAATTCTGTGTTTTTCTGTCAATATGGGGTGCACTAATGAGGAAAAAAATGAACTTAAATGATTTTAGCAAATGGCTGCAATATAACAGAGTGAAAAATTTAAGGGGGTCTGAATACTTTCCGTACCCAGTGTGTGTGTGTGTGTGTGTGTGTGTGTGTGTGTGTGTGTGTGTGTGTGTGTGTGTGTGTGTGTGTGTGTGTGTGTATATATATATATATATATATACACACACACACACATACACACACATATATATACACATATACATATACACACACACACATTATATATATATATATATATATATATATATACACACATACATACATACACACACACACACATACACCAGGTGGGATGACATCACTTGTCCTTTTTGCTTATTTCTGATTTATAAAGGTGGGCAGGTCCTAAATGCGGCAGAGTGTGGCTCCAAGTCATCATTGCGGTGCCACTCCTGGCAGCATTCTCCTGCGAGTAAACCTACATTGCTAGTCTATGAGTCTGCAGAGGACAATGCTGGCCAGAGACCCTTCTTTTTAGAATTTCATGGCCCAAACAGGAATTGGGCTTTAAAGGCCAAGTTTAAATAGTAAAGTGTAACTAAAGGCATTTTTTTTTTCATTTTGGATAGGGGGGGGGGGGGGGAGGTTGCCATCTTTGTCCAATTGGGGATATTTCGGTTTTTTTTTCCTGTCCCATAGACAAAACAAGCAGCGAGAGGAAATCCCTCCAAAAGCAAGTGAATCTCTGGTGGTCACCAGGATCACCACAGCTAGTGACCCCATTAAAGTTTGCCCCTCTATTCCGGTTCTGGTGACCACACCAAATTTAGGGTTTTCTTTCACTTTTGGAGAGAACCGTAAACATGACAGACTGAATTTCCCCAACAGTGGCACAGACAGCAATAAAAATCTGACAGGGGCCCTCTATGCACTCTCCACAAACGTAAAAAAAAAAAAAAAAAAAAAAACACACACACACGCGATGCTGTCTGTGGGCTCCAGAGTGTTAACAGCCTCCTGTGTGGTTTTCAAATGGTGTCCTTCATTTTAGAGCTTTATTACTAAGCCATGAGCAACATCCCCAAAGCTTGCCACAAACCTATCAAAGTGATCAGCCATACCATGCCCAAATTTCCAGGAAGCTTTAAAACAGAGGCTTGCTCCCAACACCACAGAAGCAAGCATGCTTCTCAGTCACCTAAAATTTTACAGAACCCTTTGTCTTTAGTGACAACGTAAAAAAAAATGTCCACTGAGCTGATCATATGGACCATTTATATATTTGCACAAGGTCATCATATCCTCTTTTTCAGATTGTGACTTTTTAGTTTTACAGCAACATATTTGTAGACTTCAACTGAAATTTGCTGCATATGCAAGATAAAGTCATAAAGTGGCTATAAACTTGAATGCTGTACTTGCCTATAATAAGGATTACCTATAGGAATTGTAAATATCACTTAAACTTGCACCGTTTAGGAGATATTTACTATATATGCAGTCGATGATCTCATCAGCGCATGCGCTCTGAAGGAACGGCCACCCGGGCCATTCCTTCAGAATCCTGTGCTGTAAATGATGGCTAGCCCGCACATGCGTGAGCGTGATGTCATCGCAGCTCCAGCCAATCACACAGCCAGAGTCCGGACCCGGAAGGAAGACCGGTGAAGATGGAAGCGGCCTCCAGCGATGGCATTTGTGTTGCTGGAATGCTTTGTTTTCAGGTATGTTTCAAATAAATGTGCTAATATGCAATGCATACTAGCACATTATATATATAAAAAAAAAAAAAAAAGCACCCAGCAGACTATAGGGTTATTTTACCAAAATAGATGCTCAAGGGAGTTGCAAGGGAGTTTTCCCCAGAGCTTAGCGAATGTGGTGAGATTTCACCTTGCAAAGAATACCTAATCATGTGCTTGGGGGGGGGGGGGGGTGGTGAATTTTTGCTTGCACATGATTGGATTATGGACGTCACCTGGGCTTCACCTCATTCGCTAAGCTCTGGGGGAAAGTCCTCTGCAAAAGGAACAGTCCATTTACCTTAAGTAAATTAACCCCAATGTGTCTCACTCTTGGGGCTAGGCCTCTTTGGTACCCAGAAGCTGCAGATTAGTTTGTGCGCAATAAAGGGAGTTCTATGGTCACAGCATACACTTTTATTTTACATCATCATTATAATAACAACACAAGAATAGTTATCTTTGACAATTCAACATAACCTTCATTGAAAAATCTCCATTCATGTTGTGAGTGCTGCCTGTCTGCTAGCCATCTTTTTACACAACTTCCTGGTTTCCCTGAATGCATCCTCTACTGTCCACTTTAATTTTCTAAGGACTAAATATGCCATGGTACTTTGTTGCCTGCAAGCAGTGATTACTGTATGGACTGCCTCCTAAAACTCCTCTCAGCGCCTCTGTAGTTCAGAAGGCAGGCTCTGTGAAATGTGTGACAGCACAGGATATAGTGAATATGTTACAGAAGTCAAGGAAGTAAATGTATGCGCCACACACCGTTAAACTTAAACTTCGTTCACATTAATAGGAATAGAAATAACAAATAGAATGTAGAAATTAATATACGATTTTACATTTTGACTATAGATATATTACATCTAGGATTCATCAGAGCACCCAGATACTTCTAGTCTGCCAAAGCTTTTTTTGTCCATACTTCATTCTGCACTTCTGTGACCCATTTTCAGCCGACAGTGGGCTAAAATCCACTGTTGGATGACGTCACTCAGCCGGTATTGGCTCGAGAAAGATTCTGACCATATGGTCAGGATCCCACCCAGATGCCTGGATCGGCACCTGGCTCAGCCTCTCAGCAATCCAGTGAGAGCCAGAGCCAGCCCCTCCCGCCCGCTGCACAGCCCAGTGCTCCAGTGAGCGCTGGAAAGGGGGAAAAGAGAGCCAGTGACTGACAGTCACGTACTGCATCCACCTAGAAAATGTTTATTTTAATAAAATGTATAATGAATTTTGTAGCCCCAAAATTCATAACTTTACATTTGGCAACATTATACCCCATTTGCCTTGCAGTCACCAACACAAACACATAGGTTAGCATGTAAATCAGAGACATCTTATAGAGGCCTCGGGTCAAATATAGGTTCCCACACAAGATTCAAACAGCATTCAGACTAACTACATCCAATTAACATGTGTGAATCTTGGTAGAAGGGTGTATTAATCCTGTGTGAGAATATTTAACTATACCCCTGCATGCATCTTTGAACACACAAATTGGAATTTCAATTTCACACTCCAGATCATCTATACATAGGTTTAAAAAATGGTCTCAAAAGCTGAACACTTGGAGTCTATTTATGAAGGTTTTGCTGTGCAAAAGGTTTGCCTGACATTTGTGTGTTCTAGAATTTTCCCATTGTTTTTAAAGAGGATTTGCCCTATTTGATCATTGTTTATAAAGAGGAGTCACCCAATAGCAGTCACAGACAACATAATAGATTTCAATTACAAACACGATTTGCCCATCAGCCACTGCATTAACCATGGAACAAATGGCTAAATGGCCAAATCTTGTTTGTTATTGGAATACATTATGTTGCATGTGACTGCTGATGGGTGAATCTTGTTTGTTATTGGAATATCACTTCTATATTGTATACAACTTCTGATGGGTGAATCATGTTTGTTTTTGTAATAGGGCTATTATATTGTATGTGACTGCTAATAGAGGAGTCTTGTTATTGGAATATCACTAGTATATTGTGACTGCTGCTGATCACAATATCCCAACAAACAAGATTCCCCAATCAGCAGCCACATGCAATATAATAGTGATAAACAAGACTCCCCTAATCTTTTGTATAAGACCACTGATAGGAGAATCATTTTAAGTGTGATGGGTAATCCTCTTTGAAAATGGGTGAATTTCATAAAATAAGCTGAAAATGTCCAGAAAACATTTCTTTACAAACGGACCCCAGACTATGGGTACACCACCTAAACTTTAAAGCGGAACTTGTCATTTTTTCAACTTTACATTAAAATCTTCTGCCCTTGTTTTCTGCCAGTAAAAACCTTATACAGCCCACTTCCTTTCTGAAAAAAGCCTAGGCTTATGACATCATGCACAGCTCTCTCTCTCTCGCACTCTAGTGAGAGTTGGCCAGGAAGGGAGGGGGGGAGTCGTTAGAGGGCCAAAGAGAGCTTCAGTGCTGGAGGTGTGCTTCTGTGTAAATCCAGGAAGTGAACAGGCTGCAGCTTCAGCAGCCCACAGTTAAAATGGATGCAGCCAGACTTAGTGGAAGAAGCTTTCTGCAGCATATTTGGCAAGTACAGAGTCACAGTATATATAAAATAATATGCAAAGTGATTGGAGGGAAGCTTCAGAACGGCAAAGATGTTTTTAATACAAATTATGTGAGCAGACTGCAGTTCCTCTGTAAGAGTATTCCAAATATCAAATGCATGTTTCAAACACTTTAGCAGAGTCCAAATGAAAATCACATCCACGCTAACCATTTCTATTGTACATTTTTGTTGCTATTGTACATTTTTATATGTGGTCCTTTACCAATCCCCAAAATAACAGATTTTAAAACTTAGGCCTCTTTCCCACAAGTGAACCGATCAGGTCAGCCAAAACGTTTCTTTAGGTGGCCCTGATCGGACCATCCATTACCCTTTCTAGAGCAGCGAGTGTCAACGGACAACCACTGACATCTGATCCACTTAAAACAAATGGAGGGCGATCTGTTCCCTATCCGTCTAGCAGAACGGATGGCCGTCGGTTGTAAATAAACAGGCGGTCTGTTTACATTCGACTATCTAGATAGAACAGCGGGGTGTGTCTGTGTCCACTTTGCAAAATTGGAGCAGACACGGACAAGCCATCAACCTGCTCAGAAGCGATCAGGGGATAGGTTCCCTGATAAACTGGCAGAGGCTGTCCCATATGAAAGTGGCCTTACAGGTCTGCAGTCACTGGGTGAAGACTGAAATAGATTGTGATTAGAGTCTTTAAAAATTAGAATCCACGACTTGGAAATGAGCGCAACTCTGAAGTCACTGGGTCATCTAGTCCACGTTTTATTTTTTCACATTTTGCCTAGTTGTTACTGCACCATATCAATGTTGGTCTAGTGTTGCAGCTCACAAGGAATGTAATGCAAACAAAGTGATTGAATTGCACTAGATTTTACTTGAGATTTTGAGGGTAAAAGATCACTTTTGCAGTCCGCGGGTATATGAGGGTAAAAGATCAGTTGTGTAGGAAAAAGTCAAATTGTCTAAAGCTCCTTACTTTGAAATCCTTTATGACTTTTAGTTTATGTCATTTGCAATTTTCCAGTATATGAAACAAAACTGACGTTTCTTAAAATACAATTACGGTATCAGAAACTTGGAAATGTCAAACTAGCACAAGTGGGATAAAACGTACAGAACACTAAAGTGTATCTCAACCCCAAAAACAAAAGTAATATATTGCCGTTTACTAGTCATTTTACAAGATACCTGCATTACAGCTTACTAGTCTAATTATATGAGGGCCTGGCAACACATCTCCAGTTTGTTGTTCCTCTAATCATCCCTGGGTGGCTATGCTCATTCCACTAAATATGGAGCAAGCAATGGTTGCCACCTGGCTGGACTTCCAGCATGTGCTTCTTTTCTCATCACCATTACATTAGGGCTCATAAGATTAATAGTTTACAGACAAGGCTGTTGTCACTTCTTGTGAGCGTAATAGAAAGCGTTCAAGATATTGATCTCACCAGAAATGCCCTAGGTATTTTCTGTACTTGGTGAAAAGGTTTCTAGCCTGAAATAATAAAGCAAACACACCCAACTAAGGAATTGTAAGCCATGGTAAAATACAGTACATTTTTTCTGGAGGGTTGGTTATATTTTAGGTATGTAATTTGAGCAATGATCACATGACCCACGCAATGTTTCTGTACATCCTCCAACTGCCACTGGAAAGCAGGCTTTAACACAAATGTCATGAGCTTGCACACCTTACTGACAATTCTGTCATTTTTGCATACCTCCCAACTTTTTGAGATGGGAATGAGCGTCACCTATCAGCAAAAGTATGCAGCCATAGGACACACACACCCCAAACACGCCCCCTTAAAGATTGGTTAAACCCACAAGTGCTTTTTTTACCACTATTCCTTTATATTGGCTTTTGGAATTTACAAATGCAGCAATTTAGAAATCAGATGAACGGTTTAGGGCTGGAAAACATTTTTTGATAGATAAAAAGTGCATTTTAGATACAAATATATAGATCAGACCAAAATGAGGGACAAATGAGGAATGAGGGACATTGCTCCAAATCAGGGACAGTCCCTTGAAATCATGGACAGTTGGGAGCTACGATTTTTGTACACAATTTGTACGTTAGATTTTTTGGAGTGTAATTTGCGAGCCACAAGATATTTTTTTTAATAAAATAATGGAGATTCAGCCCTCTTAACTTTTTACTACTTTATCGCCATGCTGGTCTAACCATTTTAGCTTGTTTTTTAATTCTGGTCTATGCAATGCAATGTTAAACAGGCCTCTGGACCTAAATTGACAGATGTGGATTTGAACACAACACACCTACCTAACCTTACCCATAGCAGAGTTAAGAACACAGCATCCAATTCATATTTTTAATAATTGTTCATTATTTGCAGCCTATAATTTAAAAGTTTTGTCTAATGGAAATTAGACTGTACTAGACATTATGCTAAATTCCATTGGGTGAGGACAAAGATATTTAGGCAGATTACACAGATTTGCTGTCGGTGCATTTTTATATACTCTGATTTCCCTAATGTACTTGCATTTAATTCAGCTGTCTCAGTCAGTCCCTTCCTTATACTAATTATCATGTGTACAAGATCTACTTCAAAAGGCAGTGTTGTGTTAACGTTGTGGCAATGCCACTGAGAAGAGCAAAGAGCAAGATTTGGGGTAAAATGAAGATAGTCTTCACTAGGTCATGTTATTCTGACACATTAGATTTGCCTTGATAAATTGAATTATGACATAGGCTTCTTAATGAAAGAAAGTGGAAGCTTGGTTTGCAATGTATGAAATGCTAGTTACAGCTAATTTGCAGATTACCATTTCCGATTCATCCGTTCTAGTTTTCCTACCCTTACACTATGCCTTTCTGTATATATTGTATACCTGGATATTCAGCTTTTTAGTATATTTTTTGACGGAAGCTTTTTCATTTTAAACATAATGTGGGAATTATTCAGTAAAGTTTAGTTTTTAGCTTTGATTCAGCCAAAACATTGTCTATTGCTCTAATAAAAACATTTGTAATAGGATAGTTTTCATTCTTGAGTATAGGACAGATATTTAAAAAAGATAAACTGTTTAGGATGTATTTTATTCTCCAATGACCACCAACATTAAAGGGACAAAAAGGGGAGAGCAAACAGCACCAGTGTATAGGACAGGGATATGCAATTAGCGGACCTCCAGCTGTTGCAAAACTACAAGTCCCATCATGCCTCTGCCTCTGAGAGTCATGCTTGCTGCTGTCAGAGTCTCACTATGCCTCATGGGACTTGTAGTTTGGCAACAGCTGGAGGTCCGCTAATTGCATATCACTGGTATAGGAGGTATGCAACATATGCCACCAGTGGTAAAAGGAATCTATGGTTAGTGGTGAAAGTACCATGTTCCAAGGCATTTCATGGAAACAGAGGGAGGGTGTCAAAGTTTTGATATGGGGCCTTGTAGTTTGCAGTTCTGCTCCTGTGCCAAACCCCTAAACATAGTTTCAAAATGCCCATCATTTGAAGGAACGGTCTCTCTTGGGAATCAAATCCGTGTCACCTTTCTTGGTCTAATGTACCAAGTCATCAAGTGGTCATAATGTCTGCAGAGGCTGGGCCTAGGACTTATGTCACTGCATATATTGGCATTTGTAAAATAAACTGCATGAACAATACTTTTAGCATTTTAAAGAGTTATTATACCCAAAGGCAAGCATTATGTTGCAGCTTACCAATTCTTGGAAGTAATGGCTGCATTTGTTTTGTATGCTCTCTTTTCACCTAAAGATCCAGCCAGTAAGTCTTCATTTTCAAAATAACAAGCTGTCATGTAGATGTGCAGGGGTTAGAGTTAAGACAAACCATTTAACCACTTACAGGGGTGATTACAATGATCTGCATTTATGTAAAACCTTTATCCCAAAAAGGGAAGAAAATGGTTTACTGTAGGTGTTTATAATGTGTGAGCTAGAGTTAAGGTTCAATTTATTAGTTTATCTAAATCTGTGCTCCTTCATTCAGTGGGTGTTCCTGGCCAGATCACCAGGTAAAAATACAGGGGGGGCCGGGAGCTTAAAAAAGCAAAAATAATGAAGCCACCACATCTGATTTGTAAGCTGAAATATATAAAATATTTGGGATAAAACCGCATTAAAAGTTGGACAGTAGACAATGTTTCCTCCCAGCCACTTCAGAAGAAATCTTTAACATAGAAGAGAAGGTATTTCTTTCTTTTTTTTCAGTATCATACTTACCTAGGCGGATGCAGCATGGGTCCGACGCTGCATCTGTCCCTATCTGCAGCACCTCTGCATCGACGATGGCTCGGTTCTCACAGCTCCCTGAGCAGAGAGCTTCCGACTGTCAATCAGCAGCTCTTCGCTCTGCGCCCTCCTCACTCACTGGAGCAGGGAGCGTCCATCTCAGGCTCTCAGGGGCTCGCTGAGAGGCTGACACGGTTGTCAGTCCAGGCACCTGATGGATCCAGAATGACACGGTGCCTGGAATGATTTTTGTGACATCGGCAGAGAGCGGACTTCAGACGGCTCTCTGCTGAAAACAGGTCACATGAGTGCAAAACTAAATTGCACTCCTGTGATCCATAGGAGAAGCCCAGCCAAACTAGCTCAGGCTGGACTTCTCCTTTAATAGGTACTACCATGGTTAAGAAACATTTACAACACTGCTTGGTGTGCTGGGATGGAGAGTGTCTACAACAGGTTTGAATAAAAAGTAAAGGGCCAGAGAGGATGAACACTGACCTCTAAGCTGACTGAGCTTGGTATTAATGCTTTCCAAATGTGGAGGTTTGGTGCAATACATACATGTGCACTATTCTTTACCCACTTCTCTAACCGATAAAAGTGATTAGTGGGCAATTAGCTGCTGGATCACTTTTAGAAGCAATGGGAGGGGTCACCCCGTCCCCTCCCACCGCTTTTCTCAAAAGTGTTAATTTTGACGGCAAATTTTGATTTAATTAGTTAGATTTAGCTTTGGTCATAGTCTTGACTAAAATGCCATTTTAGTTTTAGTCGACTGAAATCTAGTGGGTATAGTTAAATTGTAATGTATTATTTAAAGCGGAGTTCCACCCAAAAGTGGAACTTCCGCTTTAAGCACATGCCACATTTGTCATGCAACTTTTTTGGGGGGATTGGGTATCTTCTTATTAGAGGGACTTCTCCTTCCGTATCTTGGGCCGCCTAGACGACTCCTCTCCCCATATGCGGCCCCTCCCTCCCTGCAATCTTCTCGGACACGTCACAGGTCCCAGAAATTGCCTGGCCAATAAAGCGCAGCGCGATGTGCGCGCCCGGCAGTGACGCGGTAAGCGGTCGCGTGCCCACAGTTGCTATGACAGCTCTGTGGAGAGGAGGGGGGGGGAGGAGGGGGGGAGAGGAGCGAGGCTCCGAGCAGCCGCATCGTGGGACAGGTGAGTGTGTTTTTTTAAAGTCAGCAGCTATACTTTTTGTAGCTGCCGACAAACTAAAAAACGGGTGGAACTCTGCTTTAAGCCTTCCTCTAGAATTGCCAAGCTCATATACTCCTGTAGTAAAAATCTAACAACATATTTTATGGTATTTAACCACATGCCGACCGCCGCACGCAGATATACGTCGGCAGAATGGCACGGGCAGGCAAAAGGATGTATATATATGTCCCCTTTAAGAAGCGGCATTGTGGACGTGCACGCCCACCTCATGCTCCGTGACTCCAACCGCGGGTCCCGCGGACTCATTCCCGAGATCGTGTTCATGGTGAGGAAGAAGGGGGAAATGCTAATGTAAACAAGCATTTCCCCAGTCTTCCTAATGACAGTGACCACAGCTTCCCGTAATCGGAAGCGGTCATCATTGTCGTGTCACACACAGCCCATCCCCTCTACAGTTAGAAGCACTCCCTGGGGCACACATAACCCCTTCAGCGCCCCCTAGTGTTTAACCCCCTCCCTGCCAGTGTCATTTACACAGTAATCAGTGCATTTTTATAGCACTGATCGCTGTATAAATGACAATGGTCCCAAAATAGTGTCAAAAGTGTCCGACGTGTGCGCCATAATGTCACAGTCCCGATAAAAATCGCAGATCGCCGCCATTACTATAAAAAAAAAATGAATAAAAATGCCAAAAGACCCCTATTTTGTAGACGCTATAACTTTTGCGCAAACCAATCAATATACGCTTATTGCGATTTTTTTACCAAAAATATGTAGAATACATATCGGCCTAAACTGAGGAAAAAAATAGTTTTTTTATATATTTTTGGGGGATATTTATTATATTAACCACTTCCCGCCCAGTCAATAGCATATTGACGTCCGGGAAGTGGTTCTGTTATCCACACTGGATGTCATATGACGTCCTGCGGGATAACAGCCCGGGGGGGGGCGCGCATCGCGGCGATCGGTGGAGCGGTGGGTCAGTCTGACCCACCGCTACACTGATCTCGGTAAAAAGTCTCAGTCGGAGGCTTTTTACCATGTGATCAGCCGTGTCGAATCACGGCTGATCAGGAAGTAAACAGGAAGAGCCGTTGATCGGCTCTTCCTCACTCGCGTCTGACAGACGCGAGTAGAGGAGAGCCGATCGGCGGCTCTCCTGATAGGGGGGTTCACGCTGATTATCAGCGCAGCCCCCCCTCGGATACCCACACTGGACCACCAGGGAAGCCCCCAAGGACCACCAGGGAAGCCCTAAGCATGTGGATGGCCTCCATGGCCATCCACATGTAGTAAAAAAAAAAAAATGTAAAAAAAAACAAAAAAAATATGCCAATCAGTGCCCACACATGGGCACTGACTGGCACAATCATGCCAAGAAAATAATGTGTGGTGGCTGGCATTGCTAGGCAGCAGTGTCACCAGTGCCACCTACTAGTGTACATCAGTGCCACCTATCAGTGCCCATCCGTGCCCATCTGTGCCCATAAGTGCCCACCTATCAGTGCCCGTCCGTGCCACCTATCAATGCCACCCATAAGTGCCAGTGCCGCCTATGAGTGCCAGTGCCGCCTATGAGTGCCAGTGCCGCCTATGAGTGCCAGTGCCGCCTATGAGTGCCAGTGCCGCCTATGAGTGCCAGTGCCGCCAATGAGTGCCAGTGCCGCCAATGAGTGCCAGTGCCGCCAATGAGTGCCAGTGCCGCCAATGAGTGCCAGTGCCGCCAATGAGTGCCAGTGCCGCCAATGAGTGCCAGTGCCACCTATGAGTGCCCATCAGTGCCACCTATGAGTGCCCATCAGTGCCACCTATGAGTGCCCATCAGTGCCACCTATGAGTGCCCATCAGTGCTGCATACCAGTGCCACATATCAGTGCCCATCAGTGCCACCTCATTGGTGCCACCTCATCGGTGCCCATCAGTGTCGCCTTATCAGTGCCCTTCAGTGCCGCCTTATCAGTGCCCGTCATTGAAGTAGAAAAGGTACTTATTTACAAAAAAAATTAACAGAAACAAAGAAAAACTGTTTTTTTAAAAATTTTCGTTCTTTTTTTATTTGTTGCGCAAAAAATAAAAATCGCAGAGGCGATCAAATACCACCGAAAGAGAGCTCTATTTGTGGGAACAAAATGATAAAAAATTTGTTTGGGTACAGTGTAGCACAACCGCGCAATTGTCATTCAAATTGCGACAGCGCTGAAAGCTCAAAATTGGCTTGGGCAGGAAGCTGTATAAGTGCATGGTATTGAAGTGGTTAAAAAACATTGCTTTTTTTTCAAAATTGTTGCACTTTTTTTATTTATAGGAGCAAAAAAAAAAAAACGCAGAGATGATCAAATGCCACCAAAAGAAAGCTCTAATTGTAGGAAAAAAATTTGTTTGGGTGCAACGTCGCACGACCGCGCAATTGTCAGTTGAAGCGACGCAGTGCCGTATTGCAAAAAATTGCCTGGTCATTGGGCAGCCAAATCTTCCGGGGCTGAAGTGGTTAAGGAAAAAAAAGAAAAGCCTTTTCCTTTTTTTTTCCTCTTTCTTTCAGCAGCTTAGTAGACTCTGTGGCCCCCTATTAATTACGTGATTCTGCAGTGTTCATTTTGATGTCAAATTCAGATTTTATTTTAGTCAGTCTTGACTAGAATGCCATTTTAAATTTTAGTTGTATTTTAGTTATCTTAATTGTTTTAGTAGTATTTTAGTTAACTAAAACAGTGTAAAATTAGTCCAAAAAATTAACACTGGCTCCTGGCTTACCTGGATGATCAATAGCCCTTAGAACCGATTCGGTGGTTGCGGCCGCTGGTCACAGATGAACGAAGGAAAGATGGTCTCCACTCATGTCTATGATCTAGAACAGTGGTTCTCAACTCCTGTCCTCAGGACCCACTAACAGGCCAGATTTTAAGTATTACCTTGGTGAGATGCAGACTAGAATACTGCAATCCCTGAGCAGCAAATTATATCACCTGTGATGCATTTCAGTTATCTTGCAAACCTGGCCTGTTGGTGGGCCCTGAGGACTGGAGTTGAGAACCACTGATCTAGAAGGACTTGCGTGATATCATGACGTCACTTCCAGCCTAATGTAAAACAGGCCTTCTTTTTTTTTTTAAAGCTTTAGATTGTTTTTGTACTAATGCTTTAAACTATAGAGGAGATATGTTGGGTCTTATTGACCCCAGATCTCTCCATAAAGAGGACCCGTCTCTACTCATTTCTATCACAAGGGGTTTTAGATACCTTGCCATAGGAAAAAAAGTGCGAAAATTTTTTTTTTTTTAAAAGAGACAGTAAAAAAAATATGAATTGTATTTTTACATTTTCCCCCCATGCTCACGCGTAGTGGTGAGTGCATATGTAGTAGAGGTCGACCGATATGGGTTTTTCGCTGGCCGATGCCGATATTTAGAAATTTGGGCGGCCGATGGCCGATTTTTGTGGCCGATTTTTGTGTGGCCGATTAAAAAAAAAAAAAAAAAAAAAAAACCTCACCCACTCCACTCCTTCCTGCTTACTCCCGTCACTCTAGCACACACTTGATGTCCTCAGTACAGATGGCACTGGCAGGTGGCACTGGTTTGGAACTGGCAGGTGGTACTGGTGTGGAACTGGCAGGTGGCACTGATTAGCACTGGCAGGTGGCACTGATTGGCACTAGCAGATGGCGCTGGTTTGGAACTGACAGATGGCACTGGCAGGTGGCACTGGTTTGGAACTGGCAGGTGGCACTGGTGTGGAACTGGCAGGAGGCACTGATTAGCACTGGCAGGTGGCACTGATTGGCACTAGCAGATGGCGCTGGTTTGGAACTGACAGATGGCACTATTGGCACTGGCAGGTGGCACTGATTGGCACTAGCAGGTGGCACTGGTTTGGAACTGACAGATGGCACTGGCAGGTGGCACTGGTTTGGAACTGACAGATGGCACTATTGGCACTAGCAGGTGGCACTGGTTTGGAGCTGACAGATGGCACTAGTTTGGGACAGATGGCACTGATTGGCGGTGGCGCTGGCTGGCGCTGGCGGTGGCTGGCGCTGGCTGGTGGCGCTGGCTGGCGGTGGTGGGCGGCGCTGGCTGGCGGTGGGTGGTGGCGTTGGCTGGCGGTGGCACTGGCTGGAGGTGGCGCTGGCTGGCGGTGGCGGGTGGTGCTGACGGTGGCTGGCGGTGGCGGGTGGCACTGGCTGGCGGTGGCACTGGCTGGCGGCACTGACAGATTGCACTGATTTTGCAGACCCAGCAGCTAAATTACATCAGCCAATGATTGGGCTGCTTTAGAAAGGGGGAGGGGCCACATACACATAGCGACCCGCCCAGATACCATCCCATTAGCTGGTGTAATATAGCTGCTGGGTCCCGCCCACCCCGGCCGGGTCCCGCCCACCCCGACATCGAGCTGACAGCTCCTCTCTCTCTCTCCTTTCTGCTCACACACTCAGCGGCTCTGGCTGCATCAAGCGCCGCGCTGAGTGTGTGAGCAGAGAGGAGAGAGAGACAGAGAGGAGCTGTCAGCTCGATGTCGGGGTGGGCGGGACCCGGGCCGGGGTGGGCGGGACCCAGCAGCTATATTACACCAGCTAATGGGATGGTATCTGGGCGGGTCGCTACGTGTATGTGGCCCCGCCCCCTTTCTAAAGCAGCCCAATCATTGGCTGGTGTAATTTAGCTGCCGGGTCCCGCCCACCCCGGCCGGGTCCCGCCCACCCCCGACATCAAGCTGACAGCTCCTCTCTGTCTCTCTCTCCTCTCTGCTCACACACTCAGCGCGGCGCTTGATGCAGCCAGAGCCGCTGAGTGTGGAGAAGGAAGAATGAGCGGAGGTCAGTCTGAAATATCGGCCTAATCTTGATAATAAATCGGCCGATGCCGATTTATCAAAAATGGCCAAATATCGGCCGATATATCGGCCAGCCGATATATCGGTCGACCTCTAATATGTAGGCCACGCCCACATATGTAAACAGTGCTTAAACCACACTTGTGAGGTAGGGCTGCATGATTAATCGTTAAGAATCAAGATTCATTCTCCCTCACGATCTTAAAGCATTTTCTCGATTCTATGCAGAGTTCTCTGCTCAAGACAGCTGTAGAAAAATAAATTCAAAAATAATTGTCAGTCTGGAAAGTTTCACAACATTCCTCAGCTACCGAGCTAGCTATTAACATCATAACGTTTTGTTCATTAGATCAAAAGGAATGAACTTCAGTCTGTAAATGAGGGAAGTTTAACAACTTAACGCAAATCCCCGTACGTCTATACTTTGTAGCTAAATACCGTTATTGCAAGAAACTAGCTGGCAAAACTCCGGTATTTTCAGGAATGGCGTGCTTTTCTCTTTAGGATAAAAGTTGTCTCTGTGGCCGGTTTTCTGCAAGATTACTTTTAAATCGGTTGCGGGAGAGGAGCCCCCCTCTTGCCACGCTCCGGTTCGTCTCTGCTGCTTACCAGAGCTGTCGTAGCGGCGTAGACTATAGCGTCTGCTCCCCTCACTGGTAAAAGTAAACGAATAAAAAAAAATAAAAAAATGTAATGCGCCTTGTTCCGCCGAGCTTGCTCGCAGTCAAGAGGAAGATGGGAGACACCAGACCCAAATGCAGACAAGCTAAAGGCCACTATCAACGCAACCTGGGCTTCCATAACACCTCAGCAGTGCTACAGGCTGATCGCCTCCATGTCACGCTACATTGATGCAGTAATTCATTCAAAAGGAGCCCTGACAGGTATTGAGTGCATACTATACCGTACACGGACATACTTTTCAGTAAGTCAAGATTTCTGAAATACATTTTTTTTTTTTTATTAGTCTGTAATAGTCTAATTTTCTGAGATCCTGAATTTCGGGTTTTTAAAGGCTGTAAGCCATAATCAGCAAAATTAAAAGTAAAATGCTTGAAATATATTACTGTGTGTGTGTGTGTGTGTGTGTGTGTGTGTGTGTGTGTGTGTGTGTGTGTGTGTGTGTGTGTGTGTGTGTGTGTGTGTGTGTGTAATGAATCTATTCAATATATGGAGTTTCACTTTTTAAATTGGATTATGAACTAAATTAATTTTGATGATATTCAAATTCTTTGAGATGCAAATTTACATATAGATATACTTTTAATGCTTGGGTGTTGCAAGTAATTTTCAAGCAAAAAACAAACAAAAACAAAACACTTTTTAACATATGAGAGAAGTCAGAGTTGGCTTGGTAAACAAGTGGTTAAAATAAAATACTGTTATGTTCTTGTCCTCTAAAACTATGTGCAGAACTTCACTTATCTACATACAGTACATCTGTAGTAGAGTATGGTGTAGGATTGTGATGCCAAGTGCCACCATGCATGTGCTCCCTCTCCAATGTGCTCTAGCTGCATAAGCATGTCAATGCAGGTAGTCCGCTTGCATTCTCACTCCCAGGAGCGCGGCCGCACGCACACAGACACGCAAGGGTTGCACCGTAGGACCCCACAAGGCAATTGAGCCAAATTGGAAGAGGAAACCTGCGTCGGGATCTTTGGAACAACTCTAGGAATAAAAGGAAAACTTAAAAAAAACTGACAAGATACATGGCCATGTAAGCAGTTCTAATTGCAATTAAAATATTAAGGCTTACCACCACTTTAAAGTCACAGTACAGTAACAAACACAGTAACAAATAAACTGAGATAAATGCTTGATTTTTACACGCTTCGTGGTTTCCACAAAATACCAGTCCACAGCAACCATATGGCATAAAGATGGTTCTATAAGTAGAAGCGCTCAATTTAAAAGAGGACAATTTTCTTGCAGCTTGTCTCCATGACAACCCATCTTTTTGACAGCGAGAGCTACCATAAATAACTGCAAGCTTCTTTTAGAAGTATCTTTTTCACAGTCTGTCAAGTCATTAACAGCTGCTATAAACACATAGTTTGTGGCATTAGGGACAGAAATGTAACAATACTATCCAACACAGTCAGCTGCTCATCGCATGCAATTTTCATGCATATAAAATATAATTGCAGAGGACAAAATAAATAGGTATAAGCAATGTAAAGCACAACAACAACTGCAGTAATGTCAACTAATTCATATGAATATAGCAAATTGATACTCAACATAATGCCAGTTCCTTATTTATTCATAAACACTTTAGTATTCATAATGAAACAAACGTCAAATGCAACTCAAGACAAAAATTCAAATGAATTAATGAACAGATAATACTGTCCAGATAATTTTCAATCATGCTGAAGTCAAACAATCAAATGAAAACAAACTGTTTAAGCAGTTTTGTAATAAATCAGATATGTAAACCACAGTGGCTTGGTGATATTCAGTATTGACACCTGCAGATCTTAGCCATCGCCTTGAACTACAATTAATGTCATCCAATAGCTCTGTTCCTGACTTCGTCACAGACCGGTGTAATATAATGTGCTATAAAAAAATATAAATAAAGAAGCTTTGTCCCATTCACAGAGATTAGAGTGACTGTTTGAAAACAAAAATTACACAAATTAAAAGAATAAAAAGCCTTCCAAAAAAGGAAAGGTTAACACTTGCCTGTCCTGCCACCCTCACCACGATCTTCACTTTCTTTAACAGCAAAGCTTGCTATATACCAGGTGCCCCTTGTCAAGGACACCTGAAATTGAAAAGACTGAGCTGTCAAAATGACAGCTTAGGCCAGGGGTGCCCAACCTTTTGAAGAGCAAGGGCCACTGAAGCGACTTGGTAACTGGTCGCGGGCCACAATGAGTGGAGTGGGTGGATGGCAACCCACTCGGTTCTATAGAGCCCACTCTACTCTCAGCACACCAAACTCGCAGGTATTGCTCAGTGCAGGTAACCCACAGGTGCACTTCTCTGTACCTGTGGACCAGTTTGAAAGCAGCCCAGTAACCACTGCAGAACAGATATGCCCATATATACACACACTGATTTTATTTATAAAAACGTACCTTTAATAAAAGTATTCTATTCCATCTCAGAGCAGGAGGTCGTGGGCCACTGGTCGGGCACACCTGGCTTAGGCCATACTGTGTTACATGAGTGCCTACAGTTCTATTGTATAAGCAACCATGGCACTTTTATACTTTTACAGACACACTGATAGTAGAGCCTTCATTGCATGCTTAGTTTTTATAGGAGCAGCTGCCAAGCCTGTGGCTTTGCCCATGTATAGACTAAGAATTCCTAAAAGCTTGTTTATACAGGAGAACCCAAACCAATTGGGCAAGCTCTCACCCACTAGATGACCCATCAATTCTGGAGTAGGTAAAATACGCTGTAACTATCCATTAAACCTTTGCACCACAGAAAAACTAGATAAATCAGAAAAAAATAAAATCTGAAAGCGGTTGCAACCCATAAAGTGTAACACTTCCAATGATGAAAAAGAAATATAGGGGGTGCTGGTGTTAAAATGTGTGTGAAAAAAATATTAGATCTCAGCAAAAATAAATATAAGCCCTCTGCAATTCATAAATGTGCAATATCATAATTAAATGATAAACAAAGGTTGAAATAAGGGTGTCAAAAACAAGTGATTACAATAATTGCACATATATATATATTTTATATTAGATAGGAGAGAAAATATGTATATTTGAAAGCACGCTGAGAATGACTGTGAAACAAGTGAATAGCACCACCCAGTAGCGCAAACCACAGAATATCAAAAACTATAAGGAATAGGAATAGTCCAGGAATAGTCCATAAGTCCAAGCAACTGAGATCTTTTCAAATCGTGCACGACCACCCAGTGACTGGTGGATACACAAAACACTCACCAGAAATTGTGACCATTTAGTAAAAAAAAAAAAAAAAAAGTAGTCAATATACACTTATGATCAGAATTCCATGTAAGACAAGTAATCTAGAGAGATGAAGTTTCTCATAGTGTAGTAATTTTAAATGCACTTTTATTACAGAACTATAAAAACAACAAAGATGGCCTCTTTCATTTGTGGGTGCCTAAATCGGTACTACTACAGCCCACAATGTCTCTTGGAATTTGCACTACCACTCCGCCGCAAGACCAGAAGTTACATAGCCCGAAGTGACATACCGGACGCTCCACCTCAACATGTTTTGTCACACTGACATCAGGAAACAGTCGTTCCCGATGTGTTCAAATGCACTGTAAATCTTAGAAGCCCTTCTGGTATAGTCTAGTGGTATTCAAGGTTTAGTGTCCAGGCCAGAAGTTGCAGTGAATAAAAAGGTACTTTTTGTACACTTCAAAGAAAGCTCCTTAGGGAAAAAAAAAAAAAAAGGAGCAGTTCAATAATTCGTGCCCCACACTGCCCCCTAGCTTGCAACGCAGAGCAGCCGCAGCTGTAAATTGGCCCTAAATGTTAATTTTTAGACTGAATTTACACTGTTGCGTATTATTCAGAATGAACAGCACTTCAGTGTAGTACAACACACCTTTCACAACCATGCACTGTGGTGTTTTGCATTGCTAAATATGGTTGTGTGTGTAGACGGCCTATTCAAATAAAAGGGGCTTCCTTCATGAATTGTGCATTAACCACTTCAGCTCTGGAAAAGTTTACACACTTCCTGACCAGGCCATTTTTTGCGATACGACACTGTCGCTTTAACTGACAACTGCACAGTCGTGTGATGCTTTACCCAAATAAAATTGATGTCTTTTTTTCCAAAAATAGAGCTTTCTTTTGGTGGTATTTGATCGCCTCTACGCTTTTTATTTTTTGCGCTATAAACAAAAAGAGCCCGACAATTATTTTTTTAAAATATATTTTTTTTACTTTCTGCTATTAAACATTTCCAATAAAAAAATAAAAAAAAAGTCTTAAGTTTAAGCCAATATGCATTCTGCTACATATTTTTTCGTAAAAAAAAAATCCCCAAGCATACATTGATTGGTTTGCGCAAAAGTTATAGCGTCTACAAAATAGCGGATAAATATAAGGACTTCGTTTTTTTTTTATTGTTTTTACTAGTTATGGCAGCGATCTGCGATTTTTAGTAGGACTGCAACATTGCGGCGGACAAATCTGACACAAGTGACACTTTTTGAGG
Organism: Rana muscosa; assembly: GCA_029206835.1. Lineage (NCBI taxonomy): Eukaryota > Metazoa > Chordata > Amphibia > Anura > Ranidae > Rana > Rana muscosa. The sequence goes on along the minus strand of CM055118.1, from coordinate 899,639,996 downwards.
ACCAGTGACACCAGTACAGTGATCAGTGCTACAAAAATGCACCGATTACTGTATAAATGACACTGGCAGGAAAGATGACACCAGGGGAAATTAAAGGGTTAAATGTTCCCTAGGGAGGTGCTTGCCAACCTGTGTGGGGCAGTGTCACACTGAAGGAAAAGAGAGATCAGTGATTTAGCTTAGCCGAATCACAAGAGCTTTCCCTTCCTGACCAATCCGCCGCTTGCCTCATTAACACAGGCAGACTGCTGATCCGTCTCTCCAGTGAACGATCGGTGGCAGCCATCGGAAACGCCAATTGGCTCCCACTGTGTCCAATCACAGTGGGAGCGGCACTCCGGCGGAACAGCCTCAGATACACAGAGATGAAACAAATCTCCCTACATAAGTTTTACATGTAGGGTGCTTTGAAAAAGTATTTCTACCCCTAGAAATTTTCCACATTGTCACGTTACAACCAAAAACACAAAATGTATTTTTTGGGATTTTCAGAGATAGAACACCACAAAGTGGCACATAATTGTAAAGTGGAAGGAGAATTATAAACGGTTTTCAAAAAATTTTACAACAAAAAAAAAAAATTTGAAAAGTGTGGCTTGCATTTATTTTAAGCCCCCTTTACTCGGATACCTCCAACTAAAATCTATTGGAACCAATTGCCTTCAGAAGTCACTAAATTAGTAAATGGAGTCCACCTGTGTGTAATTTAATCTCAATATAAATACAGCTTTTCTGTGAAGCCTTCAGAGGTTTGTTAGAGAACCTTAGTGAACAAACAGCATCATGAAGGCGAAGTAACAAACCAGACAGGTCAGGGATAAAGTTGTAGAGAAAGTTTAAAGCAGGGTTAGGTTATAGAAAAATATCCCAAGCTTTAAACATCTCAGGGAGCATTCAATCCATCATCTGAAAAAAATGGAAAGAGTATGGCACAAATACAAACCTACCAAGACATGGCCGTCTGCCTAAACTGACAGGCAGGGCAAGGAGAACATTAATCATAAAGGCAGTCAAGAGGCCCATGATAACTATGGAGGAGCTGCAGAGATCCACAGCTCAGGTGGGAGAATCTGTCCACTGGACAACTTTTAGTCGTGCGCTCCACAATCCTGACCTTTATGAAAGAGTGTCAAGAAGAAAGCCATTGTTGAAAGAAAGCCATAAGAATTCCCATTTGCAGTTTGCAAGAAGCCATGTGGGAGACACAGCAAACATGTGGAAGAAGGTGCTCTGCTCAGATGAGACCAAAATTTTACTTTTTGGCCTAAAAGCAAAATGCTATGTGTGGCAGAAAACTAACACTGCACATCACCCTGAAAACACCTTCCCCGCTGTGAAACATGGTGGTGGCAGCATCATGTTGTGGGGATACTTTTCTTCAGCAGCGACAGGGAAGCTGGTCAGAGTTGATGGGAAGATAGATGGGAGCTAAATATAGGACAATCTTAGAAGAAAACCTGTCAGGCCTCGTACACACGGCCGAGAATCTCGTCATGAAAAAACTTGTCGTTTTTCTTGCCGAGATTCTTGGACAAGAAACTTGTCCCGGCCGAGTGCCGAGTGTGCACACGCTCGATTCAAAGAACCTGTGGTTCTTTCAATGGAGCGAACGCAGTGACGTCATCGACTAGGACAAGCGTCACATTCTATGCCGTCGCCGCCATCATGCTACACCCTACCTATGCCTAGGAAGCTACCGCGCATGCGTCAAAGTCATTTTGAGCATGCACAAGTTTCCACGGCGACAGATAAGTGTACACACACACTTTTCTCGTCGAGAAACATGCCGACGAGAATCTCGACGAGAAAATAGAGAGCAGGTTCTCTATTTTTCTCGTCGAGATTCTTGCCATTTTTCTTGACGAGAAAACTGAAAGCCGCGTACACACGACCGATTTAATCGGCAAGAAAGCTCTGCCAGCAAGTTTCTTGCTGGTTCTTGCCGAGAAACTCGTCGTGTGTACGAGGCTTTAGAGTCTGCAAAACACTTGAGACTGGGAGGAGGTTCACCTTTCAGCAGGACAACGACCCTAAACATACAGCCAGAGCTGCAATGGAATGGTTTAGATTAAGGCATATTCATGTGTTAGAATGGCCCAGTCAAAGTCCAGACCTAAATCCAATTGAGAATCTGTGGAAAGACTTGAAAATTGTTGTTCACAGACACTCTCCATTCAATCTGACAGATCTTGAGCTATTTTGCAAAGAAGAATGGGCAAAAATGTCACTCTCTAGATGTGCAAAGCTGGTAGAGACATCCCCAAAAAGACTTGCAGCTGTAATTGCAGTGAAAGGTGGTTCTACAAAGTAATGACTCAGGGGTGCTGAATACAAATGCACAGCACACTTTTCACATATTGGTTTGTAAAAAAAAAAAAAAATTGGAAAACCATTTATCATTTTCCTTCCACTTCACAATTATGTGCTACTTTGTGTTGGTCCATCATATAAAATCCCAATATAATACATTTACGTTTTTGGTTTCAACATGACAAAATGTGGAAAATTTCAAGGCGTATGAATACTTATTCAAGGCACTGTATATCTACTGTCTTTCCCTTTCTAAATTCTTAAGAATTCTTACATCGTGTTAGAATTTGTACTTTCTCATTCTGCACTTTGAGTGTAGTCTTGGCTTACACCAAGAGACAGCTGATTGGAGGAAAGGCACACACCCTCCCTCCACATAGGCAGAGACTTGCAGAGCTGTGCTGTGACAAGAAAGCTCTCTGCTAATCATAGCACAATCCCAGACACAAACTTCAGGCTGCTTTTATCTCCCATCTCAGAGAACTTGTCAGATGTCATGCTGATAACAGAGAAACGAAACTGCAGAAACACACAGGACTTTAGTGGGTTTTATTTTTCATCTCCCTCCACAGATACATGTGCCTAGGTCAAATTTCATGAATCGGGTTTACATTTACTCTTAATACAATGTGCTATTATCACAATGGTGTGAATAGGCGATTAGGAACAGAAGTAGAATGCACATCATTTATTTTACTTTATACATGTAGCGCCCTCACCTCTCCCCCTACCTGCCCTTTTGTATGTGTTTTCGGCTCCTTGCAGGGAGGGGAGAGGCACACCGCACCACAAGCCCGTACCCTCCTGAGTAAGGAGGTTGAGCGGTGTTACTTTTCGGGCCTGCCTGCGGCTGGAGTTGAATCCTCCGAGGATGATTCTCACCTCTACCTTAGATAGATGCAAGTCCTTATGTTTCCCCCAGTAATGTAACTGTCCGCACCAACTGAAAGTCCAACGTCTATATTTATTTCACACGGATAATAAATATGCCTCTTTGAAAGCAGACAGGTTGGGACAAGACACAGGACAGCTTAGGTGGGAGGAGGTCCAGGCACAAACTTGAATCAGGTTCTCTTACTGTTTAGATTTCACAAACCGTTATGGCGCATGATCTCTGGCACTGACCGTGAGGTTGGTCCCTGCCACAGACCAAGTGAATAGAAAGTCACTGCCACTGACTTGGTGAACGGTTCACTGCCACCGACCGGGTGAATAGGGCCTTGCCCTATGAAGTCACTGCCACCGACTTGAAGCGAGTAGGGTCACTGCCACTGACCTGGTGAACTTCCTTCTTAAAGTATTGGCCCATGTCAAGGAGAAAACTATCCCTCTGGAGAGTTACCAGAGGCCCTCACCGTCACCACGACTCTGCGCTGAGTCTTTGGAAAGGGTTACCTCCCTGGCCTCCTCATCTCAGATAGGTCCCCTCGCAAGGCGGCACCCTGGGAGCTCTCGATCCCTAGTGGACCCCAGCCAAAGGTTGCTGGGCCCCGGGCCTTCAAAGTAGTACCTCACCCCAGACTGAAGGTGTCTGAGATGGAACAGGAACTCCGCCTCTGGGCCTAGGGCACCCGGAGAAGACGACCCACACACCCAAGCCGAAGGTGCCTGGGCGTGGACGAAAAAGAACCCACACACCCAGGCCGAAGGTGCCTGGGCGTGGACGAAGACGAACCCCATGGAAGATAGCCGCCCCTTTTTATACCCTCTCCCGACAGGCACAGCAGGTTCCCCGCCCCGCCGTACTGCTGCCGAAAGGGGACAAGAAAAGGCGCAACCCTGTATTGCGGTTCAACCTGGACCCAGGGCGACAGCGCCACCTGTAGGTCCTAGGGAACTACACACCAATACCAACTCCCATGGTACACAAATGGTCCCTTAACCCTAACAATAGTGTGTCTGAGCCCAACTACCACTCAGACACTCCCCTAAATTGTGCACCCCGCTACATACACAAACTAACTTTTTAATATCTTTAGAAATGATATAGGGTCTGAGATTAAAAGTACCATTTCAGTCTTTCCAGATGACACAAAGCTCTGTGGTGGAACAATGTCCTTACAGGATGTCTCCAATTTACAAGCCAACCTCAATGCACTGTTTAATTGGACAACTATGTGGCAAATGAGGTTTAATGTTGATAAATGTAAACGTTATGCACTTGGGGGCTAAGAATATGCATGCATCATACATACTAGGGGAGTACAACTGGGGGAATCAATGGTGGAGATGGATCTGGATGTTCTGGTAGATCATAAGCTTAATAGCATGCAATGCCAAGCTGCGGTTTCCAAAGCCAGAAAATCAAAACGGACCTTGCCTAATGTGAAAACCTGCGTATACACACAGACCTCCATAGAAAATATGCTGTATACAGATGTATTGGCCATGACCAAGCTATGCGGAGCATGAGTAATATGGCTGAATAGCCAACTTCATGCTTAATGGATAGTGAAAAGCAGCACCATTTGCCGAAAATACATTTGCTCTATCTGTCCCCTATAACAGAGATCTTATTTATGAATTAAATACTCTTGAAATCTCTCCTACAATGTGATGATGTGAACTTTGATGTGTGGACTTTTGCCTTAGATGTATGTGCCTTGCATGTCTCATAAAAAATGAACAGCATGGCAGACCTGGCAAGCAGTTGGTAGCAGGTGGCCTGATTCATAGATACTAAATATGCACAAGCTGGATTTATAATACACATAAAATATTAATGCAATGTTTGAAAAGGCAAAATAAAGAATAATTTGCCACTGACATGATGTTTAATGCTGTGTTTCAAGATTAGCAAGTAAGACAGGTTTAAATCCATTTCAAACAATGTCTTTTGTGTTTCTAATTTCCAATAATTAATCCATCCCCTCCTCCCCAAATTTGATAATGTTGGCTGTCCGTACTGGTGTTTTCACATGCAAATGTGAGAATATTGACTTTTTCCTAAGGAGTATTTTACAAAGTCAGTATGTGTAGAGTGGAAAAATAGTACAGAGATTATATGACCATTCAAAAAGGCTTTGAGAGGCATCTACTGCACTGTAAAACCCAACCTGCGTGTACAGCAAAAAGGTGGTACAATCAAGCTCCAACAATGATCTATCAACCCATAGATTAGTCTGTTTTTTTTTTCCCTTTAATCTCCTGGTTGAAGGAAAAAACAGACTATTCCCTCTCCACTGAGCTATTGTATTCTGACAGTGAGGTTTCCCCACCGCCAGAATATACTGATCAACATTGAAGGCTATAGCCATCAGTGCTGATCGAGAGAGCAAAATCTGACAGGGCAGTTGTACAGTACAGAAGTTAATCATTAGATCACAACCTCCCAGCCCATAGATGAATGCAAGTTTAGCTGGCCTCTGCTGAACCAGCCAAATTTTGATACATGCTTTAGTTTCTAGAATGAGCCCTGTTGCAGCTTTCTGGATAACAGGAACAAGGGGAAAAAAACATAACGGCTGTGTGTCAATTGTATTTATTTTTTTAACGTTTTACCATATTATACAATATACAAATTATATAGGATTAAGCACATTTATGAGATTGGTATTTATTTAAAGTGGTTTCTCTCACCACTTGCTACACCTACTCAGTTACAGGACACAGCGGATGGTGGGGGAACCATAGTGAGTGGCAGGGGACACTATACAGCACCCTAAAGTGTTGCATTGTAGTGGCACTCAGAGTTCGGCAAGAGAGCCAAGAGCCAAGAGCCAAGAGCTTACGTCAAAAGGCAATTCTATTGCTTCTGTTATAAGCCGACACCCATGTAGTTTTTTCAACATAGCAATAAGTTTGCCTTAACGCAAGCTAAATTAACTTTCCAAAACAGTGTGAGTGTGTGTGAGTGTGTGTGAGTGTGTGTGTAATATATTTATTTTTTAATTAGGATTGCACCAAAATGTAAATTCTGGTGCCAAAACCGAAAATTCAGGATGCACTTGGTGGAAAAAATAAACCAAAAAATGAACAGATCAAAAAAACTATTTTTTTTAATGCAATATGCCTGCTGTTTTTGCACTTTCGTCAATGGAGGGGCATGATTTTTGCATTGCAGTCACTAGGGGGCATTTTTGCATTAAAGTCAAGGGGACGGGATTTTGCATTGCAGTCACTAGGGGGCATTTTTGCATTAAAGTCAAGGGGACGGGATTTTGCATTGAAGTCACTAGGGGGCATTTTGCATTGAAGTCAATGAGATGCAGCATGCCAATATTGGCACCTTTTTTTTTCCTATTAGCAAAACGCAGCTAACCGAATTTTCAGCGTCCGATATATCGGTGCATCACTCAATTTGTCCTGTTGGCTATGGTCATAAAAATAGTAGACGTGCATTCGTTTTCGTCCGAATGCATTTTCGTCTGAATTTCCGCTTTTGTTTTAACAAACGATAACAAATGTGCAAAATCCGAAATCGGAAAAATCAGACATAAAAAATGCTTTATTTTTGTTTCGTTGCGACAGTTTGATATAGATAGAAGATTCGACATGACAGTGACAATAGCGATCTGTGTCTATCGAACCTGCAGTTGAATGTGCCTAACCCAACTCTATTATTCCAAGTCTATTCGACAGAGAGAAAAGATTCGACATTATAGAGAGAAAAGATTCAACATTAGAGACATGAAGATTCGACGAAGAAGCTAAAAACATACGAGCGGACATTTATGGTCAACTGCCCTTCCTATAGGCTATAGAAGAATGCTAATGTTGGTTGACTAGTAATAATAATTATTAAATATAATTACTAGTCATACATTAGAAGAATTCTACTATAGCTTGTGGGCGGAGCATACGACCGGAAATGTACGATTGCGGCATCGTACAGTTTAGCTTCTTCGTCGAATCTTCTTAGAAAATTTGACAGACACCATTAGCCTTCAATTGACAGATTCAACCCAAATTAATTCGGATTTTCGGACGAATGCATTTTTTAACGAAACAAAATAAATAAAAAACAAATTTCAGGAGTGACTAAATACATTTATTTTTCGGACGAAAACTACATTCCAAAACAAAATATTTCAGTGTGCACATGTCTAAAAAATAGATCATGGAATTCCAACATTTTACAGTTGGCATCAAGACAAGGTTAGAGGGGAAAAAACTTCCACTGGGATCACTTGTTTGTCACAGCATTCGCTCCGCAATTAGAGGTCTGTAAGTGCTGTTATGTACAGTATTGCCTCTCGGGGGATCAAGGAAGGAATTTTTTTCCCCCGCTGTAGCTAATTGGCTAGTGCTAGGCTTTTTCGCCTTCCTTTGGATCAACTGGGGAGTTTAGATTGGTTCCATCATCATCATCATCATCATCATCATCACCATCGGATCATCCTCCTATTATCAGCATTTTCTTTATCATCGTTCATCTCATCATCTCCGGCATTTTTTCACCATGTTCAACATGAAATACTCAGCAGACACCCTCCGTGGCCTAATGAATACCGCCTCAACACTACCAACCTCCATCCAAAAAATACTACGAAAAGAACAACTTCTAAGAATCGATCGACCGCCAAAAACAGTATGACATTATTTCAACTACAACATCTTTTATGCGCCCTGATCAACACCAGATCTGCACAGACAGGAAATTCACGACTTCATCACCCAACACAACACAGATTACCTTTTCATCACGGAAAGCTGGCTAACATCAGACTAACACCATCCTAGCAGAATTAGTGCCTGAGAACTGTTGCATCCTAACAGAGCATAGAATAGGGCAAAGAGGAGGAGGCCTAGCAGTGATCTACAAATCCCACCTCTCTCTCACCAAACCAGAACTCTACAGAACTCATTGCCTTTCATGGAAACACTTAGTCTGCAACTCCAAACAACACCCCAGGACACCACTGGGACCAAAGACACACCTCATCACACCTCTTACCGAATTCATCTCGACATGCACCTTGAAAGCCAAACACCTCCTGCTACTCGGGGACTTGAACCTGGGCTAACTCCACCCATGACCCCATCGTCACCGCCTGCATCGACCAACTTGAAGAACTAGGTCTGCAGCAACTGATATATGCTCCCACGTATGTTTCGGGTCACACTCTTGACCTCATCTTCAAACAAAATATGGACATCAACACACTGGACCAGTGTTTCTCAACTCCAGTCCTCAAGGCGCCCCAACAGGTCATGTTTTCAGGCTCTCCATTGTTTTGCACAGGTTATTTGATCAGTTTAACTGCTTTAGTAATTCCCACAGCTGTTTCATCTGAGGGAAATCCTGAAAACATGACCTGTTGGGGCGCCTTGAGGACTGGAGTTGAGAAACACTGCACTGGACAACACGCCTTTACCATGGACGGACCACCACATTATCAAATTTAAAATAACCACCAACACCATCTTCAAAAAACCAACACATTCAATAACACACTGGAAAAGATCACAGAAGAAACTACACTCGGAACTTTTCAAAACCACGCTATCGAACAAAATAACAATGCCAAATCAAAACCACTCAACGGAAGAAACACTCAACTACCTTAACAAAGCATTACTACAGACAGCAGACGCAGTCGCTCCGAGACACAGAACACTGATCCGCAAAAAAAATTCCGGCTTGTTCAATGGACGCTCTTACATTACTGAAGCAAGAACGCATTAGAGCTGAAGGAGCCTGGAGAAGAAACTCAACAATGGAAAACCACACAAACTACAAATTACTCACCAAGAAATACCACAAAGCAATCTTCAAAAGCAAAAAAAGAACACTTCTCTAACACCATCTCAAAAGCCCTAAACCGTCCCCGCAAACCTTTCAAACTAGTCGCTCAAACTATGAACCCCACCTGCCTAGACCCTCCAACAAATGAAACAAGAATTCTGCAATGATCTATCGGATTTTTTTTTATTGACAAAATCGAAAACATTCGTGAAATAATTCAGCAGAAAAAAACCAACCTCACTTGGACAAAGAAAGAAGAAAAAATCAATATAAATATTCTACAATCAACTCAATTTACTCTGGTCCCAATCACCATCGACACCACCAAAAGCATCATCAGAAGCCTCCGAGACAGTACATCACCAAACGACATTATTTCCACAAAACTCCTGAAAGATTGTACCAACATCTTAGCACCCACCATCACACATCTCATAAATCAATTGTTCAAAGAAGGTATTGCTCCGACCTCCCTCAAGCAAGGTATAATCAAACCCCTCCTAAAGAAACCTAACCTCGATCCCAAAGACCCAAACCACCACAGACCGGTAACAAGCCTCAACACCTTCTTCAAGATCATTGAGAAAGCAGTAGTACAACAGCTACAACTCAATTTGGACACCCACAAACTCCTGGACCCACTACAATCGGGTTTCCGCCCAGGCCACGGAACAGAAACGGCACTTCTCAAAATATGGGATGACGCCCTCGAAGCAGAAGATGACGGAGAATCGTGTCTCCTGGTGCTGCTGGACCTTATTGCAGCTTTCGACACAGTAGACCACAAAATTTTGCTCACTCGTCTCACTTCTGTAGCCAGAGTCGCAGACTCTGATCTACCCTGGTTCGCATCGTTCCTGGAGAACCAATCCCAGACAGTGAAACTAGGAGCCTTCACTTCGGAAGCACGCACCATTACATGTGGAGTCCCTCAAGGATCACCCCTGTCGCCCGTGCTCTTCAACATCTACCTCCTCCCACTCCTCAAAATCAGCAAACAGGACCTGCTCTACAACTCCTACGCTGATAACACTCAACTTTACTTTCGCATCACCAACAAAAAAGACCAATATCACAGACTAGAACAATGCCTTACATTGATAGACAGACAATTGGATGACGGAGAGTTCCCTCAAACTTAATGGATCCAAAACAGAACTTCTCTTTCTTCACACAAACCGAAAGACAAACTCTAAGACGACATGGACACCACCCACCATCCTTGGACAAACCATCACCCCAAGCACCAAAGTCGGAGTCATCTTTGACTTAGACATGACCATGGACGCCCAAATAGGATCAGTAGTCAGCGGATCTCACCATCTTCTCCTCCTGCTACGAAGACTCATCCCCTTCATCCCGGAAGAGGATACAGCAGTAGTAGTTGGAACAATCATCAATTCCCGACTCGACTGCGCAAAATCCCTCTACCTAGGACTACCCAAATACCAGATTTCTCATCTAGAAGTCATCCAGAACACAGCAGCCAGACTGGTAACGGGAAAAAAAACATGGGAAGCAATCACCCCGTTACCCGGAGGACCCTCCATTGGCTAACCATAAAGGATCGGTTACTTTCAAGACTCTCTGCCTCACTCACAAATGCAAACAAGGAAAATACTACATCCCCAATCGCGTTCTCCGATCAACTAACCAAAACCCCCTCCACGTCCCTAAGTCCCGCTACAAATCTAAAGGAGAACGAAGATTCGCAGACCAAGGACCACGGCTATGGAATGCTCCATCAACGAACATCCGCATGGAAGAAAACTATCGGGCCTTCAGGAAAAAAAATAAGACCCACCTCTTCTGGAGGATCAGGATGACAATGGATACAAAGCGCCTTGAGGCGATTAAGTTAGCATTTGTAGCGCTATACAAGTTACTCACTCAGTATAATTCATCAGTGCTGTTTCACTGTAGGTGATGGGGAAGCCCTTTTAGCCCATACCAGAAGCTCTGCTGTTGCCAACTAAAGTGAGGACTGGTCAAAAAGGTTATTGGACCATGAGCGCATACCTTCAATGGGGTAAAATATATAGATACAAATTTTTTTTATTCAAAATTACCTCCTTTTAAGGTCCTTTGTAAACAGGAAAAACATTAACTCACTGGTGGAGAAGTAAGCGGAAGAAAAGCCTGTGCTATTTTTAAAAACGTTCCCACCTCTGTGTACTTCCCTCTTTTTTTTTAAACCGCTCTGTTTATGTGATCCTGCAGCTTTAGCGCCCCTGTGTAAGGTAGCATTTAACCATGGCTAGGAGTTCCAGGAACCGTGACATCACCCACAGACTTTCTCCTCCTCTTTACAGCAACTGCACTCTGACACAGGGGAGCTGGAGCTGCAAGATCAGGTGACAAGAATAGAGCGCATAAAAAAAAAAAAAAGGCGGTACACAGATTTTTTTTATACAAAGTACGCAGGTAGGAGGAAGCAGAGAAGGGTTTTAAGAATAGTTAGTGTTCAGTTTTTTTTCCTCTAAGCCTAAATAGTGAAGTATATACTTAGACATGACATCCAAAACATAATGGCTGTTTAAGTTAAAGGATTGTGTGTTTCAGATATTAAATATGGATACAAGAAGATGCTTGTCAGCTGACCTAATTGCTGGTTTCCAGGGGACATCAGCAGGGACATATCCTAACTCAGAGTCCTTCTGCTGGACATACACAGCCATGCAATTCCTGCTGAATATTTTGAAATTCAAGATGCAGAAGGTCCTATTGGCTCCACCTGCCTGACAAACTTCAGCTAAGAATTTTCCACCCCAAATCCTTGGATTGAACAATGACTGCAGGCAATCAGAAAGTCATTGGTTGGGTACAATAGTGAGCAGTGTAGATTCCTCTCATTCAACCTACAGGGTTGAACAAAATCTTAGACTAGGTTTACATTGGGGAGGCAAAAACCACATGATTGAGCCTTGTTTTTTCTTTCCCCAACCACACCAAGCTGCAAAAGGTAGACGCATACTGCTGCAATTTGCATCTGTGGCATAAAGAAAGCTGGTGTGTGAGTCAAATCAAAATCCACTTATAACTGTGTGTACTCATTAATGCTCAGCATTAATGAGTACATCCCTTTTGAAAAGTAAGATTTAATCAATCTCAATGAACACAAGAACAATTTGAGTTTTATAGAAAATTTGTTTAGCTCATTACATGAAAGTAAGATTAATATAAAACTTAGATTACAAAATCTTAAAATTAAAAATCAATACGCCCCACAAAAATAAACTACTAGCTAGCATTTTGTATGACCTCCATGATTTATTAGGACACCACCAAGTCTTCTAGGCATGGAATGAACAAGTTGGCAACATCTATGTTTTTAAATTTTTTAATTACAACCTCTTTTAGAGCATGGATGCTGAATGGAGAGTGATGCTCAACTTGGCTCTTCAGAATTCCCCATAAGTGTTTGATTGGGTTCAGATCAAGAGAATTACTTGGCCACTGAATCTCTTTCACCCTGTTCTTCGGGAATGCAAACAGTGGCCTTAGATGTGCGTTTTGGATCCTTATGTTGGAAAAGTGATGGTACACCATGTTTCACTTTAGGCACCATGCATTTTTCTTTGTACTCCTTATCAGTTCCAAGAACATTCATCTTGGTAGCATTACTCCAGAGTACAGATTCCCAGTAGTCTTTTTCAGTATGGGTCCTGGCAAATTCTAGTCAGGCTTTTTTGTGCATGGGCTTTCTTTAGGAGAGGCATCCTTTGTGGATGATGCCTATATGCATGCCATTTCTCTGCAATGTACTCCGTATTGTGTCACAGGAAACAATCACCCCAGTTTGGCTTTCTACTTCTTTAGCTAATTGCAGTGAACTTGCATTGCAATTTTCTTCATCCTTGCTCATCAGAAGATGCTCCTGTGAAGTTTTAACTTCCGTGGACCACCTGGAAATGTCTGACGGTTGCAGTGCCATCTTAAAAGAGTCATACAGCTATAGCTCGTTTTGCTGTACTTCTCCTGTGGATCACAGGAGTGCAGTTCGTTCTGAAGCCCACTGTCAGCTGACATCACAGAGCCGGTCCAGGCTCAGGCAAGATAGCAAAAATGAAACGAAGATTTGCCCACATGCCTGTACCAACACCTGGCTCGGCCCTTCAGAAAGACCCTGAGAGCCACCTGAACTGGCTGCTCCCACTCACTCCACAGCCCAGCGATCCACTGACAGTCAGCAGTAGGCTTGTGCAATTCGTTTCGTAACGAAACGAAATTCGTCCGAATTTAGCAACTTTCGGACATTCGGAAGCATTCGAATTTCCGAACAAGGCAATTACGAATAAAACCGAATCCGAAATAAATTATATCGCAAATAGCGAATGCCCGAATGCCTTCGGCATAATTCGTTATGAAAAAAGTTACGAATGTACGAATCCATTCGAAGCACAATAACACTCTGCTCTCTGCTTCTCCCTCACTGTGCTGAACTCCCTTTCAAAATGGTGTTACAGGGGCGGAGGCTATAGCCGCATGTAAAAAACTAAAGTAAAATATGAGATTTTGAATTGTTACAAATAACCGCTATGTATTTAGAAAAGTACAAATCCATTTGAAGCACATTAGGCATAATAGGCAGCGTCGTTGTGAGAGAGACACGGAAAATGACGAATCAACGAACCCAAAAAAAGTTACGAAAGTAGTTGTGTCCAGAATCAACGAAAAACAATGTATTCTACCGAAAGTACAAATTATAAATCAACGAAAAATAAGGCTTACATTAATACGAATCATTCCAATTCAACGAAAAATGTCGCTTGCGAAAATACTAATTAGTCCGAACACGAAAAATCCCGTCTAGCAAAATTACGAACAATTACGAATCAACAGGACCGAAAAGAAATGAACGGAAACTAAACTAATTTTTCCGTTGTGCACAAGTCTAGTCAGCAGCTCTCTGCTCAGGGAGCTGTGAAGCATTTTTTGGAACGCATGGTCTGGAGCTGCATGAGTGCTGCCGGCACTGGGGAGCTACAGTTCATTGAGGGAACCATGAATGCCGACATGTACTGTGAAATAAATGTTAAAAAGGAAGAACACAAAAACCGCCCTGCCCAACTCTTCCTATCTCAGCGCTATGGGGTAACAGATGACTAAAACACAGGTATTAATCCAGTCACAAAACGAAATAAAACTTTAAATATAAGATATATCTAATATATCAATCAGCAGCCACTTAAAATAAATCATACATTAAAAAAAAGATGAATACTTCAAACTGTTAACCAGTGATGAATATACATCAAAGCGGCGCTCCCGTCAGTAGAAAAAAAAACTGTCTGGCAAGTACATGTATATCAACATATACGCATAAATAGTTAAAACATATGGATAGATAAATGCTCGTGAGGAGAAAATCTTAGTAGGCACAGATGGCGTCGACGCCCTTTGACAAAGTCGTAATGACAAAACGCGTCAGAGCGTGATATTACGGCGACCGGAAATTACATCATTGGCGCTGTGTGTTCCAGGACCCAGGAAGCCAACCAGAAGGAGGAAGTGCGTTACGCTGGGATCATTACGATCCACACTAATGCACATCTGGCTTATTTTGCTCTGGGTAATAGTGACTCATTGAATGTTAGAATCAACGACATTGAGCTATATGGTCACTTGGAATTATCGCAGTGTTACGGAACATTGAACTTTTATGGATTGTTTTAAATATCGAATAAACTGTTGAAACGGAATTAGACTATATGGAGTCTCTCTCCTTATGCCCCTGGATGTTTTTGAATATCGGAGGATCCCATAAGAGGTTCAGACTGAGCACACGGCAGGATATCGATTAAGGCATTATCGGTATATCTCCTTGGTCTGGTGAGTTTAAACCCCAAAGGGGTGTGTTGAGCACACGGTGGAAGAACTATTGGGGAAAGGTGCACACAGTAATTATCTTCAAACGCCATCTGTGCCTACCAAGAGACTTTCTCCTCGCCAGCATTTATCTATTCATGTGTTTTAACTATTTATGCATATATGTTGATATACATGTACTAGCCAGACAGTTTTTTTCTACTGACGGAAGCGCCGCTTTGATGTATATTCATCACTGGTTAACAGTTTGAAGTATTCATCTTTTTATTTTATGTACTGTGAAATACTGAAGCAGAGCATGAATCCCCTCCCTTCGGAGACTGGGCAGTATTCCAACATAACGACCTAAGAGGGATAAAGCAGTGCTGGAAAATAATGGTGGCCACACAAAATATTGACACTTTAGGCCCAATTTGGAAATTTTTACTTAGTGGTTTACTCACTTTTGTTGGCAGCGGTTTAGACATTAATGGCTGTGTTTTGAGGGGACAGCAAATTTACACTGTTATACAAGCTGTACACTCACTACTTTACATTGTAGAAAAGTGTAATTTCTTCAGTGTTGTGACATGAAAAGATATAATAAAATATTTACAAAAATGGGAGGGGTGTACTCACTTTTGTGAGATACTAAATTAAATAATATATACACACACACATTATATCTATATACACATACATACATACATACATATACACACACACACACATATATATATATATATATATATATATATATATATATATATATATATATACACATATATACACACATAAATATATATATATATATATATATATACACACACACACACACTTTATATATATATATATATATATATATATATATATATACCCAAAGTGGATAATTTTATGAACCCATCAACAAACATCTAACCCCTCTACTGATATGATAATGAAGTCAGTTCAGAATATTGAAATTGAATGAATACAGGCAGAAAGTCATTCTCCGCCTAAGAGTCATTTATTAACATACATTAGATGTGTTGGTGGTCTCATTTCACTTTATATTACACCTATCATCATAGTACATTACAGATTCTAGCAAGACTGTAGATATGGGCTCCAATCTGCCTGCTGAAAAAAAAAGCTAAATCAGATACTAAGTGGAAATTCAAGAAATGCCATCCAAGGAGGTTTGTCCTATTTATTTGCATTGCAACAAAAGCTGCCAGTTGAGTCTCTGATTTACCATGCTGATAATGTCAGAACGTATCTGAGGCTCGGTTCTAGAATGCCTACACCAGAAATGCATTAAAGGTGTTATGCTGGTGACACCCCTGTATCTCATTATTAAATAAAAGCAATCACTTGTGAACACAGCCATATTTCAGCATATTTACTACTTCACCTTCTAGCAATGATCCAAATTCATTTAAAAATAAATGGAATATTAAATAGACAACAGTTACTGAGAACAGTCAAGAGGATTATGCTGCTTTTTCAATACACTTCTCTGCACAGACGACATTTATACTGTCAGTTTAATCCATAAACAAACTCAACCTTAATCTTGAAGAAATTGGCTACAAATTTAAACTCAACACATGCTATAGAACAGAATTTAAGATTTTTGGATCTCTTAATGGAACAATAGGATTTTTTGTACTCACCGTAAAATCCTTTTCTCTGACATCCATGGACTGACACGGTGTCTCTTTACACTTTACACGTGGGTTATGTCCCTGCTTGCAGGAGAAGACCTAGGCAGAATGTGAAATGTTATACATACATTCTAAAAGCCAGAGCTGAACAGCCCCACCCAGGGGGCGGTCCCTCGGGACATAACCCTCCCAACTACAGTCAGCAGACTTCAGTTCGTAACAAAGCAGTACAAACTTAAAAGGAAGGGTGGGTGCCGTGTCAGTCCATGGATGTCAGAGAAAAGGATTTTACGGTGAGTACAATCCATGGACTGACACGGTGTCTCTTTACACTTTACACGTGGGATGTCCCAAAGCAGTGTCAAGAGGGATGGGAGCAGTATAAATGGAAAAACCTAAACTTCACTCCAATAAAAGGTAGAGCTCCTCAATGGAGGAGTCACAACTTTAAACAGCGACCTGCAGCACCCTGCGGCCGAAGGAAGCATCCGAAGATGCAGCCACATTAACCTTATAAAACTTAAAAGGCATGAACAGACGACCAGGTCGCTGCCTTGCACACTTGTGCAACCGACGCTTGATGTCGGTAAAACCCAGAAAGCACCAATTGCCCTGGTGGAATGCGCCGTAACCGGAAAGGGAGGCGCCCGCCCTTTGAGAGCATAGGCTTGAATGACGGTTTGTCTGATTCCCCTAAAAATGATGGCAGACGAAACCGCTTGGCCCTGTTATGGACCAGAGACAGTCACAAACAGTGAGTCGGACTTCCGAATAGAAGCAGTAGCAGACAGGTACACCCGTAAGGCTCGTACCACCTCCAATATGTGCAGCGCAAACTCTCTGGGATGCGATGGGTGAGGACACAAGGACGGGAGGGCAATGTCCTCATGTAGGTGAAAGGTCGACACCACCTTTGGCAAAAAAGAAAGGTCGCGGATGGAACACCGCCTTATCCTTATGGATGACTAAATATGGCGACTTGCAGGACAAAGCCGCCAACTCAGACACTCGTCAAACAGAAGTGATTGCCACTAAAAAGGCCACCTTATGAGACAAGACAAGAGGGGAATATCCCGGATATTCCCAAAAGGAGGTTCCTGGAGGACCGAGAGCACCAAATTCAGATCCCACGGTGGGAGAGGAGGCTTGACAGGAGGGAGCACATGGCGAACCCCCAACACAAGGTGCAAACCAAGAAAATGACCAGCTAGAGGTCTCTGAAAGAAGACGGCCAAGGCCAAAATCTGATCCCTGATGGTACTCAAAGCAAGCTTTTTGGGTCACTCCACACTGCAGAGGACGCAGGATTCTGGGGACGGAATACGTCCGAGGACGCCAGTCCAGCGCTTGGCACATGGCGATATAAGCTTTCCAGGCACGGTGATAGATCTGCCTGGAGGAAGACTTCAGTGTCCTTAACATGGTCAAAATGACAGAGTCCGAGACCTCGGTCCCTCAACACCTCGGTCCCTCAACACCTGGCTTTTAACAGCCCTGCCGTTAAAGCCAGAGACTGTAAGCCGGATGAAACATAGGACCTTGAGACTGAAGGTCCTCCCTCATCGGCAACCGCCAGGGAACGTCCGTGACGAGACGTACCAGATCAGCGTACCAGTGATGCTGAGGCCAATCCGGAACAATTAGGATCGCCGGAGTTTATATCAGGCGATAAGGACCCTATGGGGCCACCAACGCATCCGAGGCATCGCCCAAGGATCCCTGGATCTGGCCACAACCTCGACCCTTGCAATTGAGTCGAGGGGCCATCAGGTCCACATCCGGCGTGCCCCACCGTCGGTAAAGGAGTTGAAATATGCAAGGACCACTCTTCTTGGTCCGGTGTCTGGCGATTGGCGACTCAGATAGTCCGCCTGCCCATGGTCTATGCCCAGAATGTAAAATGGCCTACAGAGCCGGCACGTTTCTTCCGGCCCACTTCAGGATACGGACTACCTCGGAAGCCGCAGCTGAGCTCTGAGTTCCTCCTTGAT
Organism: Rana muscosa; assembly: GCA_029206835.1. Lineage (NCBI taxonomy): Eukaryota > Metazoa > Chordata > Amphibia > Anura > Ranidae > Rana > Rana muscosa. Next base: position 899,621,553 of record CM055118.1, on the reverse strand, counting down.
GGTTTACATACGCCACCGCCGTGGCGGTGTCCGACTGGCTCCTGATGGAGCGACCCCGTACTCTCTCCGACCTGAGGAGAGACACGGTCCAATGGCCCGTATTTCCACAACAGCGATTGGTAAACGGGCTCGTCCGGAGTCCAAGGCCTGAGCCGACAGGACTCTCCAGACTCCACCCCAGCCCGTCAGGCTGGTGTCCGTCGTGAGTACCGTCCATTGGATGGGAGGGGAACGACTTTCCGGACCGAAGAGCCGAGGATCCCAACCACCATGTCAGGGGCGCCCTGACCAGGTGAATCACCTGGATCTGAAGATCCAAGGACAACGGGGATTTGTCCCAGGTGGACAAGATCTCCTTCTGCAATGCCCTGGTGTGTGATTGGGCATACGGAACGGCCGCGAAGGAGGCCACCATGAGTCTCGGGACTCTCATGCAAAAAACGGATTGAGAACCATTTTTGGGATGTCAGCACCTGCACCGCAGACTGAAGCGTCAGCAACTTCTCCAGAGGTAGGATACCTTTGCCTCCAAGGAGTCCAGAATCAGAACTAGATACTCCAGACACTGAGCCGGGACCAGGACTGACTCCTGAATGTTCAGGAACCACCCGAGTCCCTGAGGGTCTAATTGACGATAGTCACCTTTCCTCTAAGTCTGATCCACTTTCTGCTCTTAGCAGAAGATCGTCCAGATAGCCCACGACAGCAATACCTTGCTGTAACAGAAGGCTAGAACCGGAGCAAGCACCTTGGTGAACACCCATGGTGCCGAGGCTAGGCCGAAAGGAAGAGCCACAATCGATAGTGGACTTCGCTGATCGCAAAGCGCAGAAACTTCTGGTGACTTGCGCAGATCGGAACATGCAAGTAGGCGTCCATGAAGTCCAAGGACGCCAGAAGAAAATCCCTTTGGTGGAGTGTAGCGATCACCGTGCGAATGGATTCCATGCGGAATTTCTGCACCTTCTCGAAGGCATTCAGGGCCTTGAGGTCCAGGATAGGTCGAACCACGTCCTATTTTTGGGACGACAAACAGATTCGAGTAGAATCCCTGAAAACTCTCCTGTGACGGAACCGGCACAATCACTCCGGAGCTGATCAAATCCTGTACAGCCCCCAAGAGGGCTGCCCGACAGGTAGGAAGGAGAGGAAGATTTGAGGGAAAGAATCTGTCTGGGGGCCAGGATCGGAATACTATCCTGTATCCTGAGGTGACCACCTCGCACACCCACCAGTCGGAGATTCGGGAGGACCACCGATTCGTGACCTGCGAAGTCGTCCCCCCACCCCAGAGTCGGGCGGAGGCAAGACTTCACGCGGAGGCGGGCTTGGGAGCCGCTTGTTCGGCTTACGCACCCAGGGGCACTTGTGCCCACCAGCCGCACTGCCGTCAGTCAGAGAGCCTACCCGTGGCCTCTGACTGACGAAAAACCCCCATTTTGCTGGAAAGGAAGGCCCCTGTTTGCGGCGGGCCTCCTCACCCTTGCTAGTCTAAGGAAGAAGAGTGCTTTTACCTCCCATGACATCCATGACGATGTCATCCAGAGCAGCACCGAAAGGTCTACCACCTTTAAATGGTAGATCCGTCAGGAGCTTCCTAAGGCTAGGTCAGCAGACCAGCACTTCAACCAGATAAGACGACGCAATACCACCGCCGAGACAGAGGCCCTGGATATTAAAGGGGCCGCGTCCAACGTGGCGTCGCACACATAAACCAGGCTCTGAACCAGTTGGTGGGCCAAAGCAACTGTGTCTGGAGGAAGATTATTCTCCTGTACAGCTAGGTGCAACATTTTTGCCCAACCTGTAAGTGTTTAAGACACAAGGGTCGCCGCTACCACAGGCCATAGGGCGGATCCCAACAAGGCAAACATGGCTCTGCTCACCACTTCTGACCTCCTGTCAGTGGGGTCCTCAAATGCAGGAGTCCCCTCCATCGGGAGAGTGATGGCCTTGTTCAACCGGGCGACTGGAGGGTCGACCCTGGGGGAGAAGCCCACTTTTTAAGTAGGGCATCTTCAAGGGGTATCTGATAGACAAACGCCGCGGGACCATAAAAAAAATTATTCTGCGGCTTTTCCCAGACCTTATCAATGAGCTGGTCAAAGAAAGTACATATGGAAAAACCTCTTTAGAAGGCCTGGCCTTAAAAGAACCAAAGGAGACTGTATCCGCCTGAGGTTCTGCATCCGCAGCATTTTAGCTTGAGAGTGTCCCTCACCGCAGTCATGAGTACACTAACAAGCGCCCTGTCATTTACTGACTCAGAACTGGAGTTTTCCTCATAAGGAATGTCCTGTTCAAAACCATCCAATACATTCAGAACTAGGGTCCTGAGCGGTAGTGACTAGGCCCATATCTGAATCAGCGCACTGCCCTCATGAAGTAAAGTGGGGAGTGGGCGCTTTTTTGCTCCCTTGCGCTTGCACACAGCTCCCATCCTGGTCAGAAATGATTCCAGGACTGCCCACAACTGGTCCCTAGGGACCGCAGGTGCTGAAGCACTGCCTGTTGTCCACTGACATTTAGGGGAAGCTGGTGACAGAGACTCCATATTGCCCCCCTCTGAGACTCCTCAGATAAAAAGTCCACCCACAGGCTGTGCTGACTGAGGAGGGGGCGCCCAGGGGACTCACCAAACCGGACCAGGGACCGCTCAGTTCCGCTGTCTGTACCGCGCTGTGTCAGCGCTGGTGAGCTGTGAGGAGATTTGCGCTGTTACAGCAGCGCTAGAGGCCAAAACTAGTGCTGAAGAGCGCGCGGGCTACAAGAAAATGGCCGCCGCACTTCACTGAGGCGATCCGCGGCAAGATGGCCGCCATGACTCAGCAAAAGGGAAAAAAAAAAAAAACACACACACAGCGCCACTCGGCGCTCAGGCCCCAAAACACACAAAAAAAGGCCCCAAGCATATCTGCAGACCAGCATTAGCCCCTCCAAGAACAGTGTGACCCCCAGGCACCCCACACAGCACAGCGCCAGCAATGGTAACAGAGAGTGACAATGAAATACAGGGGGAGACAGGGAAAATCCCCCACAGAGAAACACACAGCCTTTTGTACTCACCTGCAGGCAGGAGAGACTACTTACCCGTCCCCTGAGGGACCCACTGGTGTGTTTCTGACAGGACTATCACAGTGCAGTACTGAGTAGCTGTCGGCCCGGTCCACCGCAAAAGATACAGTCAGTCAGGAACTGTTCAGTCTTGAGAGGACCGTGGGAGCATGAAAGCAAACCCGGCCACCCCTGGAGTCATGGGGCCTGTCGTGAACTGAGTCTCACGCACACAAGGCGAGGATCAGCACGCTCGATGGTCGGACAGGGAAGACTACGAGGATATCTTGTACCCAACCTGTTGCCCAGCCGACAGTTGATAGAAAATTCTCAAAAATAAAAAAGAATTCCAGAAAAGGAAAAAAATAGGTCAGGAGACTGGCTCCTGAGAGAGCCACGTCTTCTCCTTCTGCTAGGCAGAAAAAAACTGAAGTCTGCTGACTGTAGTTGGGAGGGTTATGTCCGGAGGGACCGCCCCCTGGGTGGGGCTGTTCAGCTCTGGCTTTTAGAATGTATGTATAACATTTCACATTCTGCCTAGGTCTTCTCCTGCAAGCAGGGACATAACCCACGTGTAAAGTGTAAAGAGACACCGTGTCAGTCCATGGATGGTAAGAGAAAAAGGAATTTTTGACTTGCCTGTAAATTCCATATCAAGGAGTACAGTACAGGACACCAACAGAATCTTCATATACAATGGGTTATAGGAACATAACTTCAGGATGATTGGACAGCAAGCTTTACAGGACCATACCCCAGGAGCCTCCTCTATAACCCTAACCCACTCTGACTCCTCAGTTTTGTAGCGAGCAATGGAAAGTAAAGTAAAGAAAAGAACAGAAGGATGGTCGGTGTCCTGTCTCGTACCCAAAGACCGTGTTTCTCAGTTAATTTTTCAGTTAGGACGCCATTGAAAAGTATTTTGAGTCTTGAGACACCCCAGTCAAAAGCTTGGTTCCCATTACTACACGTCAGAGAACATGCGCAAAATCATGCATGTTCCCAACAAACTAGCAGAATCGCAGGGGTGTAATTCTTAATAGCTTTCAGTGCAGCACGAAAAAAAAAAAAAAAAGGTTGGGACAGTCGCTGTGTTTCTGGGGGTAAGGAAGCCCAGTGATATTAATAGGCTGCCCTCCACGCAGCCCCACATATGTTAACCAAGGGCTTGGGGCTAGGTTTGGGGATAGTAAAAGCACACAGTTAAGCCACATTTTTACCACCCCAACTGCTCCCCTCAGCTGCAGTGGCAACAGCCAGGGATGTACACATGCTATGGTCATGGCTGGAAGTATACCCCAAGGTGATGGGGCTGCGCTGCAACTGCATGCATTGTACTTGGTTGATGCTTTATTTAGGGGGTTAAAAACAGGCATATCTCCTCTTCACTGCCGGTCAAATGATTCTGAAAAGCAATATGAGCAGTCCTTGCCCGCTAAATGAGCCATAAAAAAAAAAGGAATACCTACACAGAGCCTTTTTAAAAACTGCAGCACTGTATCTGCACTCACTGGGTACTGCACTTCCAGGTACTGCCCTCTAGGCGGAGAGCTCTGTCTAGCCTCTCTCATCCAGGATGCTGTGGCACCCGACGACCTCCGGCAGTACCACAGTTCAGAAAGGCTGCTCCATGACATGGAATTTACAGGCAAGTTGAAATTCCATTTACCTTATGTCGGTTTTATGTAGGGATGCACCGAATGTTTTTTTTGGTACCGAAACTGATACCAAAAACCAATCTTGATTGATCCCTAAAACCGATACCGAAAAGGCCCGAAACCGATATATGCTTTTAAAAAAATATTTTTATACATAGAGATGGCCAGAGACTGGGGCCCATGTACAGGAGATGGCCAGAGACTGGGGCCCATGTACAGGAGATGGCCAGAGACTGGGGCCCATGTACAGGAGATGGCCAGAGACTGGGGCCACGGTACAGGAGATCAATGCAGCCTCACCTGTGTCCCCAGTTGAGCAGCCTGTGTGTCCCCAGTTGAGCAGCCTGTGTGTCCCCAGTTGAGCCTACCTGTGTGTCCCCAGTTGAGCCTACCTGTGTGTCCCCAGTTGAGCCTACCTGTGTGTCCCCAGTTGAGCCTACCTGTGTGTCCCCAGTTGAGCCTACCTGTGTGTCCCCAGTTGAGCCTACCTGTGTGTCCCCAGTTGAGCCTACCTGTGTGTCCCCAGTTGAGCCTACCTGTGTGTCCCCAGTTGAGCCTACCTGTGCAGGGGAAGAGAGGAGAGCCGCTGCCCCTTGTCCGGGGAACTTTGATAGACAGATCACCCGTCCCAGGATTGGACGGGTGATCTATCAAAGTGCCCGGACAAAGAGGAGGGGCTGTATGCAATGGCGCGCCGCAGGGAACACACAGCTATTGAAATGAAAGCTGTTATGTTCCCGGCGCTCTAATCACCAGGTGGCAGCGGCTCTCCTCTCCCAGGACACCCCCTTAATGGGCGGCACCAGGGGTGGGGGGGCGGAGCGGCACCAGTATCGGCCTAATTTCTCTTTCGGATTTTTGCCGAAAGAGCCATTATCGGCCGATATGTTTCGGTGGCTGAAATTTCGGTGCATCCCTAGTTTTATCCCCACACCCTTTATCCCCTTTCTAGAACCACAATATGGATTCTCGGGTAGGCTCTAAACAGAATATGACTTGTTTGAAGGAATGGTACCCATGTCACTGACAGATAATCTATATAGACTGCAATCTGACCCTGTTGAATGTTTGACCGGCTACTTGAAAAATAAAAAATGTAGATCTGATGTATCCATTGAATGTTTTGTGTTCATAATTTTCTTGTATTATTAGGTCTGGATTCTTTATGTCAAGTACATTGTGGTCTTGTGTTCATAATATACTTGTATGTCTAGGGCCAAAACTAATTGGTAGTTTTCAACTATTTCATAATCGATTAGTTGGTCAGCCAATTAGTTGGACTGCATACAGAATGCATTATTTATTTACATATTAAGAAATACAGTGCAGCACACATACAGCTCAGCACACACACGTCAGTAAGTGCCTGAGAATGTGTATATGTGAATGTGAGAAGCAATGCCTCATGTAGTCCTGGGCAGGAAGTGAGTGGTTCTAAAGGCAGAAGTTTTTTTTATTTTGCTATAGGGGCAATCTATACTATAAATTGCAGCTTGCTATTAGGGTACTCTGAAGTCAGGAGGAGCCAGAAGCATCGGTGAGGGACCGCAGAAGAGGAGAATCCGGGTTGCTCTGTGCAAAACCATTACACAGAGCAGGTAAGTATAACATGTTTAAAAAAAAAAAAATCACTTTAAAGACTGTGTGCAGGAAAGATCAGCATCTGAATCCAGAGAAGTTGAAGGCTGATAAACTGGAGGCAATAGAAGGTATTACAATTATATTTAACCACTTCCCTACCGCGCACGAAAACCCCCTTCCTGCCCAAGTCATTTTTCAGCTTTCAGCGCTGTCACACTTTGAATGACAATTGCGCGGTCGTGCGACGTGGCTCCCAAACGAAATTTACGTCCTTTTTTTCCCACAAATAGAGCTTTCTTTTTTTTGCGGTTTTTATTTTTTGCGCTATAAACAAAAGAAAAACGTCCAGTTTGAAAAAAAAAAAAAAAACAATATTTTTAACTTTTTGCTATAATAATAAAAAAATTTCCTCAGTTTAGGCCGATACGTATTCTTCTACATATTTTTGGTAAAAAAAAAAAAAATAATCTGCAATAAGCGTATATTGATTGGTTTGCACAAAAGTTATAGCGTCCACAAAATAGGGGATAGATTTATAGCATTTTTTTTCTTTTTACTAGTAATGGATGCGATCTGCGATTTTTATTGTGACTGCGATATTGCGGCGGACAGATCAGACACTTGACACATTTTTGGGACTATTCACATTTATACAGCGATCCCTGCTATAAAAATGCATTGATTACTGTATAAATGTGACTGGCAGGGAAGGGGTTAACACTAGGGGGCGAGGAAGGGGTTAACACTAGGGGGCGAGGAAGGGGTTAAATGTGTTTCCTAGATGTGTTCTAACTGTGGGGGGAGGGGACTGACTGGGGGAGGTGACCGATGGTTGTCCCTATGTACAAGGGACACACCATCGGTCTCCTCTCCCTGACAGGACGTGGATCTGTGTGTTTACACACACAGATCCACTTTCCTGCTCGATTACTGGGCAATCGCGGGTGCCCGGCGGCCATCGCGGCTACCGGGCACGTGCATCGGGTCCCCAGCAATGCGGTGGACACGCACGCGCCCCCTAGCTGCTTTTAAAGACAGGACGTCATTTGACGTCTCGTCAGAACGAGAGTGTCTTCCGCCCACTGTCATTTGAAGGTGGGCGGTAGACAAGTGGTTAAAGTAAACTTTTTCCAGTATTGTGCATTATATTTAAAATGATCATATCCATATGAAAAAACAAAACAAAAAAAAAAACACACACCACGTCAGCTTTTAGTACTAATTTAATATAAAAGATTTATCTCTCCCTTCCACCCTTCATAAAGCTTTATGTCCGAGTCCTAGTTAAAATGCCCATATATTTTCACAGTATAAATGAACCCCTTATAGTATCGATTATTTGCGCTTTTTGTACTATAAAGGGCTTACTTTAGTATTTAACCCCATTATGACAGGCGATACAAAAAAAAAAAAAAAAAAAAAAAAAAACAACATCTCATAAATAGGAAGTCCCCATATAATAAAAACAGGATTGAGTCCCTGTGTGTGTTAGCTTGAGGTCTCAATGACCATGGATGATGTTACAGGATGCCGTGGATGTCTCAAACCGTCCTGAAGAGGGTAATCCGGTGTACGGAATAGCAAGTAGAAACTTCTCCAGCATACGAGCTCCAAGGAAACAAAGATGAAAAAATAGAGACAAAGGGGAAGGCTCCCAATGGTACAGGTCAATAAAACCGTATCAGGGTTTATTTGCATAAAATTTTCATACAAAAAGTTGACAAAGCATTAAAAAAGTGATCAGGAACATAAAAGCAATGTGGGGTACAGCAAGCAATGTGGGGTACATCGCTTTTATGTTTGTGATCACTTTTTTAATGCTTTGTCAACTTTTTGTATGACAATTTTATGCAATAAACCAATACGGTTTTATTGACCTACACCATTGGGAGCCTTCCCCTTTGTCTCTATTTTTTCATCTTTGTTTCCTTGGAGCTCGTAAGCTGGAGAAGTTTGTACTTGCTATTACGTACACCGGATTACCCTCTTCAGGACGGTTCGAGACATCCACGGCATCCTGTTCCATCATCCATGGTCATTGAGACCTCAAGCTTATCGACTCACTGTCATACGACAGGTGAGTCCACCGATTGTGGTAAGAGTACCCCACCTATCAATTGTCTCATGTGTTTTGATTTGATTTCATCAGTCAACATTTTGGTATCCACCATGTGGTCATTCCATGGGAAGATATTCACGGAATGGGTCTAAGGCATTTGGACTCCTTGCACATACGATAGTTTATCAGCACAGTTGTGTTCACCTTCAGATTGGTTCACCTGTAACACACACAGGGACTCAATCCTGTTTTTATTATATGGACTCTTCCTATTTATGAGGTATTCACTTCATTCTTTGGACTGTTCATATTTATTTGTGTTCATTCACGGTAGCACTTGGAGTGTGTGGACTCCTTCCTCATAGAAGTACCCACACTACACCTATCTCATTTGTGATTTATTGAATTAATTTTCATTTTTTTTTATATCATTGTGAATTTATGCACTTTCACTCTAACACTTAGTGATATCATCAATTAGTATAGCGCCGCACTACCTATCCTTTACTATTATTTTACTTTGTTTGAGTGCTGGCGGCTTGATCTTTGTTATGTGTGGGTTCTAGCGCAGTTTTTACCCTTTACCAACAGTACATTGTGTACATGACTTTCCAGATATCTATTCTCAGTCGCATCTTGGGTAAAGTTTGCTTAAATTCCGTCAAAGTGTATACAGCTCAGTAAATAGTTTACTTGGAGGGGGCAGGGTTTCAACAAAACCAATATACTGTTAATGTGATTTTCCTGATTAAAGAATCTAGGGCAGGTCTGAACTAATCCCGTTATGTTCCAGTGTACTGTGCAACAAAAATACATACAAGCTTCAGCTAACATTTCCAAAACTTAATATCTGTAAGACCATTCCTTAAATTTCTGTTTCAGTATGAACAGGACTAGCAATATTAACTTTTATACAAAATAATTTCTATTCGCATAAAGGAGTACATTACTAGTAAAACAAAAACATGTCTGGTATAAAAAGGGAGGTGCCTATGCAAGCCGTACCCACTTTTCTCAAATGGTCGCAGATATGCTGGATCTACACATTCTTGGGAATTCCCACGCATGCGTGATCCTGCTGCTGGTTTTTGGCAGGTTACCTTGCCAAGGGGGTTGAGCTGTGTGAGCAGAAGCATGGAAATGGACCCCCACCTGTGCACAGACATGATGTGGGGTCCTAGCAGAGCTCTGGGTTTTTAACAGGCCCTTTTCTATGTCTGGCATAAGTATCCAGTGCATTCCTGTGCCCAGGGAGCTGCATACTGCTTGCCATGCAAGTGAATGGCTATAACTGTATGCAACCATGCTCTTGTAAATGCCAATTGCTTGTTTGCATCGGTGCTGCACATACGTATCTGACATTTTCCAAAAGCCACATTTTTTGTTCAGAAAATATATTAGACATACATTTGTGGTTAAACGCTGATGCAAAAAAGCATAAGTTATACAAGTAATGGTGTACAGCCATTTACTTGTATAACAGGTGGTTTGTGGCCCATGTGGCTCCCCAGTGGGAAAGCACCAGGAAAATATTCCATGCATATAAAATGCACTAATCCCTAGATCCTGGTTTAGAAAATTCGAGCCAACATGCATGAACTTTGCCCTGAGCTTACTTATTTATTGGCAGCCCTTGTGTAGGCAACTCAGAAAAAAAAAAAAAAACAACTAAACCTGCCTGCAATGTGATCTGTATAGATACTAAGAGTCCATATGGAAAGGATCAGGCCGAGTTGATAAGAAATGATGTACAATTAATTTAGCCTATGTTCACACTAGCCTGAGTTATAGAATGCAGCATTTTACCATGCTGGCTAGTGTAGTGTTACTCCAGTAGGGAGCAGTGCAATGCATGTTTCAGCACATTGCAATGCTTTTTTTATCTAACTTTATTTGCAGTGTCAAGTGACTACACTTATGTTACTGCACAGTAGCATGGTGTGTTGTGCGGCTGTGCGGTGACTGGCAGTGCCATTAACTGTAAAGACCTGCTGCATTTTCCTCACTGCACCACACCTCATGCATTGCGGTGTAAACAGAGCCCGTAGAAGACCGTTTCTTTTTGCCCTAGCGATAATCTACATTTATCCACTATGCAAAAACCCAGGTCATTTCACATGGTGAACCAACAGTTGTGGCGTGCTATTCTCAAGAAATACACCGACAGGCAAATGACAGATTTCAGTATACAGGTAGCCTTATTTTTTAGCAGCTGCAGTGAATAAGACACACAACGACTCTTGAAATCTTCTTAAGTGTCAATACCCCCAATATAGTATACAAATTTCCAGTTTTAACTCCAGTTAACACTGAAAATTAAAGTATAACTAAAGGCAAAAACTTTTTCTTAGTTTTGAATAGAGTGAAGAGGGATTAGAACATCTGTTTGTATTGCTTTCTCTGCCCCCGTTAGGGAGATTCACCTTCTCCATTTGTTCAGTTTACCATTATTATTGAAAGTAAAAGAAAATCCCACATTTTGGGTTGTCACCAGAAAAGTAATAGCAGGGAAATCTTCCAATGGGGACACTAGTTCTGGAGGCCTTTGGGATTCCCAAGGAACTCCCTTAATTTGCAGGGATTTTCCCCCCACTTCCAATTGAAGTAAACCGAGCATACTTTGTGAATTTTGCACTAGTGGCATATCAATAGCTATAACATTATAGGTGTGGTTACATGTGGGTGGGCATATTTGCTAATTAAAGGGAGTTGTAAAATATCATGGTTTTTCTATGCAGTAAGGTGAAAAAACATTTGAGCTGCAGTTTCCCCCCCACCAGAGCTCCCCTTTTTCTTACCGAACCCGATCATTCCAGTGACGAGCACAAGCCCAGCAGCTCCAGCCACTGTCTCGAGTCTTCATTGCATAGATTGATAGCAGTGGGGGCCAACGGCTCCCACAGTGGGGGTCAATGGACGCAGCAGCAGGACTCGGGTGTGCATCCGCACAGGTGACCCCATGGAAAGCGGCTCTCCGTGGGGGCACTCAATGAAGAGGAGGAGCCAGGCGCACCGCCGGGGGACCCCAGAAAAGGAGTATGCGGGCCGCTCTGTGCAAAACCCTTGCACAGAGCAGGCAAGAAGAACATGTTTGTAAAAAAAAAAAAACCTTTACAATCACTTTAAATACTGGAGTTTGTTATAAGCCCTCCCCAATGTTAATGAGGGGTAGACTGTTCTCCTTACACAGGGTTTCAAAGGCTGAAATAGTGATAGAAATTAAATGGATATATTCTATTGTGGGAAATTAATGTTCTGTCAGGTATAAAGCTGGGTGGGTATCGATGATCATTAAGTATTAGGCTGCTTTCACACTGAGGCGCTTTTCAGGCGCTTTAGCGCTAGAAATAGCCTCTAACGTCTGAAAACCACCTCACCATTAATTTCAGTGTGAATTTTCATACTGGGGCGGTGCACTTGCGGGACGTTCTGAAAAGTCCTGCAAGCAGAATATTTTGGGAGCGGTGTATACGCCATTCCCAAAACGTCCTGCTCATTGAAATTAATAGGCAGCGCTGCAAAGCGCTTTGGCAGCATCACAACATGGACATCCCGCTAGCGCCCGAAAAGCGCCGCTAAAACTAGCAGCGCTTTACTGCCGACGACCGGCGCTTTCAGTGTGAAAGTAGCCTTAATGTTATAGGGGGTGAGCTGTGGACCTAGGAATTTCATATGCGAGTCTGATGTTAGTATTAGATGGCAGGTGGTATGTCATAGCAAAAAATTGCATTCAACTATGATCATTGTTGTTTTTTATGCTATGCTATGAGGCACCCCATTTTAAAACCATGAAATTCAAAACGAAAAAGTTTTACATAACATAGCAACATCCACACACGTAGGACACCAATATTCATGGCAATTTATTCTTCAAAATAAAACATACACTGGAGATCAAAATTAGAAAACAATTTATGAGTACTTGATTTTTTTTCAGAAAAATGTAATCTTCATTGCTCAACATTTGATGGAATTTTTGTTGTGGCTATACCATGCTAATAGAACAGTTCTTTTCAAAATAATCAAGCCAGTTAAAAAAAAACAAAAAAAAAAAACACCTTGAATTTTGTAAAAAAATTATCAAAATAAGAGAACAGCAATGACTGTAGCATGGAGAAAGATTAATAAAAAAACATTTCTGAAGGCTACAACAATTAGAAGGAAGTGGGGAGGCCCTTTCTTTAAATGACTTTGGCACATCTGCGGCCCCAGGACATCACCAGTCTCTCACACTGCTCTGGTGTGATTTTGTTCCAGTCTCTTCCACAGTTCAAGACTGTAGTGGGTTTTTCTTGGCCATAACTTTGTCACCAAGGATTTTCCAGAGGTTTTCTATTGGGTTTAGATCAGAACTCTGTGCTGACCATTTCATTATTTCAATGTTTTCAGCTATAACCACTTAAGCCCCGGACCATTTTGTAGCTAAAGGACCAGAGGTGTTTTCAGAATTTTGCACTGCGCTGCTTTAACTGTAAATTGTGCGGACATGCAATGTTGTACCCAAACGAAATTTGCGTCCTTTTCTTCCCACAAATAGAGCTTTCTTTTAAATGGTATTTGATTGCCTCTGTGATTATTTTTTTTTGCAATATAAACGGAAAAAGACTGAAAATTTTGAAAAAAAAAGATATTTTCTACTTTTTGTTATAAGAAAAATCTAATAAACTCAATTTTAGTCATACATTTAGGCCAAAATGTATTCAGCCACATGTCTTTAGTAAAAAAAATGTCAATAAGCGTATATTGGTTTGCGCAAAAGTTATAGCGTCTACAAACTAGGGTACATTTTCTGGAATTTACACAGCTTTTAATTTATGACTGCCTATCTCATTTCTTGAGGTGCTAAAATGGCAGGGCGGTACAAAACCCCCCCAAATGACCCCATTTTGGAAAGTAGACACCCCAAGGAAATTGCTGAGAGGCATGTTGAGCCCATTGAATATTTTTTTTTTGTCTCAAGTGATTGAATAATGACAAAAAAAATAAAAATTACAAAAAGTTGTCACTAAATGATATATTTCTCACACATGCCATGGTTATATGTGGAATTTCACCCCAAAATAAATTGTGCTGCTTCTCCTGAGTACGGGGATACCACATTGGTGGGACTTTTTGAGAGCCTAGCCACGTTCGGGCCCCTGAAAACCAAGCACCGCCTTCAGGATTTCTAAGGGCGCAAATTTTTGATTTCACTCCTCACTACCTATCACAGTTTCGAAGGCCATAAAATGCCAAAATAGCACAAAATTGTATTTTTTCCGCAACTTGTGTCAACATATAAAATATTCCATGGACTCGACATGCCTCTCAGTATATAGCTTGGGGTGTCTACTTTCCAAAATGGGGTCATTTGGGGGGGTTTTGAACTGTTCTGGCATTTTATACACAACATTAGGAAGCTTACATCCACTCTTCTAACCACTTGAAGACAAAGCCCTTTCTGACGCTTTTTGTTTACATGAAAACATTTTTTTTTGCAAGAAAATTATGTTGAACCCCCAAACATTATATATTTTTTTAAAGCAAAGGCCCTACAGATTAAAATGGTAGGTGTTGCATTTTTTTTTTCCACAAAGTATTTGCGCAACGATTTTTCAAACGCATTTTTTGGGGAAAAAATACATTTTTTTTTATTTTAATGCACTAAAACACACTATATTGCCCAAATGTTTGATGAAATAAAAAAGATGATCTTAGGCCAAGTACATAGATACCAAACACGACATGCTTTAAAATTTTGCACAAACGCGCATTGGCGACAAACTACATATATATTTAACAGCCTTTAAAGGTTACCACGTTAGATTTACAGAGGAGGTCTACTGCTAAAATGACTGCCCTCGATCTGACCTTCGCGGTGATACCTCACATGCATGGTGCAATTGCTGTTTACATATTACGCCAGACCGACGCTTGCGTTCGCCATTGCGCAAGAACAGGGCAGGACAGGGGTGCTTTTTTTTTTTTTTTTTTATTATTATTAATTTTGCTTTTTTTTTTTTAAACTGTTCCTTCCAAATATTTTTTTTTTTTATAATTTTTGTTGTTATCTCAGGGAATGTAAATATCCCCTATGATAGCAATAGGTAGTGACAGGTACTCTTTTTTTTGAAAAAACTGGGGTCTATTAGACCCTAGATCTTTCCTCTGCCCTCAAAGCATCTGACCACACCAAGATCGGTGTGATAAAATGCTTTCCCAATTTCCCAATGGCGCTTTTTATATCCGGGGGGGGGGGACATTCCCTCCCACTGCTTGTAAAAGCAGTCCAGAGGCTAATTAGCCGCTAGGATTGCTTTTACATGAAAGCCGGCTGCTGGCTGAAAAGAATGATATCAAGATGATACCTAAACCCGCAGGCATCAATCTGGTATAACCATTCAAAGTCCAGCAACATACCAGTACGTTGCTGAACCTTGTTGGACATGTATTGTAATCTTTTTTTTCATGCAGCCTGTTGGCTGAACAAAAAAAAAAGATTGATCGGTGGGTATGCCCACCATTAGAATACCGCCATTCATCCACCCACTTCTAATGATGGGCATACATGCACCATTTATATATGCCGAAGCATTGGGGCATCCTCCCGCAAAAATTATGCCGCACACACATGGTCGGACTTTTCCACGGGCAAGCCTCCGTCGGAATTTCGACCGTATGTACGCGGCATTAGGAGCAAAATCGCTCCTTCGCTCCTCCGCCCCTTCTGCCCCAATGCTTTGGCATATATGCATTTTTTTTTAACTGTGGTGGTGAAATCATCTCCTACAGCACTGGAGTCGCAGGGATCAGGCCTGTCTCTGCGAACGCTGCAGTTATGTGTGTTGTGTTTTGTAAGTGACAGTGATCGATCGATACTGCACTTGGGTGTCCTGGGCTGGACGGAGGGGCAAAACGCAGGTGCTAGCAGGTATCTGGGCTGATCCCGCTAACACTGCGTTTTTGGGAACCCTAAACTGCTGGGGACGCTAGTATAGATCTGATCAGATATTGATCTGTTCAGATACTATACCACTAAGGGAGGTGTATGCTTCACGCGTGGGTGTTAGCGTTACTGGCACTAACCTGACGCTGCCTGGGGTGTGACGCAGGGTTAACTAGGGGCAATTAGGGGGTTAAAACCCTTATTAGATAATATTTGGGGGTACCCGACGCTATAAAAACCTGCGGCGAACCTAAAAAAAATAACTGGCTATCGGCACCAGCATAAGTAATACCGCGATCAGAAAAACGATCGCTTAGCGACAGTGGTGATAGGGGGTGAAAGGGTTACCTGGGGGGCGAACAAGGGGGTTAAACCTTTATTAGGTAATATATGGGGGTATCTGACGCTATAAAAACCTGCGGCGAACCTAAAAAAATAACTGGCTACCTATCGGCATCACCGACAATAAGACAGCGATCAGAAAACCGATCGCTTAGCGACAGTGGTGCTAGGGGGTGAAAGGGTTATCTGGGGGGTGATCAGGGGGTTAAACCTTTATTAGGGGGGGTTAGGGGGCTACACTGGACCTAAACTAACTGTAGTGACACTTTTACAGTCACAAATGTCACTGATTGCAGTGATCAGTAAATAAATGGTCACTGCAATCAGTGACACTGTGACTGGGGGCTGGGGGGTGATCTGGGGGGGCGATTTATGTTCCTATGTGTCCTGGTGTCAGTGTACTGTTTGTGCACTAACCTGTGTGTCTTCTCTTGTACGGTGCTCGGTATATGTGAGCGCTGCATGAGAGATGACATCACTTCCTCTGCCTGTGTAAACATTACACAGGCAGAGGAAGCTTTTTAATTCGCCGGGGGCGATCGCGGGGGGGTGGCCGGAACCAAACGGCCGTCCCCTCATCCCGGATCGCTCCCCAATGGATAACGACCGCTCACTGTATAGAAGGGGGGTCCGATTGGACCCCCCCAACTATACAAAGGCAATCACGTACACTGTACGTGATTGTGCCTGTCGGTGCCATTCTGCCGACGTATATATACAGTGAGCGGTCGTTAAGTGGTTAAGGAACCACTTTACCCGTTTTGCTGTCGTGCATGGAAAATGCTGGCTGATTGAGTAATGAATGCAGGGAAGGAACCGCATGTTGTCCAACTCCTGCTGAAGAAAACATTCCCCAAACCATGATGCTTTCCCCCCTGCCTTTCACTGACTTTACACACTGTGGGTTCAGTCTTTCTCCAGTTTGACAACAATGTTTTCCATCGGACCCAAATACATTAAACTTGCTTTTATCACTAAAGTGTACTTTGGACCAGTTCCCCCCTGTCCACACAACATGCTCCTCAGCAAAGGTTAGTCTAACCTATTAATTATTTTTGTCAATGAGATGTTTGGTCACTGTAGAGTGGGCTTTCAGTCCAAATTCTCTTAAAGGGCGAGACACTGTATGACGACAGATTCTTACTCTGTTCAGCACTGAACTGTTGAGCAATTGAAGTTGCAGTGTTGAACCGATTGCCCATTGAAATTCACATTATTCTGTCCTCTTGCATTTGTCTTTCGAGGATGACCAGCCTTCTTGAGGGACTTGAATGAGTTTGTGACATTGTACAGATGCAATATTCTAGAAAATCACAGATGTGGATCCACAAACTTCTCTTGCTATGGCAGAAAGGGTCATGCCTTTGGCCTTCACCTGGACAACCTGCTGCCAGAGGGTTTCAGTCACTTTAGAATGGCTCACCATCTTGCAAAGTCAGTTAAAAGTGGAAAAGGTAGGCTGCCAGTTAAATAGTGTTTGTCAGATAATTAAGGAAATTAGCACAAGGTGCCAGATAAACACGAATACCTGGGAGGTATCTGAAAGTGTCCTCTAATTTGATCAATATTCTTTTTCAAAAATTAATTGAAGTTTTTTTATTCTGTGCTTCAAAATATATGCAACTCATGAAATATGTTTAACAAAATTGCTATTTTACTCCTGTTTAGATCATTTCAAATAGGACTAAGCAGTGACCTTGAAATTTAGGAAATTGTAGGTTTTTCTCCAATTCTGATCTCCAGTGTATGTGTACATACTGACTAGTATTCCAATGTTTTTTCTCCCTCAGTTTCTCGCCCTCACTCAACTAACATGACTAGTGCTGACGGAGAGGGGCAGAGAAAGGGGCAATCAAGGGTGCTCTGCAGGTGCCTAACTTCCTCCTTAACCAATGACATCATTAGTTAGGACAGCGGCTGGCCAACACACAGTGCCGAAACTTGCAATTATGCACAAAAAAAACTGTGGTTTTTGTTACAAGGCAGCAAGTTTGATCAACCCACTGACTTCTAAACAATTCTTCTGCAATTTGTAGGCATTTTGCCAAGGCACCTCTGAAGACACTAGAAGGCACTCCAGGGGGCCAAGGCACCCTGGCTAAAAAAAGGCTGCTATAAAACATAAGAAAAGGGGCATTTTAAAAATATAAAAATTAAGTAACACTTGGAGTGTTACAAAGAATATACAAAAATATGTAAAAAGGAAAATCAAGGTCTGTGTATACAGAGAAAAACAGTGGAGCTCAAAGTCCATAATAAGGACATCACCTCAAAATAACCACAATGGCTCAAAATTAAAAAGGATCCAGAAACAAGCACCTGAACCAGATGGCTTAAACCCTTGTTTTTATCCTTCTCATTTTAAAGGCAATACTTCCTTTTTTTTTTTTTTTTTAGACAGGACATGAACCAATAGATTGGCACAAGGTAAATGTGATGCCTATATTTAAAAAGGGATCAAAGTTTATCAGCCAATTACAGACCTGTTAGTTTAAAAAGACACTGGAGAGTTTGCCCTTATATTAGTAAGGCCTCATCTGGAATATGCAGTTCAGTTTTGGACACCAATTCACAATATAGATGTCAGAGAACTGAAGAAATTGCAGAGAAGAGCAACCAAACTGATAAGAGATATGCAGGAGCTCCGCTATGAGGAAAGATTAGCAGATTTGATTATATTCTCTTGAGAAGACGTGATTATGGGGAGATATGATCAATATGTATAAATATGGTATTTACAGTGAACTTGGTGTAGGAGTTATTCACTTTAAAACCATTATAAAAGGACAAGGGGAGACACTGCGATGGTAGAAAGATAAGTAACCTCCACAAACAAAAAGGCTTCTATACAGTAAAGCCTCGTACACACGATCGGATTATCTGACGGGAATTGTGTGATGACAGGCTGTCGTCGGAAAATCTGACCGTTTGTATGCTCCATCCTTGCACGGTATTTGCGCAATAATTTTTCAAACACCTTTTTTTGGGAAAAAACATGGTTTCATGAATAAAAAAATAAAAAACAGTAAAGTTAGCCCGATTTTTTTGTAAAATATGAAAGATTATGTTAAGCCGAGTAAATAGATACCTAACATGTCACGCTTTAAAAAATTGTGCACACTCATGGAATGGTGCCAAACTTCGGTACTTAAAAATCTCCATAGGCGACGCTTTGAAATTTTTTACAGGTTACCAGGTTAGAGTTACAGAGGAGTTCTAGTGCTAGAATTGTTGCACGCGCTCTAACGCACGCAGCGATACCTCACATATGTGGTTTGAATAACGTTTACATATGTGGGCGGGAATTTCGTGTGTGTCGCTTCTGAACGCGAGCTATTGGGGACAGGGGCGTTTTAATTTCTTTTTTTTTTTTACACTTTAAAAAAAAATAAAAAATCTTGATCACTTTTATTCCTATTACAAGGAATTTAAACATCCCTTGTTATAGGAATGGTGTGTGACAGGTCCTCTTTATGGAGAGATGCGGGGTCAATAAGACCCCACATCTCTCCTCCAGGCTGTAAAGCATGAAATCGGGAAAAATAGATCACTGATCTCATGCTTTCAGCCGCAATCGTGGCTTTGTTAACCTTTGGGAACCCGGGCGTGACGTCATCACATCGCGCCCGGGCCTCAGACGGTCATCTCTATGCTCGTCATGTGACCAACCACCGGCGCCAGACGATTCTTTCTCCGGGTCCCCGATGGCACGGGAGAGCCCGGAGAAGCACCGGATGGCGACGGGAGGGGGCAATGTCCCCTCCCGCCGCCTATAAGAACGATGAAGCCGCGTAACCGCCGCTATGATCGTTCTTATGGTGCGCAGAATCGCCGGCAGAAGAGAAGGATATCTGAATGATGCCTCTAGCTGCAGGCATCATTCAGATATCCCCCCACAAATCCCAGGACGCCGGAGGGAGAGAGGGTTCCTGCCGGCGTCATTTTACAATTGCCCGGTATGGAAGTGGTTAAAGTGGTTGTAAACCCCAGTCATGAAATCTGAACAAAGCACATATATCTGTAGTGTTTACTTATCTTTCTCCAAAGATCTTAATGTAATTTCTCTCTGGTGCTTTGTTGCTCGGTTATCAGCATGAGTCACTTCTGAGATGTTTCCCAACACATGAGATAGAATTTGTGTAGAGGGAGATAAAGCACACAGCTGGTCTATTCAGAATACAACTCTGCATAATTTTTTCATTCCTCTGCCCATGTGAAGGGGGGTGTGTCCCTTTTCTCCAATAAGCTCCAAGAGTGTATAAGAGCTGTAACTGCAGATCTCCAGCCCCTCCTCTCTGCTCCTGACAGATGCTTAAGGAAAAGACTGCAGATAAACAAGTAAAACTCATGTAAGAGGATTTGTTTAATCTCTGTATCTATTCGCTTCACTGGGTATATGTGAGGGTTTACAACCACTTTAATGCACAAAATAGAACAGGCTAATGACATGTATAAATAACTATACCAGAGATTGTTGATCCAGGAAATATACAATTTCCTTATGGGACCAGGAAGGATTTTTTTAATTTTTTTTTAGAAAACTGACCATGCTAGAGAGATTTTTTTTTTTGCCCGTCTCTGAATCAACTGTGGGTATAGAGTTCTGTATATGGAGGTTGTCAATTTTTTTTTTCTTTTGTTGGTTGAACTAGATGGATTTGTGTCTTTTCTAAACCCGAGTAACTATGCAAGTACCACCTATTGGTTTCTATAGGTGGCTGCACGTAGCACTCGTGACTCCCGGGCAGTTGAAAAAAAACTAAATTTTTTTACAATGTATGGCCCAGACACCCATGTGGGGGGGGGGATCCGAAAAAAAAAACTGAGTTACTTACCGGTAACATCCTTTTCCACGAATCTTTCAGGACAGCCACCTTAGAGAGATCCCGGCTCCTCCCCTCTCAGGAAACACCGCCTTCATTCAAATATTTAAGCCTCATCCTCCCACCGGGCCCTCAGTTCTTCGAGAGTACCTCCGGTCAACTGGGGAGACACAAGAACACGTCATTCACATATAAACATCTTACCTGACGGCCTCATACGATGAGCTCCTAAAAATATCCAGTAGTTGGGTGGGTACCGGTGCTGTCCTGAAAGATTTGTGGAAAAGGATGTTACCGGTAAGTAACTCAGTTTTTCCCTCTTCATCTTTCAGGACAGCCACCTTAGAGAGGATAAGCGAGTACCTTACCTTAGGGTGGGACTACTGCTTGCAGTAGTTTACGGCCAAAGGCCTGGTCTTTGGCTGTTAGCAAATCCAATCTGTAATGTTTCACAAATGTGGTAAAGCTAGACCACATTGCTGCCCTACAGATCTGCTCCGGAGAAGCACCAGCCCACTCTGCTTGAGAGGTTGACATTGCCCTGGTAGAGTGTGCCCTAACACCCTCCGGGGCTTCTAACCCTCCTAATATGTAAGACTTACTAATAGCTGTCCTTAGCCATCTGGCTATCGTGCGTCTAGAGGCCTTAGAGCCCTGTCTAGACCCTGAAAATAAAACAAATAAAGAATCGGACTTTCTAAACCGTTTTGTAGCTTCTAAGTACTGAAGGACGCACCTCCTGACGTCTAAGTTATGAAATTTTTGTTCCTGTTCCCTCACAGGGTTTGAACAAAAGGTAGGCAAAACAATTTCTTGACCTCTATGAAAACTAGAAGATACTTTAGGCAAAAAGGCCGGATCTGTCTTAAAAACTACACGATCCGTAAAAACTTGAAAAAAAGGAGCCCTAATTGAAAGGGCTTCGAGTTCACTCACTCGCCTTGCCGTAGTGATTGCCACTAGAAACACCGTCTTGAGGGTGATAAGCTCAATTGTGCACAAATCTAGTGGCTCAAAGGGTTCTTCTGTAAGAGCCTGTAGAACCAAGGAGAGGTCCCATACAGGAAAAGGACTTCTGACTGGCCTCTGTCTAGCTAGTGCTTTAAAGAACCTTGCTATCCAAGGGTCCATGGCTAGCTGTTTCTCTAAAAAAACGCTTAAGGCGGACACTTGCCCCTTAAGGGTGCTAAGGGCCAAGCCCTTATCAGCCCCAGACTGCAGGAACTCCAATACTGCTACTGAACTTCGGGTGTCAAAGGAGCTTTCCGAGCACCAACTATTGAAACGCTTCCAAACTTTCAAATAGATAACCTGCGTCTCTTTTTTCCTGCAGTTTAGGAGGGTTGCCACTAGGCGATCCGAGAATCCCTTGCCCCTCAGCAATTCCTCCTCAGAAGCCAGGCTGCAAGGTTCCACCTCTCTATGTGCGGACAACAGACTGGACCCTGAGTGAGAAGGTTCTTCTGGGCTGGTAGAAACCAAGGTGGTTCTACCGCCAGACTCTTCAGGATGGAGAACCACGGCCTCCTTGGCCAATGTGGCGCAATTAGAATTAGGGTTGTATTCTCCTCCCGGAATTTCCTCAGCACTGCAGGAATCAGGACAGGAGGGGGGAAAGCATAGCACTTGGAGAATGCCCAGGTCTGAGCCAGGGCATCCACCCCTAGTGCCCCATCTCGTCTGTTCAGGGAAAAGAAGAGGTCTGCTTTGGCATTGTGCCCTGAGGCGAAGAGGTCCACACATGGCACCCCCCACTTTTGAGTGACCATGTTGAAGGCCTCCTGGCTCAAGACCCAGTTGCCTTCCCTTAGGGTTTTCCTGCTGAGAAAATCCGCCAACTGATTCTGTTCCCCCTTCAGATGTAATGCTGAGAGGGACAGAACATTGGACTCGGCCCACCTGAGGATGTCTTTTGTAAGACTCCACAGGGACCCACTCCTGGTACCTCCCTGCCTGTTGATGTAGGCCACCGTCGAGGAATTGTCTGATCGGATTCTCACGTGTTGGCCCTGAAGTTCCCCCTGAAAAGACCTGAGGGCCAGTGAGACCGCCCTCAGCTCCCTCCAGTTGGAGGACCTCCTTGCGTCCTCCATTTTCCAGGTCCCTTGTACTAACTGGGAATCCAGGTGTGCTCCCCAACCTGTGCCACTCGCATCGGTTGTAGACCCTGTGTCAGATTTGCCCCCTTTCGCCACCACCAGAGAGACCGCTTGATCTGACCTGGTACTGTGATCAAGGAGTCTATAGACTGCTGGCTGTGGTCCCAGACCTTTAGGATTAACAGTTGTAGGGGGCGAAAGTGTAATCCCGCCCACTGAACTGCTGGGAGTGTTGATGTCAGTAACCCTAAGGCTGACATAGCTCTTCTTACCGAGACTAGGCCGCTGCCTTGTAGAACTGACATTGCACTGTTTACCTTCATAACCTTCTTCTGTGGACGGAAGACTCTCTGACTTACTGAGTCTAACCAGTATCCCAGAAAGATGACTTTCTGGGACGGAACCAGGTTGGATTTTTCCAGGTTCAGGAGCCAGCCCAGATTTTCGAGAATGTCTCTTGCTACCTGAAGGTCCCGAGACAGCTGTTCCGGAGAAGGGGCAAACAGAAGAAGGTCGTCCAGATATGCGATCACTGAGACTCCCTTGAGTCTTATGAACGCTAAGACTTCCGCCATCACTTTGGTGAAAATACGGGGGGAAGATGATAGGCCAAAGGGGAGAGCCTTGAATTGAAGATGGACTACCCTTTTTCCCATATTTACTGCCAGCCTGAGGAACTTCTGATGATCCTCTGCGATGGGAATGTGCAGGTACGCATCCTTCAGATCTATGGATGCCATATAACAGTTTGGAGGAAGCAGGGCTTTCACAGAATAAATTGAATTGAATAAATTGAATCCATCCTGAATCTTTTGTAGATGACTGAAAGATTCAGGGGTTTCAAGTTTAGAATAAGTCTGAACTTTCCTGTCGGATTGCGGACCACAAAAATGTGGGAGTAGAAGCCTCTGCCCGACTCTTGCGTTGGGACCTGGACTACCACCTCCTGTTCCTCTAACTCCTGAAGAGAGGTCAGAAGGGCAGATGATTTTTCTGCACATCTTGGGAGGTCTGTGATTAACAGTCTGAGTGGGGGAGGATTGGAAAATTCCAGTTTGTATCCTCTCCTGATGATCCCCAACACAAATTGGTTGGATGTGATCATCTCCCACTGTGGGAGGAAGGCCCTCAACCTTCCTCCCACCCTGAACCCATCACTGGGTCTTTTTGGGCTGTTCAGGAGGGCAAAAAATAGCCCCCCCACGCCCTTTTCCTTTTGGTCCCCATACCCTCTTCTGTTTGGTTTTTGGGGCCTCCTTTTTCCCCTGAGGAGGAAACTTCCTTTTGGTCTGTTCCCCAAACCTCTTTTTAAGGGGAAAGGCCTTTTTCTTATCAGCCGTTCAATCCAAAACGGCCTCCAAGCCTGGTCCAAACAGCAGGTCCCCTGTGAGGGGAATCCCACAGAGTTTTACTTTGGACGCGCTATCTCCCTGCCAAGTCTTAAGCCACAAGGCCCCTCCTTGCAGAATTGGTCAGGGCAGTAGACCTTGCTGACATGCGTATTGACTCCGCAGACGCATCTGCAAGGTATGCAACTCCTTTGAGTAGCATGGGGAAAGAGGCAAGAATTGTCTCCTTCGCCGTACCTGCTTCAATGTGAGCTTTGATCTGTGTAAGCCAATATTCCATGTTGCGGGCCACCACTGTGGCCGCCATGGCAGGTTTGAGATTTCCTTGGGATGAATCCCATGACTTTTTTAGAAGGGAGTCCATCCTTCTATCCATGGGGTCAGAAAGGACTCCCATGTCCTCAAAGGCCAGGTCCGTGTGCCTTGAGACCTGGGAAAAGGCAGCGTCTAATCTAGGAGATTTATTCCAGACTAGACACTCGTCTTCAGCAAAGGGAAATCTTCTCTTCAATGTCTTTGAGAAGAAAGGTTTCCTTTCTGGATCCTGCCATTCTCTCTTAATGGCATCGACCAGGACCTCGTGGACCGGGAACACTCTTTTTCTGTTCCCCTAAGCCCCTGTACATCTGGTCGTGTAGGGATAGTGTCTCTTTCTTCCTGAATACCTAAGGTGGTATGGATAGCTCCTAAGAGCTCCTCCACCTCTTCAAGAGAAAGTTTATACCGTGAGGAGCTTGTGGACTCCCCGTCCAACTCCTCTAGTACTGATTCACTTTCAGAATCTGAAGCTGCATTGCCTGCTTCATCTTCAATTTCCTCTCTGGAATCTTGCGGTTGCTCACCACTACTAGGGAGCATTACCGCAAGGGTGGGGGCAACACTCTGCTGCGCTGGTGGAGGAATACTCTGGGGCTGAGGCAACTGGAAAGAGGAAAAAAGTGCCCTAAAAGGACTGGAAGGTGCTGGAAAGCTCCTTTACTGATTCTGCCAGGTCCGCCCCCTGCTCTGCTGCCTGCTCCCTAACTAGTCCATCAATGCACTCCCTACAGAGTGCCTTGGCCCAGGAATCCCCCATGGTGGTTCTACATGAAGGACACTTCTTCCTAGACCCATGGGGTGATTTACTCGTGGCTTTCTGTAAGAGAGAGAGAGAGAGAGAGAGAGAGAGAGAGAGCAGTGAAAAACTAAAATCCACCAGCCTAAACAGAGGACCACCAGGGGTGCACCCCCCAGGACCAACCACCACCAGGGTCCCAGACACACCCCTTTACCCCCCCCCGACCACCAGGGAGGGCTAAACACCCGTGGAGCTAACGGGGACCGGTAAGGGAACACCACCCCAGGGTTCCACTTACCTTAGAGTGGCTGGTGCTGTTGTCTCCCGGAGCTGTTCGTGGAGCCTCTGCTTCCGACATCTCCGCCGAGGACCGTGGTCACAACCGCCTCCAATAGCTGTCTCTACAGCGCAGGAATAAAAAGGGCTGCACCAGCCAGCGCTAGGTCCGCTCTCATATGCCGCGTCCGGAACCGGAAGAAGCGGATATTGCGGAAGTGCACACCCCCTCCGGAACTGACGTCACCCGCCATCCAGAACAGCCCATAAGCTCCATGCTGACTGCCGCAAGGCAGGGGGGACTCGTTGCAACTCCCACAGCGCCACCCTAGGCGAGATGAGGAGCGGACCTCCCCAGGCTTCTTCCTTCACTAAGGGAAGCCTGGGGCGCGCAGATTTGAAACCGGCGTTGCTGGCGCTCCAGCCGACCGGGTCCTAAGAAGGTAGGAGAGAGAGTGGGACAGCTAGCCAGGGGACTGTCTCCCTCCCTCCCAGGTAATTTCAGCCTCGCCAGCCTCCCCAGGCTTCTCAGCTCAGCTAGGTTCCCTAGCGGTGTCTCCCCACCGGAGGAAACACAATAACTGAGGGCCCGGTGGGAGGATGAGGCTTAAATATTTGAATGAAGGCGGTGTTTCCTGAGAGGGGAGGAGCCGGGATCTCTCTAAGGTGGCTGTCCTGAAAGATGAAGAGGGAAAACTGATGTATTGATGCTACCGACATATGCATTTTGTCCATAGTTCCACTTTTATTCCCAGCACTAAGGGCCCCTGTCTTCCTGAGAACTTTTGCTCACAGCATTGGCTGCTAGTACTCCACTGACTATGCTGATAGCTCCCCTGCTACCTGTCTTTGATTAAGACATATTTTATGCTAAGGTCAATGACATTAGAAAGGTTGCTAGGGGGGCATCAAAAGCTGTGCCCATTTAGTGCAGTTTCAGGGTTTGCTTGTGTAGCACCCTGCTCCCTATGAGTGGGCGCTATATGGTAAAAATAGGATTTTTTACTCACCGTAAAATCCTTCTGAGTCCATAGACCGACACAGCTTCTCTATTGACAAAGTGGGCATTATCCGTTAATTAGGAGTGACTAGGCAGAAAAACTTGTAAAAAGTGTTGCATCACACCTTCTAAAGTACCGCCCAGGGGGCGGACCCTCCGGGTATAACCTCTCAGTCTGCATCTTCGCAGATCAGTTCGTCAAAAAGCAGTACAAACTTAAAAGGAGGGGTGGGTGCTGTGTCGGTCCATGGACTCAGAGAAAAGGATTTTACGGTGAGTAAAAAATCCTATTTACTCTTTCGTCCATGGACCGACACAGCTTCTCTATTGACAAAGTGGGATGTCCCAAAGCAGTGTCAGAGAAAAAAACGAGGGGTGGCAACAGCATAAAAATAAACTTCACCCCAAACACAAAACAGCACTCCTCCAACGGAGGAGCTGCAACTCTAAACAGCCGCTTGTAAAACCTTGCGGCCGAAAGAGGCATCCGAAGATGCGCCTACATCAATTTTGTAGAATTTTGTGAAAGTGTGAGCGGACGACCAAGTCGCCGCTTTACATAATCAGGAAACAGACGCTTGATGTCGGAAAGCCCAAGAGGCACCTATTGCCCTGGTCGAATGCGCCGTGACCGAGAAGGGGGGCGCTTGACCCTTTAAGGCGTAAGCCTGGATTACTATCTGTCGGATCCACCTAGAGATGGTGGCCGATGAGACTGCTTGGCCCTTCTTGGGACCAGCCACCGAAACAAACAGTGAGTCTGACTTCCGGAACCGGGAAGTAGCAGATAGGTATACTCTCAAAGCTCGGACGTCCAAGGAATGCAACGCCGACTCCTTACGATTCGACGGCTGAGGACACAAGGATGGAAGTACAATGTCTTCATTGAGATAAAAAGCCGAAACGACTTTTGAAAGGAAGGCTGCGGCCGCAGCACCACCTTATCCTTGTGGAAAATCAAATAGGGAGCCTTGCAGGACAAGGCTGCCAGCTCAGAGACTTGTCTGACGTAACAGCCACCAAAAAGACCACTTTCTGAGAAAGTGTCAACAGGGGAATATCTCTAATATTCTCAAACGGTGCCTTCTGAAGCACCGAGAGGACCAGGTTCAAGTCCCACGGAAGTAACGGGGGACGGACCGGAGGGGCCACATGTCGAACCCCCTGCACAAATGTACTCACGAGAGAGTGAGCCGCCAGGGGTCGCTGAAAAAAGACAGCCAGGGCAGATATCTGTCCCTTATCGTACTTAGGGCAAGCCTTTGGTCCACCCCATGCTGTAAAACCAGCAGGATTCTGGAAACCAAATAAGTACGCGGATGCCATTTCATTTCCTCACACATGGAGATGTGGGCCTTCCAAGTGCGGTGATAAACCTTCCTAGAGGACGGTTTCCGAGCACTTCTCATAGTAGAGATTACTGAATCTGACAGGCCCCGGTCTCTCAGTACCTGGTTCTCAATAGCCATGCCGTTAAAGCCAGTGACCGTAAAGCAGGATGGAGTATGGGACCTTGCGATAGCAGGTCCTTCCGTAGTGGTAGGTGCCAGGGGACGTCTGGTACCAGACGTACTAGATCGGCGTACCAAGGACGCTGAGACCAATCTGGAGCGATTAGGATCATTGGAATTCCCTCTGCCTCCACTCTGCGGAGCAGAAGAGGAAGAAGCCTTAAGGGAGGGAAGGCATAGATTAGCCGATACTGACCCCATGATGCTACCAACGCGTCCGTTGCGTCTGCCCATGGGTCTCTTGACCGGGCCACAAATCTCAATACCTTCCGATTGAGTCGGGAAGCCAGAAGATCTACGTCTGGTGTGCCCCATCTTTGGCAGATGAGTTGGAACACCTCCGGGTGTAAGGACCATTTCTCCCTGGTCCAGCATCTGGCGGCTCAGGTAGTCCGCCTGCCAGTTTTCCACGCCCGGAATGTACATGGCCGATAGTGCCGGTACGCTCTTCTCTGCCCACTTCAGGATGCGAGCAACCTCCGATGCTGCAGCTGAGCTTCTTGTTCCTCCTTGATGATTGACATATGCCACCGCTGTGGCGTTGTCTGACTGGATCCTGACTGGACGCCCTTGCAGCCTCTGAGACCATTTGAAGAGGCACAGTTTGATCGCCCGGATCTCCAGGACATTGATCGGCAGGAGGGCTTCCTCTGGGGTCCAGCGACCTTGCGCCGACTGGACACCCCAGACTCCCCCCCAACCTGTAAGGCTGGCGTCCGTCGTGATCACTATCCAGTAAACCGGAAGAAATGACTTCCCGGCCATTAGAGCCGGTGCCGTCAGCCACCATACCAGGAATCTCCTGACTAGGTGGCTCACTCGGATTTGATAATCCAGAGATGAAGGGCATCTGTTCCATCTGGACAGAACTTCCTTCTGTAACTCTCGAGTGTGGTATTGAACATATGGGACCGCCTCGAAGGAGGCTACCATGAGGCCCAACACTCGCATGCAAAAACGGAGTGACGACCAATTCCTGGAAGTCAGTTGCCGTACTGCAGCCCGGAGGGTCTGCAACTTCTCCACAGGGAGGAATACCTTTGCCTCTGAGGAATCCAGAATCAACCCCAGGTACACTAGGCGTTGAGTGGGCACCAATACTGACTTTTGCGTGTTTAGTATCCAACCACAGTCTCGAAGAGTCTGACAGGTAAAGGACACGCTTACCTCTAATTCTGAGCTTGAAGGGGCCTTCAGCAGAAGGTCATCCAAGTAGCCTGTGATAGCGATACCCCGCTGTCTTAGAAGTGCCAGAATCGGAGCGAGCGCCTTGGTGAACGTCCTGGGTGCTGAGGCAAGGCCCAACGGGAGGGCCACAAACTGGTAGTGGTCCTTCCCGATAGCAAATCGCAGAAACCTCTGGTGTCTGGAGTATATGGGGACATGCAGGTATGCATCCTTGATGTCCAAGGAGGCCAGAAAGTCCCCCGGATGGAGAGCCGTGACTACAGATCGAACCGACTCCATCCGAAATCTTTGTACCTTCACAAAGCAATTGAGGGCTCCGAGATCCAAGCTTGGACGAACCCCCTCCTTCTTCGGCACAAAGAACAGATTTGAGTAAAAACCCCGTTCCAGTTCTGGAACAACTACCCCGCGTTCCAGTAGACCCTGGACTGCCCTATACAGGGCCTCCCGACGGGTCGGTAGTAGCTGGAGATTGGAGGTGTTGAATCTGTCCGGTGGACAAGAGAGAAACTCTATCTTGTAGCCTGAGGAGATTACTTCGCAAACCCACCTGTCGGAGATTAGAGCTGTCCACTGAGTCGCGAATTTGTGAAGACGTCCCCCCACCCGAGAGCTGGGTGGGGGTGGACCTTCATGCGGACGCAAATTTGTCTGCAGGCTTATTGGGTATGCGGGACCAAGGACGCTTTTGTCCTTGGGCAGGCGCTTTATCGGCCTGGGGTCTTTTCCCTGTCGCCCTAGGGGGACGAAAAAAACGCTTGCGTGCAGTAAAGGAGGGCCCTTGCCCCTTGGCGTGGCCCCTTACCCTTGCTAATTTGGGTGAAGCAAAGTGCTTTTACTTCCTGTGGCATCCTTGATTATGTCATCCAGAGAAGCCCCAAAAAGTCTGTCGCCCTTAAAAGGCAGATCCAACAGGGCTTTCTTGGAAGTCTGGTCCGCAGACCAGCCTTTTAGCCAGATCAGGCGGCGTATTGCTACTGCATAAACCGAAGTTTTAGACAGCAGGGGAATAGTATTCATGTCTGACTCGCAGACAAACCTAAGGCCCTGGACCAACTGGTCGGCCAATGTTATATCAGGAGGAGCATCTCGCTCCTTAACCCCTGGAGTAGCAATCTTGCCCATTCAGTAAGTGTGTGAGACACTAGGGCCCCCGCCAATGCCGGGCGTACTGCCGAGCCTACCACTGAGTATAGGTAGCAAGCGAGTGCTTCAGCCTTCTTATCCACAGGGTCCTTGAAAACAGGAGCCCCTTCTACAGGAATTGTGGTGGCTCTATTAAGTCTGGACACCGGAGGGTCCACTATAGGGGGAGAGGTCCATTTCTTCAGAAAACTCTCCTCAAAGGGGTACCGTACCGCAAACCTCTTTGGGGCTGTAAAGACCCTCACTGGGTTCTCCCATTCCCTGTATAAGAGTTTATCAAAAGACACACAAGGGAACACCTTAGCAGTGCGGGCAGGTCTATGAAACCCAAGTGGACCGGAGTCTCTGCTGCTTCTGCAGTATTTTCCAACTTTAGCATATCCCGCACTGCAGTAATAAGGTCAGATACCAAAGCCATCTCGCGTACTGACCTGGACTTGGAGACATCCTCACTGTCCGGTCACGGTCTGCAGTCTCTGATGCGTCAGAATCTGGGCCCCGAGCTGTAGCTGGACCTGGTTCTGCATCAGAATTATCCCCAAAAGGTTGCAGGAGATGGGGCGTTTACTACCCCCTGTATTCCCGTGTGCTGCTTCCACCCTGGCAGCAAACGCCTCTAGGATTGCCGTCATAGCGTTCATAGACACCTCAGGGGCACCAGCTGCTAAATCTGGTGTTTCAGGGGAGAAGACATCTGGCTCAGATGCCATGCTGACACTCACAGGGCTCCAGACAAGATATCAATAGGCCACCCTCCTGTGCTGCAGAGAGGCTGGGTCACCCAGAGGACTCACCACCCTGGATAGGTACTGCTATGCTGCCGTGTGCTGCGCCTGTGATGCTGTCCCCCTGCTGCTGTGTCAGTCTGCTTCTTTTATCAGCATTTCCTGTGTGAATTTTCGCACCAGTGTATTGCACCCTAGAGGCCAGAGGCTCTCGCAAAATGGTTGCCAAAAACGTCTGTATGGAAGATAATTTGGACTCTAAGAAAATGGCCGCCGACCGAAGATGGAGGTCAAGCAGCCATAGCCCACAAAAAGATGGCCGCCGAACGGCAATATATGCATACAGGGTGGACAAACATGGCCGCCGATCAGCTGATAGGGGCCAGTGGGTGTGGCCGAACCACAGGAAGATGGCCGCCGGGCAGTCACAAGAGGCCGAACTCGGCATGGACCACCTCAAAATGGCCGCCGACAGCATGGAGGAGGAAACACACAAACACAGGTAAGCAGAAATTAAATTTCTTTTAAATGTTAGTTACAGCCAGCCCCGCTTCAGTGGAACCCCCTAGGTGACCCCCAGCACCCAGCAACCTTTAGCTAGAAGCCCAGGGAGGAGGGAAAGGCAGGGAGAGAGGGAAGAAAGGGGCCACAACCACGTACTTGATCTCTCCAGGAATGTCCAGCTAAATCACCCAGCCGAGGCAGGGGAGTTTTACTTACCTATCCTGCACGTATTATGCTGGAAGACATTCCAAACAGGTCATCGTCCGCGCACGGAAGGTGACTGTTGGCCAGGCATGCTGTGATTAGACCCAAAAAGGGTTGATCATATGTATGCCCTGGAGCGTGACGCTCACCGGACAGGCTGTTGCGACTCGGCCGTAAGGTCAGCCGAAGCTGAGCGGTCCGATGCAAGCCTTGGAGCGTAAGCTCACCGGACAGGCTGCTGCGACTCGGCCATAAGGTCAGCCGAAGCTGAGCGGTCCGATGCAGGCCCTGGAGCGTAGGCTCACCGGCCACCCGTGGAGCGACGGGCATGTCGTGGAAAACCCAGCGCGTAGCAAGGGTCGGCACACGCTCGATGGCCGAAACTGGGGAGACTAAAAGGATCGAGGATCCAGCCCGTCACCCAGTCGGCAGTTGATCGAAGATCGCAGGAAACAAAAATGTAGCAAAAAAATATAGATCTTTTCCCCCCGGACCAATGGGCCCGAAGGGAGCCATGTCCTACTCCTTGCTAGACAAAAAAAAAACTGATCTGCGAAGATGCAGACTGAGAGGTTATACCCGGAGGGTCCGCCCCCTGGGCGGTACTGTAGAAGGTGTGATGCAACACTTTTTACAAGTTTTTCTGCCTAGTCACTCCTAATTAACGGATAATACCCCACTTTGTCAATAGAGAAGCTGTGTCGGTCCATGGACGAAAGAGTAATTATAGTTTGTCTGAGCAATAGTTTGGATCAGAAGGATTGTTTTACAAATTGTACTCAGTTTCAAGTCAGCTGGCTGCGTGATTTTCCTCCTAACAGTGGGTGTCGCTGTCACCGCTGGTCAGGATAGGAGGGGCAGCAGGCTGGACACATTGGGTATGTCTTTCCCAGCAGCGGCTCAGGGGCATGGTCAACCTGCTGTGCATACTGGGAGGGGGTACTTAAGGGACAGACGCCATTTGTAGAGAGGAGTCTCTCTCTGGAGAGTTGGGGGTCGCCGTCCATTAGTGGTGGGCACCACCCTCCCGACCCGACCTGATGGCCCTCATGGCCTCAGGGAAGTGTTGGCAGTTTCCGCCTCAGGGCCATGTTGGCCTGAGGCTCCGTTACTGAAGAGAAGGCCCAGGAGTTACTGGGGGCCTACTGATCCAGGGATGATCCTGTGTCGTATTACCTGCTGGAAGGGGCCAAGCAATTGAGGACTCAATTGAAGGATGCATCCGGGTCATAATCTACCTCACAGTGCTGCTGGAACGGCTGGAAGATCCTGGCACTGAGAGCTGTGTTCACAATTCAGAAGGTAACCCAGCGAAGGGCTACACCAAGTCTGTGGCAGAGACTGTTCTATTTACACCAAGTCTGTGACAGACACTATAGGTGATTGAGCTATACATCGGTTGCTAGGCCAGTGAGATTGGGCCTATCCGGTGTTTGCAGAGTCCAGCGTGGAGACAGTTGTTCCTCTGGACCTAGGAAAATTCCTGTGATCCGCAACTAAGGTACCCGAGTCCTCCCCCCATCCCTTTCTACCCCTCTGTTGGAACTTTATTCAATAAAACCCTTGAAAGAGACTGTTGATGCAAACTTCTTCTGGACACTTCAAGGACTTCATACAGAACAGTGAGGTAACGGCAGGCCCAAATTTAAACCAGCAGCTCCTACGGGGGTATCGCTACACTTGATAGCAACAAATGGCTTAATGGCTGGCTCATATTGCTTGAAAATTTGCAGTTTAAACACACATAAAAAGATGAATATAAAAATCAGCTAGGTCAAATGTTATTTCTAGTACTTGTAGTTTTAGATGGAGTAGGAAAGGGTTGAAATTTTGTTTAACCATATGCTGCACCAATTCAAAACTAAAATAAGTTGGACTAGAAATAAAAGATTTACTGCATATAGAATGTTCAGTTCTAAGGCTGAAAGTAGAAAATGCTGCCTTAAAGTGGTTGCAAACCCACTTTTTCAACTTGCACCTACAGGTAAGCCTAGATTAAGGCTTACCTGTAGGTGCAAGAAATATCTCCTAAACCTACACGGTTTAGGAGATATTTACTTAAATGACAGGCGCCGCTGTCTACGGCGCATGCACGCTGTAGACAACGGCGCATTCATGAGGTTAATCCCATTCACAAAATCGGCTACTTCACAGCAATCGCTGGGCGTAGCCGAATGTGACGGCTCCCGCGCGCATGCGCAGAGTGACGTCTCTGCCGCTCCGGCCAATCACAGTGCCGGAGCGGCGCTGTGATTGGCTGGTGCAGCGATACCCGGAAGTAACATTCCGGCTATCGCCGCAGCGATGGCTGCGGCTCAAGACAGGGACATGGATGGCTTCGGGGGCCCCGGTCTAAGGTAAGTGGTACATAATGAGCTAGTATGCTAGTCATACTAGCTCATTATGCCTTTCTCTTGCAGGTGGGGTAAAAAAAAAAAAAAAAAACGATTAGTGGGTTTACAACCACTTTAAGTATATATTTAAATCTGAACTGGTAACTTTTTATTGCCATCATAAAGTACACCAGTATATTGTACACAGCAGTCATACTTAAGATTATATTTCTATGAGGTGTTGTAAAAGCTCCTCTTGGCTTCTCAAATACATCTTAGGAAGCAGCCATATTATAGGTATAAATGGAAGACCTTCATGGAACATTAGCTGCCACAAAAATAGATATGCAGAGACTTTTTTTCCTTTAAGTAGCAGCACACAAGCAAGGCAATCTTTGGGTCATAAAAAAAAAACCAGAACAGAAAAACCCTCAGTAGCAATCACTGGCTTACATTACTGTCACCCTTAGGCGAACCAGTGGCAATCTGTAATCTGAGTCTCCACATCTTTACTCTCAAATTGTTATAATAGGGCAAATGAACCAGCATGAAATGCCTTCTATTACTTTAAATTTCTCCCTGTCATATCAAAAGTGTTGAAGTTACAAGGCTCTGTTATTTCTGGCCTGAAATCAGTGCTGACTATAGACACTGAAATCATGGTCGAATTACAAAATGTCCTTCAAGAATTCCAGGGGACAAAAAATGGTTTATTAAAAAGGAAATTTATAGTCCGAGCATCCACTTTCATTTTAGAACATGTGCATTGTAATAGTAGGTATATTTGACAAGTTTATTTTCATGCTACGATTGCTGCCTGTCTGCTGGTCATTTAAAATATACAAGTCAGATTTTAGGCATCCTTCGCAAAAAAAAAGCTGTCATAAGCAGAAACAGGTAGGACAAGTTGTCATCTTTGCAATGTACATTGATTACCCAGAGGGGATTGTATTTTTCCCAACAAAAGTGGAGTTACCCTTTAAATGTACTTGTGGGGGCTGCTTTATTTTTTGGTTTAGGTTTCAGGTTAAGCTGCTGTTGCTATTCGAATTGGCCTGTGGAATGCATCTGTTGCAGAACAGAACATTGATCAGCCAAGTGGTGACAGATCTTGTCAGGAAACCAGTTGACCATTGAATGTAGTCCTTTGCCCTTAAAAACACCCCTCTCAATAGGCAGGTCAACGGCTACCTGAGAACTGGCATCATCTCTCAGGTAGCTTCACCTCAGAATTGTCTTTGGTTACGAATAGATAGCAATACCCATTTCCCTGCCCACCTACCAAACTTTGCTTCCTTGCTGTCATGTTCAAATTTATGGGGTTGGTGGTGGGTGGTTATGAGGATTACAATCCCATGCAAGCAAAAGCAGTAGACACACTAATGCTCAAGAGGTAGGGCTGTGCTGGAATGAGAAATTGAATGTGGAAATAAAGTAATTTTGTACATAAGGTCCATGCTTCGCTTTTAAGAAAAAAAGGCCATGTCTTAGTTACTATAGCTACTACCAGCGTTTTGCCATTGCCTGAAACTATACTGCTGACATTTTAGAAAAACAGAAGCAATCGGCTCGATTATTATCTATGTAGGAGCAAAGTAGGGTTAGTGCAAGTGCAGAATACGAAATCCACCAGCACTCAAAAGTTGTGAACAAGGCCTTTGCGGCTGAAACGCGTCTACCTTTGCTGTATTTTTATGGAGATGCAATAAATTCGGACTGATTTAAGAGCATGTATGGAGTTGTGGATTGTCCTTTATCCAAAACAAAAAAAAGACTCTTTTCCAATAAAAGATTGTAAAAAAGACATACATCTTGCATACATTTGCAGATCCATATTGAAACCACACCTCTGGCCAAGATGCTCAGGTTCAGTCACTGATTTGGCTGGAGTCTGAACTTCATCACGCCTTTGCTTTAGGATTTGATATGCGGCCATTTTGTCACCTGCCTGCCAGCTCCAGTGGGGTATACCCAAGGACAGACAATTTTTAAACACACTTTGTGTAGGGTGCAAGGGAGAAGACGTCAAACTCTGCATGGTTGACACAGCAATGCCGATATTTCCAAAATTATGCACAAAACATTTGCATAAACAAAACCAGAACTACAAACCTTTAGGAGTAATGAAGCATATACCTAACCAGATCAAGGATGGAAGAGGATAGGGCGTTTAACAAATATTATATATATATATATACACACACACATATACACATACACACACACACACACACGCATATATATATATATATATATATATATATATATATATATATATATATATATATATATATATATATATATATATATATATATATATTACACATACACACACACACACACACACACACTTAGACGTGTATAAAAACTTGCCAGTCTCTGTACTATTGTAGAGTACCATATAGATGCCTCTATCATTTATTGCTGAATTTTGAAATTGTCATTGTATTTTCTGAACAGACTGATGTCACATCTCATTAGCATTTTACTGCTGTGCAGCGCACTGAAGAATGAGGTGTTTAGTGATTCAACCCATTACCTTTACTATAGAAGATTTTTTTTTTTTAAAACAATTCCTATTGAATTACAATCTACTGTCAGAGGACACCAGTCTTTTATCATCAATATGCAGTGTCCCCTTTGAATACCAACATCACTAAGTGACAAAATAATTTGTGAAGAGGCTTCCTGGAGTGAAGCTTTGAGTGTACTGCCTACCTTAAAAAGGAGAACTGTTGGTACCATGCATTTTTTTTTTTTACTCCTCACCTTTGCCACGCCATACAGTTTTTAAGCCATCCGTTCCAAAAATATTTATCTTGGTCTCATCACTCCAGAGTCCCAGTAGTGTTTTTCAGTATGGGTCCTGGCAAATTCTAGGCAGGCTTTTTTGTGCATGGGCTTTAGGAGAGGCTTCCTTTGTGGATGACACCTATGCATACCATTCCTCTGCAATGTACTCTGTATTGTGTCACAGGAAACAATCACCCCAGTTTGGCTTTCTACTTCTTTAGCTAACTGCAGTAAACTTGCATTGCAATTTTCTTCAACCCTGCTCATCAGGAGATGCTCTTGTCGAGGTGTTAACTTCCGTGGATGGCCTGGACGTGTGTGATGGTTTCAGTGCCATCTTTGTTAATAGGAGAAGTACAGCCCAAGTTTGTTTGGCTGTACTTCTCCTGTGGATCACAGGGGTACACAGTTGGTTTTGCACTCCTGTGACATTTTCAGCAAACAGGCTGAAGTCCACTGTCGTCATAGAGCAAACTGAAAACGGGACATATAGTTTTGTCTGGTATGTTCCTCGGTCTTTAGGATGCCGTTTGTTCACTAAGGTTCTCTAACAAACCTCTGAGGTATTCATAGAACAGCTGTATTTACACTGAGATTAAATTACACACAGGTAGACCCTATTTATTAATTGGGTGACTTCTGAAGGCAGATGGTTCTAGTTAGGGGTATCAGAGTAAAGAGGGCTGAATACAAATGCACCCCACACTTTTCAGATATTTGTAAAAAAAAAAAAAAAATGGAAAACCATTTAGCATTTTCCTTTCATTTCACAATTATGTGCCACTTTGTGTTGGTCTACCACATAAAATCTCAATAAAATATGTTTTTGGTTGTAACATGGCTAAATGTGGAAAATGTCAAGGGTATGAATACTTTTTCAAAGCACTGTATGTGAAAGGGGCCTTACTGGAAATAATAGTCGTACAGAACAGTTCTGGATGTCAAATATGCCAAGTCCTTAGATCTGTAACATGATCTGTACACACAATTAACATGGGTTCCCATTATTTTAAGGGTTTTTTTGTGCTGAGAAATTGGGAACAGCTGGATTAGAGTGTTTCTCTATCCTGGCAAGACTCACTAGCTGCAGCAGGCACACACAGCAGCAAAACTCACAGTGTACCTGCAAATCTGAAGACGTATTAGTGCTCTGCTAAGACAGCATTAATACTTATGAAGCATTGCTGAATAGGTTCATCTCAAAAAGGCATGTTCTTGCAAATATTTTTAGATTTCAATGATTTGATGGATGTTTTGTAATTTCATACAATTAAAAAATTTCCAAAATGTGAAGCCCTCATTTATTGCAGTAACCAAAAATGGGTTGATACAAACTGTATGGATTTACCCAGATACCAATATCTGTACTGTATGGAGATATGCAAAATAAAATCTATATCTTTTATGAATAGTATATGTCCTGTGTTTTTAATTTTTGTATAACTAAAAATACATTGATTTTATCCGACATGTAGCAATTGATTTGAGCACATTTAAAATCCCTGCTTCCCAGCATCCTCCCCACCCACCCACTTTGTGGGGAGATATGGGACCTACCCTTCTCTCCCAAAAATGGGTGCACAAAATGCTCAATCTTGTCTTATGATGTATAACACTGGGAGATCCACAATCATCTTGCCATTGCTTTGGAACACTAAAAATAGAATAGACCCCTTACATTATTATTAAGGCGAACATTTATTATGAAATTATATTTAAAGGTTCAAACCTATGAATTATGTCTGCATCACTGGCTTATCTTCTCTTCTGTCCCTAACTCCAGTATTTAGGTGAAAGTCACCATTAGGCCTTATTTTATTCCCAGAGACTTCCCAAACAGTTCTTAGCCTGGGTGGACTACAAATAAAAAGTAAAAAACAGTTTAAAGTTGCAGTGTAAACCACTATACACAAGCGGTTATGTAATTGTAGGCAATAATTGGACATACATACAATGTCACAGCAAGCTTTGCAAACACCATCAGGCTCAATGATTCTGGAACTCCATCTCTGACCTTGATTCAAGAATGCTCATTTCCTTCCCGCTCATTGCACTAATGGAAGCATAATCAGAATGAGGACAGTATATTAGCTACATGAGCCTTTAATGCACACACATTTGGTAATTTTATGTGAGAAATTTGTGTTTCTACCAATAAGCTGTTTATGAAGGGTTTACTACTCTCAGCTTGCCCACAATCCCAGGAGAGGGGCTCCCTACCTTGTGCATAAATGATCAGATGCATCTCAGTAATGGGATTTTGTGGTGGTCAATCCTGCACTGAGCCCAGAGAAAAAAAATTGAAAAACATTGTTTAGCGCATATGAATGACTGAGAGCTGATAAGCAAGACAGAAACCAAATGATATGAACTCTTCCCTCATACCGTTTCAGTAACACAGGAGTATGTATTTTGGCTGTAGGAAAATGTTGCTACTTCATTTACAATTAGGTAGCATATTGATCAATCCCACATTTTTTTTCAGTATAATTATATGGACTGCAACAAACCCAGAATTTTTCAAACATGGTTCCATCGTGCTGCGAAAATTGTGTGCTTTCCATATAGCTGTAGTTCCTTCCAATTGTCCCAAGTCAGATTTGTATTTATTTTTTAAATGAAAAGACTGTCCGATAAGAGCCCATTCACACAGGGGCAACTTTGGATCCGACTTCAAGTCGCCCCAGGTCGCCCCTAGTCGCCTCAAGTCGCGCTGCATGAGAAAAACAATGTAAGTGAATGGAGCCGTCTTAATGCACACTACCGCAGTCGCTCCGACTTCAAAAAACGTTCCTGTACTACTTCAATCCGACTTCTAGGCAACTGCTAGGCGACCTGTACCCATTGATTTCAATGGAAGTTGCTCAGAAGTCGGCTCCCCTGTCTTAATAGAAGCAACTTTCCAGGAAGAGAGCTGATTCTTGTTTGATTGGCCACTGGAATGTCTCCTGTCCTGGAGGCAACTTGAAGTTGCCTTGTAAGTAGCTCCAGGTCGCGCTGCGATTCATACTCAAGTCGTGTCCAAGTTGCCTCCCAAAGTCACGCTGGAAGTCGTGTTGCCCCTGTGTGAATGGAGTCTAAAAGTCAGAAGAGTCAGTGTACAAGAATTGCTCATTGCCTTCTATAGCTTGAAGACACCAGGTGGATACCTTGATATCTCATGCGTCAGGACAATGGCACTGCACATGCCCTAAAGGCTTCTATCATGTATGTCTACAAATGTATGATTCTACCATAACATCATTTACATCTACCTGATGCATGCAATTGTCTAGTGTGTCAAGTTTTTTAAATATTCTAATTTTAAAAAGGGGAATATTA
This sequence comes from Rana muscosa, assembly GCA_029206835.1. NCBI lineage: Eukaryota > Metazoa > Chordata > Amphibia > Anura > Ranidae > Rana > Rana muscosa. Next base: position 899,581,605 of record CM055118.1, on the reverse strand, counting down.
GCGTACACACCAACAGGATTATTTGGTTGTTTATGCCGCTGTTCGCTCTAGCCTTGTTGTTCTCTGAAGCCATTTGATTAGAAAACAACATGTCGTATTAGTTTTGCATTGCTACCGACGTTGGTGAACAGGAATAAGTACATTCCCAGTATGTTTAGGAACAGACATATGGTTGAAGCTCTTAAAACCATCAAATCCTATTTACACTAAGTCTCTAATCTAGTTAATAAAATGATGCAAGCGACACGTGACAGTGCATAACTTCACTGAGAGACTTGTACAGTCTACATTGTTGGTGTGGATTTTTTCTCCTCTTTGCTTTGTTTTTTACCCTCTTGCCACCTAAAAGCATTTAATACAAACACCTACAGTGGACATTTTATTTGGGATGTTTACCTATGAATAATAGTACGGCTGTAGATAAAAACTGAAAAGAATACTAAATCAATGACCCTATATTTAACAGGGCAAAGAGATGCCTACTGCGTGACGCTTATTTGGCTGCTATGAGGCATCGTAATCTCCTCATTTACTGTAGCTGCCCGCAAATAATACACATTGAAACTTAATTTGTTGCAATTGCTTTACTGCACATACAGTACAGTATCTGTTCTTTTCACCGCTGCATGAATTAAATGCTTTTTAGATTTCTTAGTAAAGTTGGAGAAATTAGTGTACTATGGAACTAAGAGGAAAATAAAAAAATTAAGCAGTCGATAGCATTAAAAAGGAACAGTCAAAATGTTTTTCCTGGTTCTGTCCTGCATTCTTCAATCTACACAGAGGAGGTGGATGTACGAATGCTCCTCCCCCACCAGGATATTGCATTCTAGCAGTGGTCTCCCTGCTGTCAGAACACATTGATCAGTGGTTACAGGCAACAAAAGTTTTCCAACCTGTTGGACAGGAGCTGCTACACATGGATCTAAATTCCACTGGTCCCTGCTGAACTGGACAAATTTCAATCTATTGACAGCTTTAGCTTAGCTAGGAGGTCAGACTAAGCACCCTGCTTCTGCCCACAGCAATCTGAAAACATAGTGTAGCGGTTGGTTGCTACAAGTAACAAACATCCACCAAATCACCCTGCTGCCAGACCCCCATATATCAGTCATTTGCGTAGTCTTGCTTCGTTTATTGCGGGATACAACTTGGTTAGGGTAAATGAAGATATGGGATGCCCATAGCACTTGTTGAATTGCCACCACATTTATAGAACGTTGATTAGTAGATTTAGCCCTGAAACTGATGCACTTCTAACATTCACAGTCTCTACACTGCAGACTATTGCCCCTCCTCTTCTGCACTAGCTACTGCAGAGTATCACTCCTCAAGATTTATCTCCTCTTGTACAAATCCTTTGCTGCAAACTGTTAGATTCCTGTCGCTTCACTTCCAGTAGGACAAAAAAGGGATCACTCAGAATAACCCCAGCTTGCTGGCTGTAATTAGGTACTGTAATAAAGTCTCAAATGGTGTTGCTTGAGCAAATCACTAAGCCAAAGGCATACAATGCCTCTCCCCGGCGGCTCAGTGATTCCTGGTAGCCACACAGTCTCTTGGATGATATTACCCGAGTGCTTTATTAGGCCAGAGATACGCAAATAGCTCTCCCCGACGGCCTAGCAATTTGGCAGCACGTGGCAATAAACGGACTACTGCTCCCAGCCAGTCCAAACTGCAATTACTGTGCTCCCCGGCCGCAGCAATCAGCCCTACTCTCCTCAATCTTCCTCTTGCTCCAGTTCTCCACTGTAGTATTCACACTGACCTTCTCCTGCCCCAAGTCCATGGTAGCAAACTTTATCCGGAGACACATCCTAACAGCTCCTCCGGCCCTCCTCCGCATTCGGCACGTCCCCACGTCCTGCAGCAGCTGCCTAAAACTCCATTCTCGCTTCTCCTGTCCCGAGAGAATCCTCCCCAGCAGCATGTGACCTCAGCTTATATGGGAGGCCTGCCCCCTGCCAATACCGAATGGGGATTGGTCAGAGTTCCTTACATGAGCTGCCTGCCACTCCAACTTCAGGTCCAACCTCTGTTCCAGAACAATCTTCCTGAAAGCAGGGGAGACACCTTAGAGTCAAAGCACAGGTGATCACACCCACTGCTACACTAATCACTCCCAGCCCCAGGTCAAAACAAGCAGGCCCAGCCTAGAGCACAGGCCTGCCCAAACTTGCCTGCACCGATAGCCTAAACACAGAAAAGTCCTATTCTGGCACCTACCTAAAGGTAGAGGGTGCTGGGGCGTGGCCTGACGCGGCATGTGAACAGACCTGTTCGACGGAGCTCCCGCTGTAGATCCTGTTTGTGATCCTTTCCTCGCCACCTACAACGCCCGATTCAGCCACAACCTGCGCCTAAAGACCTCCAGAGACCCTCGGTTCCAGCGGTGCTCGTTAATCCCGGCATGATGACCCGGGGAAACAAAGGAGACGCTGCGGCTGCGGCCTCCCAGGCCTTCCAAGATGGCGCCTGGATGTCTCAGTCTCTGCCTCCCAGGACTCCACGAGGGCAGGAGAAGAAGACGGAGCTGGGGGGTAAGTCCACCAAAGCCCCTAAAGGGACAGACCAAACGAGAGACATGCTATATTATGCCAGGAAACTGACAGGCCCGGAAGATTCCCTGCAGACTGTTGCACAGGGTCATGCAATGCCCGCAGAGCAGGCTGAGCAGGGACACACTGACATGCTGGAAGCTGATGATGAAATGGAGTCAGCCCCTGGTTCTGTTCCAGCCTTGCTTGACCAGCAGACAGAGGATAGTCCCCAGCCCACAGTCAGTGAAATCCTGCATGCTGTTCACAGGTGCACTGCCTCAGTGGATGCCCTGAAGGAGAGATTTGGGGGGCTGGAGGAGAAAGTTAATCTCCTGAGACATGATATACAGAAGGTCAGGGAGAGGACCACGGCCGTGGAGGGCAGAGTCAGTGATATAGAGGATCAGATGCCACACATGACCCGGGAAGTGAGAGTCGCTGCTCAGCAGGCACGCCAGGCCTTTGATCGCCATGATGAGATTGAAAATCGCCTGAGACGCAACAATGTACGTATTGTGGGGCTCCCAGAAAAGGTGGAGGGCAGGGACCCCACGACGTTCATAGAAGGCTGGCTACAGGAGACCTTTGGTAAAGAGGCTTTTTCTCCGATTTACACGGTGGAACGGGCGCACAGGGTGCCACCTCGCCCCCTCCCCCCCGGTAATCCCCCGAGATCCATGCTTGCTAGACTCCTTAACTACAGGGACCGGGAAGTGATACTTCGAATGGCCAGAGAAAGGGGGGCTGTACATTATAACGGAGCCCGGATTTCCTTTTATCCTGACTTCTCTGCAGAAGTGCAATGCAGAAGATCAAAGTTTATGGATGTCAAGAAAAGGCTGCAGAGGCTTCAGCTGTCCTATGCCATGCTATACCCAGCCAAGCTTCGCGTAACAGCCAGAGATGAGGCCCACTTTTTTGAGAATGCACAGGATGCTGCGGACTGGCTAGACCGCAACGAACAAGACTTCCGCAGGAGGGGACCGGAGAATGGTGCAGGTTGATGTGGACAATCCTATCTATATCAAGAGCAATCCGGGTAAAGAAGTGCTGTTGCTGAAATGATGTCACTTGAGAGGATCAATACCTACTTGAAGTTACCAGCGAATAGTTTTCCACTAACTTTTCTGAATTTTCTTTTTTTTCGCTGACCTGAGTTTATGGGTGGAGTGTGTCTCTGCACCCCCCCTATGTACCGTTTGCTGTTATGGTGGACATGGCTTATGTTTTTGTGCCCTGTTTGCACTGGAAATGCCAGTGTTGCTATTACTCAACACCGGTGGGGAGTCCCCAGTGACGCCCAGTTGGCAGTCCAGGAGCCACCGGCAGATGCAGATAAGTTTTACTGTTCTTGTTTTTCTTATGCTTACTACTTCTATTTTTACTGTATCGACACCACAGCGCCGATGCGCAGGAATTTCTGCCACAGTTTCTGCAAGATTTTTTTTTCTTTCCCAAGGGACTGTACTGATCTTACTGATGCACCACAGTCAAAGCTGTTTGAACCACAGGGCTGTTTTTTGATAGCTGGATGGGGGGATACCGGACACTTGCTCTCTTCTGGGTACTCCTCCCACTCAGACAGAACTCTTAGTATACAATCGCCATGTCTTCTACACCCATAGTGTCGTGGAATGTCAGAGGGGTAAATGATCCTCTGAAAAGGACCATGATATCCACTGTATTGCGTAAATTTCACCCGGCCATAATTGGCTTACAGGAGACCCATCTATTGAAAGATACGACTAGTTTCTTGGGATATGCGTGGGTGGGGCAGGCCTATCACTCCACTCACTCCGCCTATTCACGCGGAGTGAGTGTATTGATCCACAAGGCTCTGGTATACCAGGAGTTAGATTCGCTTATTGATATATCTGGGAGATTTGTATTTCTTTATTGCAAACTGTTTACCGTTACTATGATTCTGGCGTTTGTATATGTGCCTCCACCTTTTTCTAGAGAGGTGCTGCAGTTGCTGCTGTCTTACCTGGCAAACAAGCCTGACGTCCCACTACTGTTGCTAGGGGACTTTAATTGCTACCTAGACCCTAAATTGGACAGACACCCCCCGGTGATGCCCCCTAAGGGCAACCGGGGTACGGCTCTTGGACGCCTGATGGAGGAGGTGGGGTGGGTTGACATTTGGCGGGTTAGGAACCCCAAGTGTAAACAATTCTCCTGTTTCTCCAAGTCACATGGTTCCCTCTCCCGTATAGACCTGTGTCTGGGCACTCCCAACATGGTTAATTGCACCTCTAAGGTGGAGTATTTCCCACGGGGGGTATCAGACCACTCCCCGCTAGTACTTTGGTTGGTAACTCAACCGTCTAGCTCCCTACCTAGAGCCCCATGGAAACTGAATGCTTATTGGCTCAAACTGTTTACATCCCCAGAACGTATTGAAACCAAGATTGAAGTCTTTCTCCGGGCCCATGAGCACTACCTAGACCCACTGCTAAAATGGGAAACTTTGAAAGCCTATCTTAGAGGGGTATTTATCGAGGAAATACAAATTGTCAGGAACAACTCCTCTGCCTTGGTGGAGCGGGTGGGAGACCAGGTGAGGCAGCTGGAACTCGCTTATGTGACTAGCCCCACTGACTTGGCCAGGGAGGCTTGGATGTCGGCCCAGGACTCTCTGGACCGTCTGCGATCCTCACAGGCAGAGCAGAAGAGGTTCTTTACCAAACTTGCATTCTATGAGGAAGGGGAACAAACTGGACGATTGCTGGCCAAGATAGCGAGGTCTCAAACACAATCCCCGGCCATCGGTGCTATACGCGCCTCTACGGGTAAGGTGGTTAATACCCCTGAAACCATTATATCCGAGCTGGCGTCCTTCTATGAAGGCCTTTATGGATCGAGGGATGCCTACTCGGATGCGGACCTTGGAACATACATGGCTAGTATTGATCTGCCTGCTCTCTCCACATCTGCCAGAGAACAGTTAGATGCACCAATTACTCTGGGCGAGCTGCAATTAGCGGCAAGCTCTTTTCCTACATGTAAAGCCCCCGGAGAGGATGGCCTGCCCATAGAAGTGTACACTCAATTTGGGGAGCACTTGTTACCTGAACTATTGAAGGTCTTTAACGCCGCACTAGAGGGTGGTCAGCTGCCTGGTTCCATGGCTAGGGCTAATATTATTTTACTGTTGAAGCCGGGAAAGGATCCGGTTGACCCTGGCTCCTATAGGCCTATATCGTTGCTGCAGAGCGATGTAAAAATCCTGGCAAAGGTCCTGGCGCGCAGGGTCAACGGGATAATCACGTCTATTATCCACCCAGACCAGGCTGGCTTCATGCCGCAGAAGTCCACCGCCACCAACTTGAGGCGCATGTTCTTGAACATGCAGGTGCAGGCAGACAATGGGGGCCGTAGGGCGCTCTTGTCCCTTGATGCCAACAAGGCATTTGATAGTGTCAGTTGGAGGTTCCTCTGGGCGACGTTGGCCAAGTTTGGCTTTGGGGACAAGTTTATAGAGTGGGTCAGGCTGCTGTACGCGTCCCCCCAGGCGACCATTAGGGTCGCGGGTAGGATGTCACCGGCCTTTGCTCTGGGTAGGGGGACGAGGCAGGGATGTCCCCTGTCCCCCCTGCTCTTCGCGATCGCTATAGAGCCATTGGCTGCCCTGATACGGGCTAGTGCCCGCGTCCGGGGATTCCAATATGGCACGCTGCAAGAAAAAATCATGTTGTACGCGGACGACATGCTGCTGTTCCTGGAGGACCCCACGCACTCCATCCCCGGGGCTATGTCAATAATAGAGCAATTCGGCCACTACTCGGGATTGACCATTAATTGGTCAAAATCCGCCCTGATGCTGTTGGATGAGGATGGTGGGGTTGCCCTGCCGGAATCTTGTCCCATCCCAGTTGTATCTAGCTTTAAATATTTGGGGGTACAGGTGTCGCCCAGGCTGGGGGACTACTGCTCCCTTAATGTGCACCCATTGCTGTCCCGGTTTAGGGACAAAATTAATACTTGGAACACCCTAAAAATGTCACTTGCAGGTAAAGCCAATCTGATCAAAATGATTTTAATGCCACAACTACTTTACTTTCTTCATAACTCGCTTGTAGTGATACACCTGAAAATCTTAAGAATAGTGAACACTCTCTTCCGACGGTTGCTATGGCATACTAGGCCCCCTCGGATTAGACTGGAACACTTGCAGCGGGCCAAGGACAGTGGGGGGCTGGCGGTTCCCAATCCTTGGCTGTACTACATAGCGGCCCAGTTACAGCATTTGATCGGCTCTATGTCCCAGGACCCGGGGAGCTCGGCGGCACGACTGATGCTGTCGGCCACTGGCGCTGAGACTATCCCGATGGGGCTGGAGGCGCAAATGTTTCTCAAATCCAACAAGCGGACCCCGACGCTCGCACTTATCCAGAAAGTCTGGAATAAGGGCCGACAACTCCAGGGAGTGCAGGGATTCACAGAGGACAGCCCAATATGGGGCAATAGGTCTTATGTGGAGTTGGTGAAGCTGCAGCAGGGGCCCAGATGGCGTGCCCATGGTGTGGCTCTGCTGTCCCACATTTTCGTTAACGGCAGGCTTCTCACTTTCCCCGAACTGCAGGCCAGATTTGACCTCCCAGCTCATATGCATTATTACTACATGCAGCTTCAACATGCGGTTGCGGCACACGGGAATGCGGTGGAATGGGTTCAGTCGCCCGCCCCGGTGTTCCGTGTGCTGCACACTAGCACTGAAACAAAAGGATTTATCTCACAATGCTACCAGATGTTACTGGCAAGTCACCTACAGGCATTCCCGAGCAGGGCGGAATCCATGTGGGAGAAGGACATAGGTACACTGTCAGGGGACCAATGGGAGGAGGCGTGGCGGTCAGTCACTACCTGTTCTTTAAACGTTGCGCAGAAAGTGTCACAGCTATATATATTATTGAGGGTACATTACACCCCGCTGAAATTATATAAGATGGGTAAGCTCGGGGACCCTGTGTGTGGTAGATGTCAGAGGCACAATGGAGATCTCATTCATCTCCTGTGGAGATGCCCTAAGCTTCACAGGTATTGGACTGAGGTGGTGGGTACAATAAACAGAGTGTTTCAAACTACGATCCCTTTGGACCCTAAGTGCTGCCTGCTGGGGATCTTGGAGGAAGCGATCCCTGGGGAGTTGACCAGGGTCGCGGTCTCTAGGGCCCTGTTTCAGGCTAGGAAGCTTATTTTGATGGGTTGGAAGTCAGTCTCACCGCCTACCACCACCTCTTGGGTAGCACACATGGGGAATACTCTTATAATGGAAAAGTACATATACCAGCACAGGGGAAGCCCGAGCAGGTTTGAGAGAATTTGGTCCCAATGGCTTGATACCCCTGGCCTGAGCCCCAGGGAGCTGGTGATGTCCCGACTTTTGCAGTAAAATTGAAACCAAGCGGCCGAGGATTAATATGCTTATACATGCAAGATTGTGGTGCTGTTTTTGATGTGATCTTATATGTTGTTTTACAGTTCGCCAGCAGAGGGAAACCTTTGCTATTTTTTGTACAATGGAAACTGTTGTGATCTATCTGGTGTTCAATAAAAACCTTTTTGATTCAAAAAAAAAAAAGGTAGAGGGTGCTAAAATAGCTAGGAGGGAGACTGTTGCATCATAATGGCACTAGTCTTGGCTTCAAGCGCTTTCCATGAGACAAGAGCTGTCAAGAAGAATGCAGAAGGATGGGAAGCTCACAAGCCTCCTCTCCCTCAGCAATCCTCTTGCTGCTGCTCGTCTCCAAGTGCTCGGAGACTAGCTTTTTGTTCTAATAATTTTGGGCCTAGCCTCGCCTATAAAAATTGTCCTGCTGTTGGGACAATTTTACAATGCTGCATAATCTGTGGTCTCTTCATTCACATAGTAAAAACCCCTTTCCTGGAAGATTTTAGACAGCTATATCATCCGCGGTCTCTTAAATTCTTAAGCGCTTGACAGAAATTAGCCATTAGTTCACTCAAGCAGCCCTTGTTTTCACGAATGCAAAACTGTCCAACCACTGGCCCCGTTTCTAACGGCCCATTATCATTTAATTTAAAATATATGTCGCTACTAAAGATGCCTAAAAAGCCTTATTCATACATAAAATTAAAGTGATACCAAATCCAGTACTCTGCATTCCCCATATCTGGTCTCCCACAGTACACAACATGGAAATGCAATAGTTTTAGTAAATATAAACTGCTAAAAACCTTTTCTCATCAGCAGTATATAAGTCTTGTGGCTTCTATCAGTGCATAGTTAAAGCTTGTAGGTGGAGATTTAATATCTTCCCACAATTGTCCTATCAGGATGCAGGACCCCTGAACCTCTGTCTGGACAGTGCTGATTGGCCCTGTGCTGATCACATGCACTTTTACCCCCAAAAAAACTCTAGCAATACACACTGAACTGAGCATGTGCAGCCTGACTCTAGTAACTGTCTTATCTGGACCGATCTTTGGAGTCAGTGAAAGAGGATCTGTGCATACAGGATCAAACAGACTTTTTACACAAAAGCAGAGAATTAATCCCTTAGGTTCAACAGTGGGTAAAACAAGGATGTTTTACTGCATATACAGAATGATTTTACTAGTGTGGGTTTAGTAACACTTAAGCCCCATACACACGATCGGACTTGTTAAACTTCAAAATGAACACGTTTTCACAAAAATCCGACCGTGTGTACGCTCCATCGGACAAACTTTTTCAGTTTTCATCGGACAAAAGTTCGCTCTGCAAACGGACAAACTTTTCGGCAACAAAAGTTCTACGCTGCAAAGTCCTGCCGTGTGTACAGAAATCCATCAGACTTTTGTCCGAAGTTCAAACGCGCATGCTCAGAAGCAAGGACCAGCCGGAAGCGCTAGGTCTTGTAAAACTAGCGTTCGCAATGGAGATATCACATTAGTGACGCGGCAGGTTATGAAATCTAGAAATGCAGAGCAAATTCTCTTCTTCTTTAATAATGGGATAATAATAAAGCTGCTTTGCTGACGATACGGGGAAATTAGAAAAACGTATTTACAAAGGATTGGTGTTCTAGTGAAAATGAGAATCAACACTGACCAAACTTCTACTAACTCGAGATTAGCAGAAGGAGCCCAAAGGGTGACGCCGGAGAATTGAACTTCCTCTTTTGAAGTGTTGTCAGTACGTTAAAACGTCACTACGTTCGTGTTTGTTGTCGAAAAAGTCAGAGCGTGTGTATGCTATAGGCGTTCACCACCAACTCCCTTTGGACAAAAATCCACGGAAAAGTTTGTTTGAAGTCCGACCGTGTGTACGAGGCTTAAGATTGAGGTGCTGGTATATGCAGGCCAAGCTAACTGGAAAACAGAGAAAAAAAAAAAAAAAAAAAGAAGCATTACACAGCCAACCGGGCCCTGCTAGCATACACGGTCCCAGAGACAATCAAATTATGTACTGTTCTGTAACACCACAGCTTTAATGACATTTCCAGTTACCGTATATACTCTAGCATAAGCCGACCCGAATATAAGCCGAGGCACCTAATTTTACCACAAAAACTGGGAAAACTTATTGACTCGATAAAAAGCCTAGGGTGAGAATGCAGAAGCTACTGTAAGTGGAAAAGAGGGTCAACAATGCCCATTTGCAGTCTCACTGTGCCCATAAGCAGCCTCGCTATACCTTATACGCCATGTATTGATGAGGGTGGAAGGAAAGCCATATTATGCTGTACATGGTCAACTCTGATTCACAGCAGGGCTGTGTGTATAGGAAGTCTGCGCCGTCCGCGCCATCCACTGTAACAAAGCTCCGCCCCCGGCCAAACGAGGAGGCGGCGGGAAGGCGTGGACTTTCTATACACACACAACGCCGCTGTGGATCAGGGGACAATGTACAGCGTAATCAGGTTTCCTTCCCTCCGCATCAAGACTGACATGGCGGGAGAGGAAACCTGACTCGAGTATAAGCCGAGGGGGGCTTTTCCAGCACAAAAAAATGTGCTGAAAAGCTTGGCTTATACTCGAGTATATACGGTATGTTTAATAGATTTGTGTATTTCTTGTTCTCTTATTCATCTTTTATCACTTTTCCCTTCTCCCTATGTTACCTTATCTAGACTGTTTACTACATATAATAAATTCTTTATGGATGGCCTCCTATTGCCTTTTTTTTACTTTCCTGTAATAGATTGGGGTAATAGGGAACCTCTCCCTCTGATGTTTACTTTATGTACTCCAGTGCTCCTCCTTGTTAATAGTTTCTGCCTTCTTCATTTTATGTACGTGAGCATTGTTTATACATTTCACACTGCATTTAGAATTTTATCCAATGGATAAGGATTTGTGCATCTTTTATACCACACAGCCCCCTTCCGGCTGTGTGGTATAAAAGGAAAAAAAAAACTTTTTTTGGCATTGTTGCAAGTTTCCTATGGCCCAGCTTTAGGAAAACAGTAGTTTGCCTATTATCCCCAAAAATTGTCAAACTTCAACCATACAATTCACTCAAGTTAAATAGGACTCGCCAAACCTTTGGCAAATCGAAGTAGGGCATATGTTTTCATCACTACCAAAAAGGCACACTTGCCTTTTCTCCATTGCAGTTATGCATTACAGTTTTTTTTTTTCCATCCATTAGCCCATTAAAGTGGAAATAAACCCATCCATAAAACACGGCACGTGCCAGAAATGTAATACTCCCATTGGTTGTGCTCTCAACCAAACTGTTAAACCATCCAATGGCTGGTGTCTAAACTGATCACATGTGCAGCATCATTGCAGTTATAGACTAAACAGAGCCAAAGATGGCAGCTTCCTTGGCTGATAACGATAGGGGGGTTTACTTACACTTTAATTGACAATGATTTAGAACAGAAAAGTGTTCATATCTGTCCACTCTTTTAGCCAGCATGCCATTTGTTAGCAGATAAGTGCTGCAGGGACATGCTACTGGCTGTGGGTACTGCTACCCCCCCTCTTCTGGCCTGAGCACTTTGGTGTCTTCCCTCATGGGATCATGGCAGCAGCAAGGTTTCCAGGTCACCCCTGAACAGTCTTTTGTGAGGGGAGAAATGTCAGAGAAAGATCAGATGGCCTTTCTGAAGGTTCTGGAAGGGTTAGGTGATCTTTCAGCAAGTTCTGGTGTCAAACTCCATTTAATTGTGGGCCACATCAGCATTATGGTTGCCCTCAAAGGGCCGGTTGTATCTGTAAATCAGAAGTCAAGAGTTCGCCACCCTCCCTTGCATCACTGTGCAACTCCCCTTACCTTGTGCTGCTGCCAGGAAGAAGCTGGGGGCGGAGCTTGGAAGCACAAATAGAAAGGTCCGGAAGACCAAAGGAGGACTGGAGTCAGCTGCCGGAGTCTGCTAAATGTTGGGACCAGGAGAGGCAGAGACAAGGGGGTACTGCAGCTGCACAGAGGTGCACAGGATCTGTAGGAGTTCTGGCCTTTTCTCTGCTGCTAACTGTAAGACGAGCATCTCCCAGTGGCTGCACGAGGGGGTTGTTGCAGCTGCAGGAGAGATGCGAGGGCCACATAAAATGGCCTGGGGGACAAGATTCGGTCCACGAGGCTTGTGTTCAACACGTCAGGAGTACACCACCTGTGAGCCAACATGCACATTTTGTCGCAGCATATATGTGGTGGGTCACCTTGTCAGTTGTCAATTTTGTTCCATATTTTGTTTTGGTGTCCTTATTTAAAAATATTGTTGATTTGTTGATTTCTTGCTTACTGCCTACAAGCCCATAATTAGAGCCTGATACCAAGTCAATATCTGAGCCTAATACAAAGTAAAATTCTGGTACTTGTTCAAGTGGCAAAGTTGCAATTTAAAATAATAATTCATGATGTGCTAATATTTATAACTGCAATAGTTAGCATTATTGAATTATTGTCAAGACTTTAGCTTTAGATGGCAATCACGACCTTGATGGAAAAAAGTTAACTAGAGATGAGCCGAACACCCCCCCTGTTCGGTACGCACCAGAACATGCGAACAGGCAAAAAATGTGTTCGAACACGAAAAATCAAAAGTGCCAATTTTAAAGGCTAATATGCAAGTTAGTGTCATAAAAAGTGTTTGGGGACCCGGGTCCTGCCCCAGGGGACATGTATCAATGCCAAGAAAAGTTTTAAAAACGGCCGTTTTTTCGGGAGCAGTGATTTTAATAATGCTTAAAAGGGAAACAGTGAAATATTCCTTTAAATTTCATACCTGGGGGGTGTCTAAAGTATGCCTGTAAAGTCGCGCATGTTTCCCGTGTTTAGAATTGTCCCTGCACAAAATGTCATTTCTGAAGGAAAAAAGTAATTTAAAACCACTCACGGCTATAATGAATTGTCAGCTCCCTGGCAATACAGATCAAAGTCATTGAAAAAAATGTCAGGGGTACCCCCCACAGTTCATTACCAGGCCTTTTGGGTCTGGTATGAATATTAAGGGGAACACGAGCCCATAAAAAATGTGGGGATCCCCCCAAATTCCATATCAGGCCCTTCAGGTTTCGTATGGATATTAAGGGGAACCCCGCACCAAATGTAAAAAAATAAATGCCGTGGGGTCCCCACCAAAAATCCATACCAGATCCTTCAGGTCTGGTATAGATTTTAGGGGAACCCCGCACCAAAATAAAAAATGGCGTGGGGTCCCCCCAAAAACCATACCCAGACCCTTATCTGAGCACGCAACCTGGCAGGCGGCAGGAAAAGAGGGGGGACGAGAGAGCGGTCCCCCTCCTGAACCGCACCAGGCCACATGCTCTCAACATGGGGAGGCTGTCCCCATGTTAATGAGGACAAGGGCCTCATCCCCACAACCCTTGCCCGGTGGTTGTGGGGGTCTGCGGGCAGGGGGGCTTATCAAAATCTGGAAAAGGGGAACTCCAGATCCTGCCCCCCCCTATGTGAATTGGTAATGGGGTACATTGAACCCCTACCGAAACCTGAAGGGCCTGATATGGAAGTTGGGGGGACCCCCCACTTTTTTTTTTGGTTCAGGGTTCCCCTTAATATTCATACCAGACCCAAAAGGACCTGGTAATGGACTGTGGGGGGGACCCCTGCCATTTTTTTCAATGACTTTGATCTGTATTGCCGGGGAGCCGACAATTCATTATAGCCGCGAGTGGTTTTAAATGACTTTTTTTCCCTTCAGAAATGACATTTTGTGCAGGGACAATCCTAAACAAGGGAAACATGCCTGATTTTACAGGCATATTTTAGACACCCCCCAGGTACGAAACAAAGGAATATTTCACTTTTATTGTTTCACTTTAACCACTTAACGACCGCCCACCGCCGATTTACGTCGGCAGAATGGCACGGACAGGCAGAATCACGTAGATCTACGTGATCGCCTTTGTGCAGTTGGGGGGTCCATCCGGACCCCCCTTCACTGCAGTGAGCGGCCGCTAAGTGTTCGGGAGCGATCAGGCATGAGGGGGCGGCCGCTCGATTCCGCCCCCCCCTCGCGATCGCTCCCGGCCAATGAAATTGCTTCCTCCGCCATGTGATGTAAACACAGGCTGGAGGAAGTGATGTCATCTCCCTCGCCGCGGTCTTTTCGTTCCCGGCGCCGAGGAGTGAAGACAGAGGTTAGTGCTCTAACAGTCCACTGACACGTAGGTACACATAGGCACACAAATCACCCCCCAGTCACCCCCAGATCACCCCCCAGGTCACCCCAAAGCCCCCAATCACAGTGTCACTGATTGCAGTGATCATTTATTTTACTGATCACTGCATTTAGTGTCATCTGTGATTGTAAAAAGTTGCAGGGCAGTTAGGATTAGGCCCCTTTAGGTCCAGGGTAGCCCCCTAACCCCCCCTAATAAAGGTTTAACCCCTTGATCACCCCCCAGGTAACCCTTTCACCCCCTAACTTCAGCGTCACTAAGCGATTGTTTTTCCGATCGCTGTATTCGTGTCGCTGGTGTTTTAGATAGGCAGTTATTTTTTTTTTTAGGTTCGCCGCAGGTTTTTATTGGTGTCAGGTACCCCCATATATTATTTTAACCCCCTGATTGCCCCTAGAGTTAACCCTTTCACCAGTGATCGCCGTATAAGCGTCACTGGTGTCACTGGTTAGCCAGTAAGTTATTTAGTTATTTAGGTTACCCGTCAGGTTTTTATATAGTGTCAGGTACCCCCATATTTAACCTAATAAAGGTTTTAACCCCCTGATTGCCCCTAGTTAACCCTTTCACCAGTGATCACCATATAAAGGTTACGGGTGACGCTGGTTGATTAGTTTGCTTTTTATAGCATCAGGGCACCCGCCGTATATAACCCAATAAAGGTTTAACCCCCCTGATCGCCCGGCGGGTGAGATCAATTAGGTTTTAGCGCCAGAGAGGGTCTGCGTCGCCCCAGGCAGTGTTAGGTTAGTGCCAGTAACGCTAACACCCACGCGCAAAGCATACACCCCCCTTAGTGGTATAGTATCTGATCAGATCTATACTAGCATCCCCAGCGGTTTAGGGTTCCCAAAAACGCAGTGTTAGCGGGATCAGCCCAGATACCTGCTAGCGCCTGCGTTTAGCCCCTCCGCCCAGCCCAGCCCACCCAAGTGCAGTATCGATCGATCACTGTCACTTACCAAACACAACACACAACTGCAGCGTTCGCAGAGACAGGCCTGATCCCTGCGATCGCTAACAGTTTTTTTGTAGCGTTTGATATATTTGCTGACGACAGTCAGGTGCTTTTTTTCCTGTGAATCTTACTAGTGTACCCCTAAATTTAGAGCCCAAAATGGCAAGACGAAGGTACACTAGTAAAGAGGCCTACGAGATTCTGAGCATGACAGATAGTGAAGAGGAGGTCACGTATCTGTCAGATTCAGGAACAGAATATCTTCCCGTAGAAGACAGTGACGTCAGCGGCCCCACGTCAGATAGCTCTGACGACGAAGTTGAGGTCCCTGCTAAGGTCAGGTGTACCCGATCCCGATCTTCTGAGGTTGTTGAGGAGCAAGAACCGCAGGTCTCTCGTATCATGGAGCAGAGTAGTACTAGCGCCGCTATTCCTTCTGGTGAACTGGCAAGCACCAGCGGCCTAGTACAGCCTGGACGTACATCCAGCACTGCAGTAACACTTGGTGACGTGGCGAGTCCCATAAGTGCAGTTCAAGCTGGCGAGGTGGCAAGCACAAGTAGTGTCCCGCTGCCACCAAGAAGACAAAGGCAGGCCCGTCGTGCCCATACTGCCCTTCCTGCAGAATTCGCCTATCCTGATTGGGTCCCCACCACTTCTGCAGAACCCGTACTTCCCCCATTCACTGCCCAACCCGGTATTCAGGTGGAAACAGCTGATTTTATTCCAATTGATTTTTATTCGCTGTTTTTCACGGAAGATCTCTATAGATCTATTGTGGACCAGAGTAATTTATATGCTGGTCAATTTATCGCCGCTAACCCCCAGTTGCCTAAAATTGCCAGAAATTGGAAACCAATTACGGTTTCCGAATTTAAGACCTTTCTGGGCCTTTCCCTCAACATGGGCACACATAAATTTCCGTCATTGCGTGCTTATTGGTCCACGCACCCAATTGACCACATGCCCGTGTTCTCTGCCTCCATGTCCAGGGCACGATACGAGCAGATTTTGCGGTTCATGCACTTCAACGACAATGAACTTTGTCGTCCACGTGGGGACCCTGAATACGACCGGCTCTATAAAATTCGGCCCCTCATAAACCACTTCAACGAACGTTTTGCAGCCTTGTTTACTCCCGATCAAGTTGTCTGCGTTGATGAGTCCCTGATTAAATTTTCTGGTCGCTTGTCTTTCAAGCAGTACCTTCCCAGCAAGCGTGCCAGATACGGGGTCAAGCTCTACAAGTTCTGTGACAGGGCAACAGGCTATGTAGTGAACTTTACGGTTTATGAGGGAAAAGACAGTCAGATTGAGTCGGTCAACTGCCCGGATTACATAGGGAGCGCTGGCAAGATAGTGTGGAACTTGGTGTCACCCTTATTCGGAAAGGGGTACCACTTGCATGTGGACAATTATTACACGAGCGTGCCACTGTTTAGTCACTTGTTTGATCATAAGATTGGAGCATGTGGCACCGTGCGACCTAATCGCCGGGGCTTTCCCCAGCGGCTTGTAGATGCCCGTCTTAGGCTGGGGGAGAGAGCCTGCTTGAAGTGTAATAACTTGCTCGCTATGAAGTGGAGGGACAATAAGAATGTTTTCCTTCTTACCTCCCTTCATGCAGACACGACAGTCCAAATTCGTACGGCGACTGGTGTTGTGGAGAAACCCCTCTGTGTCCACGAATATAACCAAAATATGGGAGGGGTGGACCTCAACGACCAGTTGATGGCGCCGTATCTAATTGACCGTAAGGCGAGACGCTGGTACAAAAAAGTGTCTCTATCATTATTCCAATTGGCTTTGCTGAACGCTCATGTGCTATACAGAGCTTCAGGCGGGACGTTATCTCTTCTAAAATTCCAGAATGAGATAGTCACAGAACTCCTGTATCCAGGCGGTTCTGCACCTCACCATCCCCAACCAAATGCAGTAAGCCGGCTGCATGAGAGGCATTATTCGTATGTCCTCCCGAGTACCCCTACCCAAAGCCACCCCCAAAAAAGATGTCGTGTCTGTAGCAAGCGCGGATTTAGGCGTGACACCCGTAGTTTTTGTCCACTCTGTCCTGACAAGCCTGGTCTTTGCCAAGGTGAATGTTTTGAACGCTACCACTCAAAAATGAAGTTTTAGCGTAGGGTACAGCATTTCACAGACAAGGACACACTTACACAGGGTCTCCCAAGATGCCATTACATTTTGAGAGACCCGAACCATTACAGTTGTAAAGTTACAAAAAAAAGTGTAAAAAAGAAAAAAAAAACGTAAAAAACAAAACACAAAAAAAAAAAAAAATAAAAAAAAAAAAAATAGTTGTCGTTTTATTGTTCTCTCTCTCTCTATTTTCTCTCTATTGTTCTGCTCTTTTTTACTGTATTCTATTCTGCAATGTTTTATCATGCTTGCTTTTCAGGTATGTAATTTTTTGTTTTCAGGTGCGCCATTCAACTGCAGCGCGGAATTATTTATCTTGACAGCAACAGCGTTTGCTCCCACGATACATAAAGCCGTGACTCCAGTGCTGTAGGAGGTGATTTCACCACCACAGTTAAAAAAAAGAGCATATATGCCGAAGCATGGGGGCAGCAGGGGCGGAGGAGCGATTTTGCTCCTAATGCCGCGTACATACGGTCGAAATTCCGACCGTGTGTACGCGGCATAAATTTTTTGCGGGAGGATGCCCCCATGCTTCGGCATATATATATTTTAGGCACAGGTTGCGTTAAAACATTTTTTTATTTTTTACTAGGTTTTGTTTTGGTATTTGCTTTGCAGGTATGGCATGGTAAGGTCTTACTGTTGTACTGTAATGTTACTTTGTTTTAATGTTAACCACCATTTGCTTAGCAGGTACGCCATTCAGTTGCAGCGCGGATCTATTTATCTTGACAGCAACAGCGTTTGCTCCCACGATACATAAAGCCGTGACTCCAACGCTGTAGGAGGTGATTTCACCACCACAGTTAAAAAAAAGAGCATATATGCCGAAGCATGGGGGCAGCAGGGGCGGAGGAGCGATTTTGCTCCTAATGCCGCGTATATACGGTCGAAATTCCAACGGAGGCTTATCCGTGGAAAAGTCCGACCGTGTGTACGCGGCATAACCTTTTATGCCGCGTACATACGGTCGAAATTCCGACGAAGGCTTGACCGTGTGTACGCGGCATAACTTTTTTGCGGGAGGATGCCCCCATGCTTCGGCATATATGCCCAATGCCCATCATTAGAAGTGGGTGGATGAAGGGAGGTATTCTAATGGTGGGCATACCCACCAATCAATCTCTTTTTTTCGTTCAGCCAATAGGCTGTATGAAAAAAAAGATTACAATACATGTCCAACAAGGACCAGCAACGTACTGGTATGTTGCTGGACTTTGAATGTTTATACCAGAATGATGCCTGCGGGTTTAGGTATCATCTTGGTATCATTCTTTTCAGCCAGCAGCCGGCTTTCATGTAAAAGCAATTCTAGCAGATAATTAGCCTCTAGACTGCTTTTACAAGCAGTGGGAGGGAATGTCCCCCCCCCCCGGATATAAAAAGCGCCATTGGGAAATTGGGAAAGCATTTTATCACACCGATCTTGGTGTGGTCAGATGCTTTGAGGGCAGAGGAAAGATCTAGGGTCTAACCCCCCAATTTTTTTCAAAAAAAGAGTACCTGTCACTACCTATTGCTATCATAGGGGATATTTACATTCCCTGAGATAACAATAAAAATGGTAAAAAAATAAAATATGGAAGGCACAGTTTAAAAATAAAATAAAAAAGCCAAATAAATAATAAAAAAAAAAAAAAAAAAGCACCGCTGTCCCCCCCTGCTATTGCGCAAAGGCGAACGCAAGCGTCGGTCTAGCGTCATATGTAAACAGCAATTGCATCATGCATGTGAGGTATCACCGCGAAGGTCAGATCGAGGGCAGTCATTTTAGCAGTAGACCTCCTCTGTAAATCTAACGTGGTAACCTGTAAAGGCTTTTAAATGCTTTTAAAAATGAATGTAGTTTGTCGCCGCTGCGCGTTTGTGCGCAATTTTAAAGCATGTCGTGTTTGGTATCCATGTACTCGGCCTATGATCATCTTTTTTATTTCATCAAACATTTGGGCAATATAGTGTTTTTTAGTGCATTAAAAATAAAAAAAGTGTGTTTTTCCCCCAAAAAATGCGTTTGAAAAAACGCTGCGCAAATACTGTGTGGAAAAAAAAAATGCAACACCCACTATTTTAATCTGTAGGGCCTTTGCTTTAAAAAAATATATAATGTTTGGGGGTTCAACATAATTTTCTTGCAAAAAAAAAATGTTTTCATGTAAACAAAAAGTGTCAGAAAGGGCTTTGTCTTCAAGTGGTTAGAAGAGTGGATGATGTGTGACATAAGCTTCCTAATGTTGTGCATAAAATGCCAGGACAGTTCAAAAACCCCCCAAATGACCCCATTTTGTAAAGTAGACACCTCAAGCTATTTGCTGAGAGGCATGTTGAGCCCATTGAATATTTTTTTTTTTTGTCCCAAGTGATTGAATAATGACCAAAAAAAAAAAAAAAAAAAAATGTACAAAAAGTTGTCACTAAATTATATATTGCTCAAACATGCCATGGGCATATGTGGAATTACACCCCAAAATACATTCTGTTGCTTCTCCTGAGTACGGGGATACCACATGTGTGGGACTTTTTGGGAGCCTAGTCGCGTACGGGACCCCAAAAACCAAGCACCGCCTTCAGGATTTCTATGGGTGTAAATTTTTGATTTCACTCCTCACTGCCTATCACAGTTTCGGAGGCCATGGAATGCCCAGATGGCACAAAACCCCCCCAAATGACCCCATTTTGGAAAGTAGACACCCCAAGCTATTTGCTGAGAGGTATGTTGAGTATTTTGCAGATCTCGCTTTTTGTCACAAAGTTTTGAAAATGTAAAAAAAGAAAAAAAAAAGAAAAAAAAAATGTCTTTCTTAATTTTCAAAAACAAATGAGAGCTGTAAAATACTCACCATGCCTCTCAGCAAATAGCTTGGGGTGTCTACTTTCCAAAATGGGGTCATTTGTGGGGGTTTTGGGCTATTTTGACATTTTATGGCCTTCAAAACTGTGATAGGTAGTGAGGAGTGAAATCAAAAATTTATGCCCTTAGAAATCTTGAAGGCGGTGCTTGGTTTTTGGGGTCCCGTACGCGGCTAGGCTCCCAAAAAGTCCCACACATGTGGTATCCCCGTACTCAGGAGAAGCAGCAGAATGTATTTTGGGGTGTAATTTCACATATAACCATGGCATGTGTGAGCAATATATCATTTAGTGACAACTTTTTGTACATTTTTTTTTCTTTTTGTCATTATTCAATCATTTGGGACAAAAAAAAAAAAATATTCAATGGGCTCAACATGCCTCTCAGCAAATAGCTTGGGGTGTCTACTTTCCAAAATGGGGTCATTTGGGGGGGTTTTGTGCCATCTTGGCATTTTATGGCCTTCAAAACTGTGATAGGTAGTGAGGAGCGAAATCAAAAATTTATGCCCTTAGAAACCTTGAAGGCGGTGCTTGGTTTTTGGGGTCCCGTACGCGGCTAGGCTCCCAAAAAGTCCCACACATGTGGTATCCCCGTACTCAGGAGAAGCAGCAGAATGTATTTTGGGGTGTAATTTCACATATGCCCATGGCATGTGTGAGCAATATATCATTTAGTAACAACTTTGTGCAAAAAAAAAAACAGTTTGTCATATTCCCGCAACCTGTGGCAAAATATAAAATATTCCATGGACTCAACATGCCTCTCAGTAAATAGCTTGGGGTGTCTACTTTCCAAAATGGGGTCATTTGGGGGGGTTTTGTGCCATCTTGGCATTCCATGGCCTCCGAAACTGTGATAGGTAGTGAGGAGTGAAATCAAAAATTTGCGCCCTTAGAAATCCTTTAGGCGGTGCTTGGTTTCCGGGGTCCCGTACGTGGCTAGGCTCCTAAAAAGTCCCACACATGTGGTATCCCCGTACTCAGGAGAAGCAGCAGAATGTATTTTGGGGTGCAATTCCACATATAACCATGGCATGTGTGAGCAATATATCATTTAGTGACAACTTTGTGTAATTTTTTTTTTTTTTTTTGTCATTATTCAATCACTTGGGACAAAAAAAAAAATATTCAATGGGCTCAACATGCCTCTCAGCAATTTCCTTGGGGTGTCTACTTTCCAAAATGGGGTCATTTGGGGGGGTTTTGTACTGCCCTGCCATTTTAGCACCTCAAGAAATGAGATAGGCAGTCATAAATTTAAAGCTGTGTAAATTTCAGAAAATGTACCCTAGTTTGTAAACGCTATAACTTTTGCGCAAACCAATAAATATACGCTTATTGACATTTTTTTTACTAAAGACATGTGGCTGAATACATTTTGGCCTAAATGTATGACTAAAATTGAGTTTATTCGATTTTTCTTATAACAAAAAGTAGAAAATATCATTTTTTTTCAAAATTTTCGGTCTTTTTCTGTTTATATCGCAAAAAATAAAAATCGCAGAGGCAATCAAATACCATTAAAAGAAAGCTCTATTTGTGGGAAGAAAAGGACGCAAATTTCATTTGGGTACAACATTGCATGTCCGCACAATTTACAGTTAAAGCAGCGCAGTGCCGAATCCCAAAAACAGGCTTGGTCCTAATGGCCCGAAATGGTCCGGGGCTTAAGTGGTTAAGCATTACTAAAATCACTGCTCCCGAAAAAACTTACGTTTTTAAAACTTTTTTTTGCATTGATACATGTCCCCTGGGGCAGGACCCAGGTCCCCAAACACTTTTTATGACAATAACTTGCATATTAACCCTTGAAATGAGCACTTTTCGAATTTGCCGCGAACACCCCAAATTGTTCGCCGAACAGCCAATGTTCGACTCGAACATAAAGCGCATTCCTATTAAGATCCTTTCGAAAAGGAGTCAGAGTTAATACCCTGTACCAATATAACATCATGTACTCATTACAGTGAGAATATGGGCACAATAGACAACATACAGTAGGTCTACTAGTCAAAACTTGATTTGACAGTTGCAAGAAAAGATATGGTGCAAAACAGCAACCCAATTGTAAGCAAACCCTTGCCTTTCACCTTGGTAGCTAGGAATGTCCTGCAATAAAGTTCATGAAATGTATGGTGAGGGATTCTATGAAACCCTGGGTTGCTGTACCTTTGACAAGAAAAAGGGCTACCTCAAGGTGAACCAGCTATATGTTCTTGTGTTGCTATACACATATCCCATATTTTTAAGTTAGAGATGTCTTGATGGTACTGGGGTAACTTTCCTATTCTCTGATGAAGTCCATGGCCAAGGAAGTGCATTTATTGGCAATGACAATGGCATTTGAGCAGAGCTTAGACCAGTGGGAAAGTAAGCCAGCCCCCAGTTATAAAGTGATTGTAAAGGCTTGTTTATTTATATATATATATATATATATATATATATATATATATATATATATATATATATATATATAATTAAAATTTTCGTGTTCGATTAATCGTTTTTCGATTAATTATAACCCACATAGATCCAACTACTTTTAGCTGATCTCCTTGCAGGTGGATTCCCAGTGCAGCTACCAACCACTGGAAAAATGGATAGCAGGATACAAAAAACACACAAAGGCAGTGCTAGATGGGAATAGCATTAAAACTTTTATAGTCTTCAAGTAGGTAACAAAATAAATATTGCACTGGAGATAAAATCGATGTAGCTACATAAACTGTAAAAATGGTGCTAGTAATACCAAACGGTAGCAAAAGCAATCATAAAAACATGTAGCTAAGTATGATACTGGTATAAAAATGTGTACAACAATACCACTGCTGAATCCAGATGAGAAGGGGCTAACATCAGTCCGTCGGCATGTAGATGTCCCGTGAAGGGAACGATCACAACTCCCAGTGGATGGCTGTAGAATCCCAGGTTGATAGAGGGAAGTGATAGAAGGAAGTGTAACAGCCCTTGCGTGTGGCAGATAGTAAGGTCCCGCCAGCATGCAGATATGAAGGCACAGCAAAGGAGCCCTTCAGATGGACACAGCAAGCCCAAAGAATTTTGATCGATCAAAACGATTAATCGAGGAATTAATAGTTAATTTCCACAGCCCTAATATATATACACACACACACACACACACACAAAAATAAAATAAAAGAGCAGCCTGGATCCTCCTCTTCTCGGGTCCCTCGTCGCTACTCCTAGCCCCTCCCTCCTTTGAGTGCCCCTCAGCCAGCAGCTTGCTACAGGGGGCACCCGAACTGAGCCAAAGCTCCGTGTATCCATCCAAACAAGGAGTTCCGACCTGGCCCCGCCCCCTCTCCCCCCGATTGGATGACTGACTTTGACAGCCGCAAGAGCCAATGGTGCCGCTGCTCTGTCTCAGGTAATCAGGAGGAGGAGTGTCCTGGGTGGCTGAGAGGATCACGAACATCGCTGGAGAGAGAAGGGGCTCAGGTAGGTTATTAGGGGGGTGCTTTGGGGGGGGGGGCTGCTACACTCAGAAGGTTTATCTTAATGCATTAAGAAAAAACAAAAACTTCTGCCTTTAAAACTCCTTTAAACAAAATGAAATTGGAAGCACACAAAAGTGGCTTTTCTGGTTAATAAATAGTAGGCAAGGTAAAAAATGGTTTGTAGGCTTTTAGAAATATCATTCATGCATGCAGGAAAAAAACAAAAAACAAAACAAACACGGTTTATTCCAGTTTTAAATGGCGGGTAGAAAAATGCACAGCTACTGGCAATAAAAATTAACTAAACGGACTATGCATTTTGCCCACCTTGGGACCTTATATGCTCAGCAGCCATAAGACAAGTTCCAAAAACCGAAAGGATGAGACAGCATCTAAGACAATCAATACACAGAAATACATTTCTAATGTTCTGCATGCCAGCCTCTTTTCTCTCTGTCAAATTCAAAAGCATACTTTAAAATCAGCATTAGAAATGCATTATGGATTAGAGCATTAGCATAATAAATAATGCACAATAATGACAAAGCAATAGACGTCTGACATTCAGGCTGAGCCAGTGACCCATGACTGGACAGTTTGTGCATTTTATTACATAGAAAAAAAAATGTATTGTATTTCCTGGGCTGTGCTACCCCAAACTTTGCTTACTGAAATTTTCCAAAATCTATACACAAAAAAAAGGATTAGCTTCTATTATTTTAAACTGAAAATATGGCATCAGTTGCACAGAACAATTATTAAAAATCAAAACACATTTGGACTAGCCTACTTTACATGTATTTATTAACCGACCATGTGAAAATTATACAAAGAGATTTTAAACTGCCTGTCAAGCTGTTCAGCAAAAAAAGTGACAAGTTATAGGGCTGGTGCAAACTACAATTTTATTCAGAATGGCCAAAAAAAATTAAAAATAAGTCCGTTTTTGTAACAGCTGGAGTTGGGCCCAATTGTGTGTCTATAAAAAGTATAGGTTTACAGTGCTGCTGTAAGATTTCACTACAGAACATAGATAGATCTGTCACTGTACTAAAGGGAATTGAAAAAAAAATATAAAAAAAATAATGATTTACAAGCAGGGTCAATAGGTAATAAAACTGTTACATAAAAATGATAGTACAGTGGAACCTTGGATTATGAGCATAATCCGTGCCAGGAGAATGCTTGTAATCCAAAGCACTCTCATATCAAAGCGAGTTTCCCCATAGAATTCAATGGAAACAAAGATAATGTGTTCCGCATTGACTTCTATGGCATGCAATACCGCATGTGGCCAGAGGTGGGGGGGCACTGGAGAGCCTCGAAAATACTCTGGGACAGCTTGGCTGATCTTGGAAACCCTTGGAAACACTCGGGAATGGAGTATTTCCGGGTGCTTACGAGTGGTTCCGAACAGCTGGGAACTATTCGAGTGTCACCGGCACCTCTGGTCAAATGCGGTACTGCACACCCCATTAGCTTGAATTCTGCTCGTTTTGCGAGACACTCGCAAACAGAGTCAGAATAAAAAAAAAAAAAGTTGCTCGTTATTCAAAACGCTCGTTAATCACGTTACTCGTAAACCAAGGTTCCACTGTAGTTCAAAAAGGCTAAACATTTTTTAAATTGATGCAAATCTCAATCACAGCCAGTGAGCCAATGAGGAGAGGGGGTTGGGCCGAGCCGCAGCTGTGAGAATGGGCACGTAGAGCAGCGGCTCTGGAGCGAGCCTGCTTAGGCGCCCCCATAGCATGCTGCTTGCTCTGGGGGCCCACAGCAGGAGGGAGGGGCCAGGAGCGCCACAAGACGAGAAGGATCAGGGCTGCGCTGTGCAAAACCACTGCACAGAGCAAGTAAACATGACACGTTTCTTTTTCGTTTTTTTTTTTTTATTGCCTTTAATGTAGGTGCTCTTGAAAAGTTTTTCCCCAGATTTTGGTACAGGTGTTGTGCTAGGCCATGGGCAGAACTATCAACACATTCTTTTTCCCCAATATTAATCTAACTCCTTACTCTCACCTCCATTCAAATATTATCACTTTAAACTTGAACGTGATCCCTGTCAGCACAGGGTCACTTTTAAAGAATCACTAATATAAGAGTCTCTATAATTACCTTTACAGGGGCCCATTTGTTGAAATCCCACCCCTTTGGTGTTCGACGACTGCTGTATGTGTTCCACAGTGTGTGTGGAATTCCTGCTACCCCCACTGCTCGATGTGCTTTCCCCCACTAGCTCATGTGAGACTACAGGATGTACGAGCTGCTGGGAGGAGCCACTGCATGTGGTGGGGAAATAAATTATGTTTTCTTACACCCTGGGTATAAATTTCATCTGTCTCCCACAGTTCAAGAGTTTGACTCTACTCTTACCTCTTCTTAATCCATACATATAGTTACATAGTTGCCAAGGTTGAATAAAAACACCAGTCCATCCAGTTCAACCTGAATGTGTGTGTATGTTTAAGTCACTACCATTTTCAATATCCCTGTTCATTTTTTTTTATTATTCATCTACACTCCCCGCCAACACCACCAACTGTGGAAAGGAGCTCCACATCCTTACCATTCTAACAGTAAAGATCCTCTTACGCAGTTTAAGATTTAACCACTACTCATACAAATTTCATTGTCTGGCCACATGTCTTCTTTAGGGACATTAGGGTAAATAGTTTCCTCCCAATGAGTCCTCATTTAAGGATTTGTACATTGTGATCATATCCCCTCTTAATAGTCTCTTCTCCAAGGAGGAGAAGTTTAATCTTTTGTAGTTGTGCCTCAAAACTGAGGTCCTCCAGCCCCCCCCCCTCCCTATTAGCTTTGTTGCAATTGGACTTTCCAGTTTAAGGACATCCTTCCTGAGGACCAGTGAACAAAACTGGACAGCATACTCAACTGAACCACAATTTTGTAAAGTGGTAGAATTATAGTTTTCGGTCTTCAGTAAAATACTCTTTTTAATGCATGTCAATAGTCTGCTGGCTTTGCTGGTTGAAGCTTAGCATTGCATGTTATTGTTGAGTCTGATCTTGAAGAGTCCCCAGATGCTTTTCTATCACCAATTCTGCCAGAGCTTCTCCTCCCAACGAGTAACTTGCATTCCTATTTTGTAGCTCCCAAGTGCGTTACTTTACATTGTTTTCAACATTAAAGTGTTACTAGACCAAGGACCATTCACAATATCTGGTCTCCCACAGTACACTGAACATGGAAATGCAATGGTTTTAGTAAATACAGTGGAACCTGGGATAGCAAGTGACGCGGTTAATGAGCGTTAGGCAATACGAGCACTGCATTTTTATAAATCGTAACTCAGTTTCTAAAATGTTGTCTCACAAAACGAGCACGATTCAGGCCAAAGCGGTTGCAGTACCGCGTTTGTCCTGAGGTGGGGGGGCACCGGAGCCGAGCAGAGCCGAACGTTGCCGTTCAGAAATGCACGGAAAGGTCCGAAGGCTGACCTTGGCAAATCTCGGGAACAAAGGCTTTCCGAGGTCAGCCGAGGTGTCCTCGGGCCTTTTCGTACGTTTCCGAGGCTCTCCAATGCCCCCCACCTCTGGCCGCATGCGGTATTACATGCCATTGAAGTCAATGCGGAACAAAATATTTTAGTTTCCATTGCCTTCAATGGGGAAACTCGCTTTGATATGCGAGTACTTTGGATTACGAGCATTCTCCTGGAAAGGATTATGCTCGTAATCCGAGGTTCCACTGTATATACTGCTAAATATATTTTCTCATCAGCTGTTCGAGCAGTCGTGACTTCTATCAGTGTCTGGTTAAAGCTTGTAGGAGGCGCTTTCATTCTCCCATGATTGGCCTATGAGACTGCAGTACCCCTGAACCTCTGTCTGGACAGTGCCGATTTGCCCTGTGCTGATCCCATGCATTCTCCCAAGAAAAAAAAATAGCAATACACACCAAACTGAGCATGTGCAGCTTGTTCTCTAGCCTCTGTACTATCCGGAGATAGATTGGATTGAAGATGGATCTTCCTCTATCTAAATTAGAGCTCAAAAAGTTAGTCTGGCAAGAACGGTTATTCATAAATTCAGATTGGTTACAATTAATGATACTATTCTCATCCGCACATTCTTGGATATGTTCCCTTATTGTTCCTTCTAAGTTTACATACTATTGATGTTGGGCTGACTGGTCTGCAGTTTCCAGGAATAGATCTAAGCCTTTTTTGATCATTGGGACCACATTTGCGTTTAACAATCTGCTGGTAACAATCCTGTCAGTAAGTGGTCTTTAAAGATTTGGGATAAATAGTCGGCTATGACACTGTTAAGTTGTCTGAGGTGCAAGTCATCTGGTCCTGGTGATTTGTTTACATTAAGTTTTTCCTGGTCTTTTTCAAACACTGGATTCTGTCAGGCACAAGATTACATTCAAAATGTCAACATTACTGTCTTGTTCATTATACCCCTTTTTCCTTCATATAAGCTTCTCCTTCATATAGAGCGACGTATTTAATACAGTTGCCTTCTCCTTGTCACTGGTGACCAGCTTCTCCTGATCATCATCCTTTATGGGGCCAGTATGGTCTGACCTAGCGTTTTAATTACCAATTTGAATTTGTTCTTTTTTTTTTTACACTCCTCAGCATTGCGCATCTCACAATCTATTTTACAGGCAAGTAATGCCACCCATAACTGTGAAAAGAGTGGAGAGGTGTAGGAAGGGGCAAAGCCAGGCTCTTACCCATGGATGCTGGTATAAATTTGCATACCAGAACATCCCAGGATTAAAGGGCTACTACCAGTGTGGAAAACAGGCAAAATAAGTGGAGATGCTTGCTATGCAATAGCACTGATGCTTCAGCTTTCAGTTACTTTGGGTATGCTTTCGTTTATCATATCTCTTGAAAGATATGTAAAACATAAGAGATTTTGTACAACAAAAGTTTTATCATCCAAAGAATTTACATGCCCTTTATGCATTCATAATTTTTTTAATTAAACTATAATTAAAAAAAAGAAACCGACAAGACAAATATAACAAACACCTAAAAGGTGAATTGCCTGCATCTGAGATGCTGTGAAATTCAGATTTCCCCCTCTGCAAACTACTGGTGTGTGATGTATCTTTTCCACCCATTAAATTGGATGTCTGGAGTGGAACTTGAGTGATGTCTTCTAGTGCTTTAAAGCAGTTATTACAAATTGTATGCATAAATATGCACATTGGCTTAAGTCACCAGAAGCTCTTTTTATGCAAAGAAATACTGTGAATTCAGCATGATTTCTCAATACAATTTATGGCGTGGGGATGGAAGTAATACCATGCAACTATTTATCTCTGCACAAAACTCATTACAGTGAATGTTAAATAGGATGAATGGCTCTATGATTTATATAGAAAACTAGAAGTTATATCACACATGGGGTGGTTCTTATGCACTGGAAATATTCACTATTTGTTTAATTCAAAAATGCATGCCCAAGCATTTATTTCCACCATGAACGACAAAGTGAAGAAATACCTTTACATGCCAATTCTCTCCTAGCTCAAAATATATACAAGAAGCATTCCAATGTTCTGATTTGTTAGCCACAAGATTAAACTGTCATTTTCCAATGGCAACATAAAACTCCTCTTATAGTGACCCCATTAGCTCTTTTTAAACAAACTAAAAAAAAAAAAAAAAGTATACATAGTTTGCAGGACCCAAATTTTTTCACTTAAAAAGTGGAACTTTACACATAACTTGATAAAAAATAAAGTTCTTTAGCAAGGAACATACATTCTACATTAATAATTATGCTATAAAAATTAGTGTATGCAGCAAATTGGTTCCAGCATTGCTACCGTTTCTTCTTGCTGGAGGCTGCCATTTTTGCTGAAGCCCAGAGCCCCTGAACAGCAATAAATCAAAGTGGAAATAAACCCATCGATTTTATGGTTTTGAAAAACAGTTAACCAGATTGGTCACGGTCCTCCCGCCCGTAGTAAATATTGACCAAACCGGCTTCCCACCCTTAGTAAATATTGACCAAACCGGCTTCCCGCCCCTAGTAAATATTGACCAAACTGGCTTCATGTCAGGTAAATACACTGATGGCAATCCCTGCAGGGTCTATACTCATTTGCAAATCCCCCCTGATGACCAAAGTGCTATGGTGTTCATAGCGTTAGACTTCGAAAGACCTTCAATTCAGTGGCCTGGCCCTATATCAGTGGTTCGATAATTTGACTTTGGCTCGGTTTTCGCAAATGGATCAGCATTCTGTACTAGAGACCAGTAGCCCGAATTAAACATGGTGGGTACCAGTCTCCTTTCTTACCCAATAAAAACGGAGGCAAGAAAGGGTTGCCCCCTTTCCCTGGCACTGTTTGCCCTTATGGTTGAATCCATTGCCATGGCTATACGGTTCTCCGATTGCTGTTCAGATCGGGTCCATGGAGGATAAATTTACCCTATACACCGATGAAATGCTCTTTCTCCAGGATACGGGCCCTTCGCTCTGGGTAGTGTTCACTTCTTTCCCATTTTACCAGCCTCTCAGGGCTGAAAGTTAATTGGGACAAATCCCTTACCCTTCCTGTGGACTCTGGCGCCCTAGGGTAAAATAACTCTTTGCGGTGTACAGACACCAATATCTAAAATTGCACATTTCCCCCAGGATTCAGGACTTTTGGAAACGTAATGTGTACCTTATCCTAAAAGTTTTCAAAAGCAAATTGAGGATATTTGCCTCTATCCCTAATTGGTAGGATCAATCTGCTCAAAATGAAACTACTACCCTCTTTACTATAGGTTTTACACTATTCTCCGGTATGGATACCGAATCCTGTTTTGGGTGGACAAAGCTGGTGACAGATCCCGCCGCAGGGTTGCCCCACAGCTGCACGCGTGGTGCATTCCGGGAAGCTGTCAAACGATGTCCACCCAGGGTGATGAACGTGCCGCCCAGCCGCCAATTGACAGGACGTGGTTAAAATCATTGTAAACCTCAGGCATGAAATCTGAAGAAAGCATATGCCTCTATAGTGTGTACTTGCCTCAATCCAGAGCACAATGTCATTTCTGTCTGTAGTTTCATTCATCTGATATCAGCATGAATCACTTCTGACAAGTTTTCCTGACACCAAGAGAAAAAAGGTGACAGGGAGGGACCTCCAGTCGATTGACAGCCTCAGG
This sequence comes from Rana muscosa, assembly GCA_029206835.1. Taxonomy (NCBI): domain Eukaryota; kingdom Metazoa; phylum Chordata; class Amphibia; order Anura; family Ranidae; genus Rana; species Rana muscosa. The sequence continues at coordinate 899,550,888 of CM055118.1, read as the reverse complement.
TCTGTTTGTGTGCTCTGTGAAGGGGCGTGTCCCTTCCCTCCAATCAGCTCTCAGAGCTCTCCTCACTGAGCTCTGCAAAATTGTAATATCAGCTCTCTCTCTCTGCCCCCATTTTTCTAACTGCTCAGACAAGTTTTATAAATTCCGCACTTTGAATGGCTGTAGAGAAGAGAATACCTCAGATAAACAGGTACAATGTAGGAGGATTTGTTTTCATCCCTGTGTATCACCTGAGGAAAATTAATTTCATTGGGTATACAACCACTTTAAAATCAGAAATACCATACCCCCTGTCAAGTCAAATCTGGTGCTCTGCAATCAGCAGGGAGCATAGGCATTGCCAACTGGAGTTCAGCTTTAACCAGTTCCAGACCTCCCCATGTACATATAATGCAGCAGGGCGGCCCAGCTGGGCAAAGTGACGTACAGGTCATCGCGGGGATCTGATTAGATTCAGAACCGATAACTTATTTATGGCCCAACACCTGTTGATCGGTTCTGACCAATGGACAAACTTCCTATGCCTGTGTAATGTAAACACAGGCACAGGAAGTGATGCAATCTCCTGTCCTGGAGCCCTTTCGGTTCCAGCGTGCAGGAGAGAAGCATCTCACTGAGTACACCAAACACTACACTGACACCGGTACACGTAGGCACATATCTTGTTAACCCTTTCACTCCCTGTCACATTGTCACCAAGTGCAGTGTTCATATTTTTTACTGATCACTGCATTGGTGACACTAAACAGCGTTAGGTTTAGGTTACCCACCATACATCCCCTAAAATGTTTAACCCCTTGATGCCCCCCAGTTAACCCTTTCACTCCATCACTGTGGCATTAGTATAGTGTACAGATTTTTTTTCTGATCACTGTATTAGTGTCGCTGGTGACGCTAGTTAGTGTCAACGTCAGTTTAGGTGTTAGCGTCAATTAGCGACAATCCCAGACAGCGTCAGATTTAAACCCTTTGATTGCCAGCAGCACTAACACAACATACACTTCCCTTACTAGAATAGTGTCTGAACGGATCAATATCTTTGATTGGATCAGATCTATACTAGTGTAGCACGACCCCCAGGAGGCTGCTTGGATATACCTGCTTATCTGCACTGTCATGACCATTCCAACTCACCTGACACTCTGGGTTCAGACATCTTTGCACCATGTCAAAGCAATAAGTCAGACAACTCTGTGCATTTGTATTCTGATAAGGTTTACTAGGACAGTTGAAAAGCAGATATTGTCTAAGAAAGGAGGTAATAGATCTGCTAAGTTTAAGGCAATAGCGCCAACTCAGCAAAGAAATTCCTCCTAATAACACAAGTCAAGATATTTGCAGGTAAACAGTCTATTATATACACCTGAAAGGATAAACAAGGTTAAATGGTTATACTGAACACTTCTAATAGGGAAAAACCCCGCCCAGCCTATAAACCCTAGTGAGAGGTCAGACTTCATGGCAAAGGTTTACATGTGATACTCAAAAAATTTGAATATTGTGCGAAAGTTAATTTATTTCACTAATGCAACTAAAAAGGTGAAACTAATACATGAGATAGTTCAAGCCGTTATTTGTCATAATTGTGATGATTTTGGCTTACAGCTCATGAAAACCCCAAATCCACAATCTCAGAAAATTAGAATATTGTGAAAAGGTGCAATATTCTAGGCTCAAAGTGTAGCTGGCCAGCTAAGACCTGTCCTAGGTTGCTAATGTGGCTTACATGCATATATAGCTAGACCTGCTAATAATGTTAATACAGTGCATATGCTCATTTGTGAGAGATAAAAGCAGAGTTATTTACTGTGACTTTATATGTGGATGTCATATAACAGTTGTATATTGTGTTCACAGAAGAAAAGAAAACATATACCTTTAAGAGTCATTTCTATATGCAGAAAAGGTAAGCTTAATGACAGCAGAATTGCAACCAGAAAGCATAGAGTTAAGCTTTTGTGACTCATCAGGAGTTTTAGCCAATGACAACCAATCTCACTGAGCAAGAGTCTTTGGCCAATCATAGCCAGCATTTCACTCATGTTCTGTCTAGGAAATCTCATAGCATATGTCTAGAATTTCATTTTACATCAGAGTGTGGAGATGAACAGTTCAGATCCATCCAGAGTTCAGTTTTATGGAAGCAAGTGGGCAAAATAGGTATTTAATACAGTTATATAAGTTCCTATTGTTAATAATGTGATTAGAACTGTATACTGAAACTAGTTATGTGTTCACTTGTAGTTCCACCAAACCAGGTTTGCAAACAATCAATCAACCAGCAATCAAACCAGATTCAAACCAAGCTTCAGAGCAAACATCAGAGCAAACAGCATTATAGAGCAAGTCCCAGATAGATCATAAAGTGTCTAAAGTATTTTAAAGTGAAAAGTACAGATACTGAAGAGAGAAATATATCTACCATTTTATGTAGAATTACAAGATTGAACAGTTGAACCGACATTTGTTATACTTTATTCAACACGTGTTTGTACATGGACTTCCTGCTGCTAAATTGTCAGTGTTATAAAAGAAGAAAAGCTGAAGTGAATAAAGAAGTTATCTTAAAGGTTTGGTGTGCTCTTTAAACCTACTGCTTCCATAGAACGGCGCTAGAGGAATTATAGAGTAACAGATAGTCTTGTGTGGACTAAAAGATCAGAGAAATCAAATTCTTCTAATGCCACAGCGCATAAAAGCACTTCATAGTGCTGCGCCTGCCACACAAAGTGTCCCACTGCAAAGGGTTCCTGAGCCTTTAAATCTCAGTCTGGTTCAGTAGGAATTACAATCATGGGAAAGACTGCTGATCTGGCAGTTGTGCAAAAAAACATCATTGACACCCTCCATAAGAAGGAAAAGCCTCAAAAGGTCATTGAAAAAGAAGTTGGATGTTCCCAAAGTGCTGTATCAAAGCACATTAATAGAAAAGTTATGTGGAAGGGAAAAGTGTGGAAGAAAAAGGTGCACAAACAGCAGGGATGACAGCAGCCTGGAGAGGATTGTCAGGAAAAGGCCATTCAAAAGTGTTGGGGACTTTCACAAGGAGTGGACTGAGGCTGGCGTCAGTGCATCAACAGCCTCCACACATAGACGGATCCTGGACATGGGCTTCAAATGTCGTATTCCTCTTGTCAAGCCACTCCTGAACAAACAACGTCATAAGCATCTTATCTGGGCTGAGAAACAGCCTTTGCATCTCATTTGGAAACCAAGGACCCAGAGTATGGAGGAAGATTGGAGAGGCACACACTGCAAGATGCTTGAAGTCCAGTGTGAAGTTTCCACAGTCTGTTGATTTGGGGAGCCATGTCATCTGCTGTAGTTGGTCCACTGTGCTTCATTAAGTCCAGGGTCAACGCAGCCGTCTACCAGGAGATTTTGGAGCACTTCATGCTTCCTTCTGCAGCGGAGCTCTATGGGGATGCTGACTTCATTTTCCAGCAGGACTTGGCACCTGTCCACACTGCCAAAAGCACCAAAACCTGGTTCAATGACCGTGGGATTACGGTGCTTGATTGGCCAGCAAACTTGCCTGACCTGATCCCCATAGAGAATCTATGGGGCATTGCCAAGAGAAAGATAAGAGACATGAGACCGAACAATGCAGAAGAGCTGGAGGCTGCTATTGAAGCATCCTGGTCTTCCATAACACCTCAGCAGTGCCACAGGCTGATACCTTTCATGCCACGCCGCATTGAGGCAGTAATTGCTGCAAAGGGGGCCCAAACCAAGTACATATGCATGCTTATAATTTTCAGAGGTCCGATATTGTTCCATGTACAATCCTTGTTTTGATTGCATGTAATATTCTGAGATTGTGGATGTGGGGTTTTCATGAGCTGTAAGCCATAATCACCACAATTATGACAAATCACAGCTTGAACTATCCTGCTTTGCATGCAATGAGTCTCTCTCATATATTAGTTTCACCTTTTAAGTTGCATTAGTAAAATAAAATGAACATTTGCACGATATTCAAGTTTTGAGTATCACCTGTAAGGGCCCCCTGAAGTGATAAGGACAGCAATGTCCCCGTTGCAGATCTGATGGTCTTCATCGGCATGTAGGAGCTCGTTAATTGTATGCACTAAGGTGCAATAGCAAACAATAAGATAAGATTTCTTGAAATGGTAGTAGATAAAAAGGGTGTCTATGCACAGTGTTCAAGATAGGTTCAGTAAAGATGTCTGTGCAAAGTGTCCCAGTAAAACCATAAGAAAGGATTTGTAAAAGGTGGGTGATTGCCCTCTCACCAACGAACAGGCCGATTTAATGCCTTATGGACAGCAGCCCCTGAAGCGACACACATGTAGCGGATCTGTCATAACGATCTCCCGATGCAAAGCGTAGAACACAGGTTGGCAGATGACTGAAGTGGTGCTGGATAGGTGTCCGACAAACAGCAAACAGCGCTAGGCCCTTCTCATCTGGGTTGGAATGTTTACACCGCATGGTAGGCCACGACCTCTGTATGCACGGAAAGGTCCGTCTCGTATCAGGCCCAGGAGGAAAAGGAGAGTACAGGACAGGGCTTTGGCTTCCTATATAATTCCTCCCAGCAATCTCTCCAATGGCAGCAAAGATCCCTGAGATCACAGGGTCATGCAAAGCAACTATCAGTCTGTAGAACTATCCATCCCACAATCCCTTTAGCTTGGCTCACTAATATGATGTCAATTGATAACAATGGGCACTAGAGGGACATGCAATGTTTAGAAATAACGGAGGAACACTGTACTTTATAACTGTAGTCCCACATTGCTACATCAGCGTCCCCAGTAGTATAATGTTCCCAAAAACAGGGCTTTAGCAGGATCAGCCCAGACACCTGCCAGCACCTGCGTTTAGCCCCTCCACCCAGCCCAGCCCACCCAAGTGCAGTATCAGAAGATCGCTGTCACTTCAAAAACACATCACACAAAACTGAAGCGTTTAACAGTCAGGCCTGATCTCCGCTAGCAGTTAATTTTTTGTAGCGGTACAAACAGTCCTCTAATAACCAGGTATTTTTGAAAAATAAAAGGAAAATGTGTGCTGGTCTTGAAGTAAACACAAAAAGCTGCTGCAAAAAAATGTGACTAAAATTCAAAATGTACTGGTGATGAAAATGAAGAGCTAAGTGTTCAGAGGGACCTCAGGTGGAACCTAGGTCATAAATAATGTGCAAACAAAATACTGATAATATTAAAGTCCACATAAACGTGATTAGTGACAAACAGTGTCCATAACAGAATAATATGAACGTATGGTGGAACTGGGTTTGGAACCATGTCGACCATCACATAACTCTTCATATGGTAGAAATAGGTGAAATACTCTTACCAGAGCAGGTGGACCCACATGTCAGCGACAGTGGATCATTAGAGCATGGGAATTCCAAAACGCAAAACTCTGCGGCTTGTCTGAAGACTCTCACCGTCAGCGATCTTGGATGGAAGTCGTGGACCCAAAATACACCTGCAGATGAGGTTTGTTCAAGTTGTCCTAGATCCAAAAGGAATTGACAATGGACACACCATCAAAGTGGTCCTGGCTTAGATACCGGAAAACTGGCACATGCAGCGGTGCCTGTCTGGGTCATGGAAGACACACGGAAGTCAGACCTCCAAACAATCGATTCACCATGGCATGGGAAAGACAAAAAAGGAGGGGAGGGCTCCAATAGTGTAGATCAATTGAGGTTTTGTTTCAACCACTCTGCTCATTGCCCCATTTTTTTACTTGTCTTTTATGTGATCACTTTTTATGTATTGTTGGTTTTATTCAATAAACCCTCAATTGATCTACACTATTGGAGCCCTCCCCTCCTTTTTTGTCTTTTTCCCATGCCATGGTGAATCGATTGTTTGGAGGTCTGGTTTCCGTGTGTCTTCCATGACCCAGACAGGCACCGCTGCATGTGCCAGTTTTCGGGTATCTAAGCCAGGACCACTTTGATGGTGTGTCCATTGTGAATTCCTTTTGGATCTAGGACAACTTGAACAAACCTCATCTGCAGGTGTATTTTGGGTCCACGACTTCCATCCAAGATCGCAGACGGTGAGAGTCTTCAGACAAGCCGCAGAGTTTTGCCTTTTGGAATTCCCATGCTCTAATGATCCACTGTCGCTGACATGTGGGTCCGCCTGCTCTGGTAAGAGTATTTCACCTATTTCTACCATATGAAGAGTTATGTGATGGTCTACATGGTTCCAAACCCAGTTCCACCATACATTCATATTATTCTTTTATGGACACTGTCACTAATCACGTTTATGTGGACTTTAATATTATCAGTATTTTGTTTGCACATTGTTTATGACATAGTTTCCACCTGAGGTCCTTCTGAACACTTAGCGCTTCATTTTTATCACCAACCAGGTATTTTTACCTGCGAGTCACACTAGTTGCCTATAAATTTATTGGCCAAAATGTCAAACGAAAGGTACACTAGTAAAGAGGCCTACAGGATGCTGAGCATGACAGATGAAAGCGGGGAGTCCTCACTGTCAGTTTCAGGCTCAGTATTTGAACCTGTAGAGAGTGGAACCCTGACAGATAGCTCTGATGATGGAGTGGTGGTCTCTAAGGTCAGGTGTACCCGACCCCGTTCTTCTGTTGCTGAGGTGCAACAACCGCATGATACTCATATGCAGCAGAGTGTCAGTACTAGTGCTGCTCAATCTTCTGGTGAACTGGCAAGCACCAGCGGCCTAGTACACCCTGGTCGTAGACAAACCAGCACTGCAGTATCACTTGGTGACGTGGCGAGTCCCATAAGTGCGGTGGCTAGCACAAGTAGTGCCCCGCAGCCACCAAGAGTTCGAACACAGGCCCATAGTGCCCTTCCTGATCCGCTTGCAAGCCCTGATTGGCAGCCCACAGATTCTGCAGTGCCCGTACTTTCCCCATTCACTGGCCAACCTGGAATTCACGTGAAAAAAGCAGGATTTAATGCCCCTAACATTTTTTGAGCTGTTTTTCACAGAAGATATGTACAGATCTTTTGTGGACCAAAGCAATTTATACGCTGATCAATTCATCGCCCAAAATCACCCCTTGCCAGACAATTTGGCTGGAAACCTATAACGGTTCCCAAATTTAAGACCTTTCTGGGCCTATTCCTCAACATGGGCATTACTAAAAAGAGTGAGTTGCGGTCATATTGGTCCACTGACCCAATCCACCATATGCCTGCGTTATCTGCCGCCAGGGCAAGGTATGAGCAGATATAGCGGTTCATGCATTTCAATGAAAATGAACTCTGTCATCCTCAGGGGGACCCTGAACTTGATCGTGCCCAAAAATTTGGTCCCTCGTAAACCACTTTAATGAAAAATTTGCAGCCTTGTTTATCCCCGATCAAGAGGTCTTTAAGTAGTTAGAGTGGGTGATGTGTGAAATAAGCTTCTAATGTTGGGCATAAAATGCCAGGACAGTTCAAAACCCCCCCAAATGACTTTTTGGGAAATTAGACACCCCAAGCTATTTTCTAATAGGCATGTTGAGTCCATGGAATATTTTTATATTTTGCCACACGTTTCTGGAAAATTACTTTTTTCTTTACACAGTTGTCACTTAAATTATATATTGCTCAAAAATGCCATGGGTATATGTAAAATTACACCCCAAAATTAATTCTGCTGCTTCTCCATGTGTGAGACTTTTTGGCAGTCTAGCCACGTACAGGACTCCGAAAACCAATTACCACCTTTAGACTTTCTAAGGGCGTAAATTGTTTATTTCACTCCTCACTACCCATCAGTTTCGGAGGCCATGAAATGCCAAGAAAGCACAAATCCCCCCCAAATGATCCCTTTTCGTAAAGTAGACACTCCAAAGTACCTGCAAAGAGGCATGGTAAATAAAACATTCAATGGGCTCGACATGCCTCTCAGCAAATACCTTGGGGTGTCTACTTTCCAAAAAGGGGTAATTTGGAGGGGTTTTGCACTGCCCTGCCATTTAACACCTCAAGAAATGATAGGCAGTCGAACTAAAAGCTGCGTAAATTCCAGTTAATGCACCATAGTTTGTAGCTATGACTTTTGCACAAACCAAAAAATATGCGCTTATTGAATTTTTAAAGTTTGGGGAACCAGCTAGATTGCAGGACACAGGCCCTTCAATCAAAAAGGAGGATTATTAAAACTTAAATGGCTTCACAGCAGCAAAAACAAAAGAAATAACAGTCTCACCAACTTGTAGAGCTCAGAACTGCTAATCACAGTTAAACAGTCCTTACTTTATGTTGCAGGTAACTTCCCCAGCTAGCAGGCTTCCAGGTAGGACACTGCCATGTGCTTTCACAGCTTTTCACTGTCCACCATCCACAGTCTCCACTATACTCCTCCACACCCATCTACAACTTCCTGTCTTGTTTTAAACCACTTCCTTGGACAGGTGCGTTAACCCTTTCTGCTCCCTTAAAGGGTCCACAGTCCAAGCAGAGGGGAAATATAGCGTCCTTCCAGGACCCAGCCACGGCGTCCTGTACTAATAAATAAATTTATATAGATATATATACACATACACACACACACACACACACACACACACACACACACACATATATATTATATATATATACACACACACACACATATACATATGCAGTGGGTCAAAAAAAGTATTTAGTCAGCCACCAATTGTGCAAGTTCTCCCAATTAAAAAAAGATGACAGAGGCCTGTAATTGTCATCATAGGTATACCTCAACTATGAGAGACAAAATGTGGAAACAAATCCAGACAATCACATTGTCTGATTTGGAAAGAATTTATTTGCAAATTATGGTGGAAAATAAGTATGTGGTCCAATATCAAAAGTTAATCTCAATACTTTGTTATATATCCTTTGTCTCCCTTTTTCCCTTATGGTACTAATTGACTGCATATGCAGTCTGTTTGTAGTACCGGTAACCGTTTTTTTTTTCACTTCTGGTGCTATTTTCTAAATTTACATTTGAAGTAGTGTCAGTATTGCCAGTTAAATATATTGCTCCTCTTACCGGCCTGAAATTGTTACTTCCTCTGTGTATGTGAGGGCAGCTTTGTTGTTGCTCTCCTTGGTGATTGGTCATGTGACCGTACGTCCCGCCCTCTCTGAGCGGTGTGGAGGACGGCATCTATGTGCGAGAGGCAAGCTTTGTTGACGGTCTCCTTGGTGACGCGCCATGTGACCATACGTTATGCGGTCATGTGACATGTTGATGGTACCGACCCCAGTGACCAGCGCTGCGGAGGACGGCGGCGGCACTAATGGGGATTGCTTCATCTGATCCTCAATACAGACATGGCGGTGAGGAAGCAGGCTACCTCATGTACAGCGAGTTAGAGTAGCAATAAGTTAGTAAGGGATCCGATTTCCCTCTATGCGCATAATGTACACACTGCCTGCCTTTATACTGTTTGTGCAGGATACTGCATGCTGTCTGATTTACAGGCTTTGTTTGAGTGATTCAGGATTGTATTACTATATTATTGAGGAGATTGCTGCATCTTTATGAACGTTGTTTTTTGGTGATGTGTGTGATTAATTCACTTGAATCACCTGTGATGGGCTGTCCTCTTGATCAAAGTGGGTGGGACATGCTAATTGATTAAATCAGTATCTGATGCTATAAATTTAGCACCGACACACTAGCCCTTGTCATATCCGCTGAGGAAGTCCTGCACTACGGACGATACGCGTGCGGAGGGCTTATAGTGATGTCAGATCAGCCACCTACCTGTTTTTTTTATTTATATGCACTTCATACCGTGCACTAGGTCATAGTGCCGTGTCTGAGTATTTTATTTACTGGAATAAATGGGTCGCTTTTATACATATACACACACATAAAAAAAAAACATTTGTTTATTTTTTCGTTTATATTGTAAAAAATAATTAATTATCAGAGGTGATCAAATACCACCCAAAAGAAAGCTCCATTTGTGTGAAAAAGAAAAAAAAAAGGACATTTGTTTGTGTACAGTATTGCATGACCGCACAATTACAAGTTAAATCCGCGCAGTGCCAAGATTGTAAAAAGTGCTCTGGTCAATAAAGGGGTAAAACCTTCCGGGGCTGAAGTTCTTAAAGAGGTGAACAACCAAAGAATCAACAAAAAGCATGAAAAAATATACCATTAACCACTTGTCACCCGGCGCCTGCAGATATACATCTGCAGAATGGCACGGGCAGGCAGGACGTATATATACACGTCCCCTTTAAGAAGCGGTTGTTGTGGACGCGCGCCCGCCTCGATCTCCGTGAGCCCGACCGCGGGTCCCGCGGACGCGATCGTCTCACGGAGAGATAGAACGGGGAGATGTTAGTGTAAACACAACATCTCCCCGTTCTGCCTAGTGTCACTGATCGTGTTCCCTGTCATTGGGAACACGATCAGTGACGTGTCACAGCAAGTCACATCCCCTAATAGTAAGAATCACTCCCTAGGTTACACTTAACCCCTACAGCGCCACCTAGTGGTTAACACCTTCACTGACAGTGTCATTTTTACAGTAATCAGTGTATTTTTATAGCACTGGTCGCTGTAAAAATGACAATGGTCCCAAAATGGTGTCAAAAGCGTCCGCTATGTCCGCCATAATGACGCAGTCATGATAAAAATCACGGATCGCCTCCATTACTAGTTAAAAAAAAAAAAAATGCCATAAAACCATCCCATTTTGTAGACGCTATAACTTTTGCGCAAACCAATCAATAAGCGCTTATTGCAATATTTTTTACAAAAAATATGTAGAAGAATACGTATCGGCCTAAACTGAGGAAAATTTTATTTTTTATATATTTTTTGGGGATATTTATTATAGCAAAAAGTTAAAAATATTGAAATTTTTTCAAAATAAAACTGCAGAGGTGATCAAATACCACCAAAAGAAAGCTCTATTTTTGGGGGAAAAAAGGACATCAAATTTTGTTTGGGAGCCACGTCACACGAGTGGCCCAGTCATTTAGCAACAAAATGGTCCAGGTGGTTAAGAAATCAAGGAAAACAGTTACGATTCCTGGATTTAAAAATTTCATAAAAAATATACTATTCTATAAAAAAAAAATTATTCTTTGAGTGCTTTTTTTGATGGGCCAACAAGTGCATAACTCCCAGCTCAGGACACTTAAAGGAAAAGCTTGTACCAATTTAAAATACATGCACTCTATATTCAAGAACTCATTTTAGATGGAGGTAGACAAACAAGGATTAGTGTTAATTATTAAAAAGGTTTCACATCCTATTAATGTCCTAAGTGTAATTACCAAAATCACAAATCCATGAGCTTGGAAAAAGAAAGAAAAATAAAAAAAAAAACAAGACAAATGTATGTGTTCATTTAACCAGCTTAAATGATGCCTGGGGGTTAGACAATCACACGAATCAAAGAGCAATCTATTTTACCAGACGGAGGGCCGGAGACAATAGAGGTATCCATCATATCTGCCATATGATTAGTAAAGCTCAACGCTGCTCTCCAGCACTGCTACCAGGGGCACGGGGAATGCTTGCTTAAAACCAGTCCTTCATTAAATGCAACAGTATCCGTGAACTAATTACTGTAAAAAACACTTGTTGGGTTTTTCAACAAATACAAAGCATTTGACCAGGAGGTTTATAAACACTATATTCAATTACAGTTTATAAAACTTTATAAAAAAAAAAAAATGCAGAACACACACAGATTTCATCACCCATAAAGCTCAGAATGCTAGAATCTGATGAACCTTGCAAAACATGTGTAGGTGCTTAGCAGTATCAGGAGTATAAAGATTGAGGGCCAGTTCACGCCATAAAAGCACGGTCCGGGTGCTTTTGCAGGTTGATGTGTTCCAGTGCATTTTTCCCCCTCTTTCTTCTTTACAATAAATAAGGATATGTGTTTTTGATGTGTTTTACCGCATTCCAGTACTGATCAGTGCAGAAAATAATTGCAACATGTTCTACTTTTTTTTCTGGAACTGGGATGCACTGGAACTGACTGCACTAGTGTGAACTATGCCATGGAAAACTATAACCTAGATATAATTTTGGTGAAAATAGTTAATGAAAATAAAAGATCCTGTACTATTCCAGAAAGAAACACGGAGGCTCATTTATTTTCTTCTGAAAATAATAGGATTTTTGTACTCACCGTAAAATCCATTTCTCTGACGTCCATGGACTGACACAGCTGGATACTGTAAACGTGTGGGTATATGTCCCTGCTCACAGGAGAAGATCTAGGCAGAATGTTAGATGTTAAAACATTCTAGAAAAAAACAGAGCTGAACAGCCCCGCCCAGGGGGGCGGCCCCTCCGGACATTACCCTCCCACCTGCAGCTAGCAGACCTCAGTTCGTAACAAAGCAGTACAAACCTTAAAAAGGAAGGGTGGGTGCTGTGTCAGTCCATGGACGTCAGAGAAAATAGGATTTTTTGTACTCACCGTAAAATCCTTTTCTCTGACATCCATGGACTGACACGGTGTCTCTTTACACTTTACACGTGGGTTATGTCCCTGCTTGCAGGAGAAGACCTAGGCAGAATGTGAAATGTTATACATACATTCTAAAAGCCAGAGCTGAACAGCCCCACCCAGGGGGCCGTCCCTCCAGACATAACCCTCCCACTACAGTCAGCAGACTTCAGTTCGTAACAAAGCAGTACAAAACTTAAAAGGAAGGGTGGGTGCCGTGTCAGTCCATGGATGTCAGAGAAAAGGATTTTACGGTGAGTACAAAAAATCCTATTTTCGCTTACCATCCATGGACTGACACGGTGTCTCTTTACACTTTACACGTGGGATGTCCCAAAGCAGTGTCAAGAGGGATGGGAGCAGTATAAATGGAAAAACCAAAACTTCACTCCAATAAAGGCAGAGCTCCTCAACGGAGGAGTCGCAACTTTAAACAGCGGCCTGCCACATTAACCTTATAAAAAACTTAAAAGGCATGAACAGACGACCAGGTCGCCACCTTGCACACTTGTGCAACCGACGCTTGATGTCAGGAAACCCAGGAAGCACCAATTGTCCTGGTGGAATGCGCCGTAACCGGAAAGGGAGGCGCCCGCCCTTTGAGAGCATAGGCTTGAATGACGGTTTGTCTGATTCCCCTAAAAATGATGGCAGACGAAACCGCTTGGCCCTGTTATGGACCAGAGACAGTCACAAATAGTGAGTCAGACTTCCGAATAGAAGCAGTAGCAGACAGGTACACCCGTAAGGCTCGTACCACCTCCAATATGTGCAGCGCAAACTCTCTGGGATGCGATGGGTGAGGACACAAGGACGGGAGGGCAATGTCCTCATGTAGGTGAAAGGTCGACACCACCTTTGGCAAAAAAGGAAGGTCACGGATGCAACACCGCCTTATCCTTATGGATGACTAAATATGGCGACTTGCAGGACAAAGCCGCCAACTCAGACACTCGTCAAACAGAAGTGATTGCCACTAAATAGGCCACCTTCTGAGACAAGACAAGAGGGGAATATCCCGGATATTCCCAAAAGGAGGTTCCTGGAGGACCGAGAGCACCAAATTCAGATCCCACGGTGGGAGAGTAGGCTTGACAGGAGGGAGCACATGGCGAACCCCCAACACAAGGTGCTAACCAAGAAAATGACCCGCTAGAGGTCGCTGAAAGAAGACGGCCAAGGCCGAAATCTGATCCTTGATGGTACTCAAAGCAAGCTTTTGGGTCACTCCACACTGCAGAGGACGCAGGATTCTGGGGACGGAATACGTCCGAGGACGCCAGTCCAGCGCTTCGCATATGGCGATATAAGCTTTCCAGGTACGGTGATAGATCTGCCTGGAGGAAGACTTCCGTGTCCTTAACATGGTCAAAATGACCGAGTCCGAGAGACCTCGGTCCCTCAGCACCTGGCTTTTAACAGCCCTGCCGTTAAAGCCAGAGACTGTAAGCCGGATGAAACATAGGACCTTGAGACAGAAGGTCCTCCCTCATCTGCAACCGCCAGGGAACGTCCGCGACGAGACGTACCAGATCAGCGTACCAGTGATGCTGAGGCCAATCCGGAACAATTAGGATCGCCGGAGTTTATATCAGGCGATAAGGACCCTATGGGGCCACCAACGCATCCGAGGCATCGCCCAAGGATCCCTGGATCTGGCCACAACCTCGACCCTTGCAATTGAGTCGAGAGGCCATCAGGTCCACATCCGGCGTGCCCCACCTTCGGTAAAGGAGTTGAAATATGCAAGGACCACACTTCTTGGTCCGGTGTCTGGCGATTGGCGACTCAGATAGTCCGCCTGCCCATTGTCTATGCCCAGAATGTAAAATGGCCTACAGAGCCGACACGTTTCTTCCGGCCCACTTCAGGATACGGACTACCTCGGAAGCCGCAGCTGAGCTCCGAGTTCCCCCTTGATGGTTTACATACACCACCGCCGTGGCGGTGTCCGACTGGCTCCTGATGGAGCGACCCCGTACTCTCTCTGACCTGAGGAAAGACACAGTCCGATGGCCCGTATTACCAGAACAGTGATTGGTAAACGGGCTCGTCCGGAGTCCAAGGCCTGAGCCGACAGGACTCCCCAGACTCCACCCCAGCCCGTAAGGCTGGTGTCCATCATGAGTGCCGTCCATTGGATGGGAGGGAAACGACTTTCCGGACCGAAGAGCCGAGGATCTCAACCACCATGTCAGGGGCGCCCTGACCAGGTGAATCACCTGGATCTGAAGATCCAAGGACAACGGGGATTTGTCCCAGGTGGACAAGATCTCCTTTTGCAATGCCCTGGTGTGTGATTGGGCATACGGAACGGCCGCAAAGGAGGCCACCACGAGTCTCGGGACTCTCATGCAAAAAACGGATTGACAACCATTTTTGGGATGTCAGCACCCGCACCGCAGACTGAAGTGTCAGCAACTTCTCCAGAGGTAGGATACCTTTGCCTCCAAGGAGTCCAGAATCAGAACTAGATACTCCAGACACCGAGTCGGGACCAGGACTGACTCCTGAATGTTCAGGAACCACCCGAGTCCCTGAGGGTCTAATTGACGATAGTCACCTTTCCTCTAAGTCTGATCCACTTTCTGCTCTTAGCAGAAGATCGTCCAGATAGCCCACGACAGCAATACCTCGCTGTAACAGAAGGCTAGAACCGGAGC
The DNA here is from genome assembly GCA_029206835.1 of Rana muscosa. Lineage (NCBI taxonomy): Eukaryota > Metazoa > Chordata > Amphibia > Anura > Ranidae > Rana > Rana muscosa. The sequence continues at coordinate 899,535,793 of CM055118.1, read as the reverse complement.
AAGCACCTTGGTGCCGAGGCTAGGCCGAAAGGAAGAGCCACAATCGATAGTGGACTTCGCTGATCGCAAAGCGCAGAAACTTCTGGTGACTTGCGCAGATCGGAACATGCAAGTAGGCGTCCTTGAAGTCCAAGGACGCCAGAAGAAAATCCCTTTGGTGGAGTGTAGCGATCACCGTGCGAATAGATTCCATGCGGAATTTCTGCACCTTCTCTAAGACATTCAGGGCCTTGAGGTCCAGGATAGGTCGAACCACGTCCTATTTTTGGGACGACAAACAGATTCGAGCAGAACCCTGAAAACTCTCCTGTGACGGAACCGGCACAATCACTCCGGACCTGATCAAATCCTGTACAGCCCCCAAGAGGGCTGCCCGACAAGTAGGAAGGAGAGGAAGATTTGAGGGAAAGAATCTGTCTGGGGGCCAGGATCGGAATACTATCCTGTATCCTGAGGTAACCTCCTCGCACACCCACCAGTCGGAGATTCGGGAGGACCACCGATTCGTGACCTGCGAAGTCGTCCCCCCACCCCAGAGTCGGGCGGAGGCAAGACTTCACGCGGAGGCGGGCTTGGGAGCCGCATGTTCGGCTTACGCAGCCGCACTGGCGTCAGTCTGAGAGGGCCTACCCGTGGACTCTGACTGACGAAAAAAAAACCTTTTGCTGGAAAGGAAGGCCCCTGTTTGCGGCGGGCCTCCTCACCCTTGCTAGTCTAAGGAAGAAGAGTGCTTTTACCTCCCATGACATCCATGACGATGTCATCCAGAGCAGCACCGAAAGGTCTACCACCTTTAAATGGTAGATCCGTCAGGAGCTTCCTAAGGCTAGGTCAGCAGACCAGCACTTCAACCAGATAAGACGACGCAATACCACCGCCGAGACAGAGGCCCTGGATATTAAAGGGGTCGCGTCCAACGTGGCGTCGCACACATAAACCAGGCCCTGAACCAGTTGGTGGGCCAAAGCAACTGTGTCTGGAGGAAGATTATGCTCCTGTACAGCTAGGTGCAACATTTTTGCCCAACCTGTAAGTGTTTAAGACACAAGGGTCGCCGCTACCACAGGCCGTAGGGCGGATCCCAACAAGGCAAACATGGCTCTGCTCACCACTTCTGACCGCCTGTCAGTGGGGTCCTCAAATGCAGGAGTCCCCTCCATCGGGAGAGTGATGGCCTTGTTCAACCGGGCGACTGGAGGGTCGACCCTGGGGGAGAAGCCCACTTTTTAAGTAGGGCATCTTCAAGGGGTATCTGATAGACAAACACCGCGGGACCATAAAAAAATTCTTCTGCGGCTTTTCCCAGACCTCATCAATGAGCTGGTCAAAGAAAGTACATATGGAAAAACCTCTTTAGAAGGCCTGGCCTTAAAAGAACCAAAGGAGACTGTATCCGCCTGAGGTTCTGCATCCGCAGCATTTTAGCTTGAGAGTGTCCCTCACCGCAGTCATGAGTACACTAACAAGCGCCCTGTCATTTACTGACTCAGAACTGGAGTTTTCCCCATAAGGAATGTCCTGTTCAAAACCATCCAATACATTCAGAACTAGGGTCCTGAGCGGTAGTGGCTAGGCCCATATCTGAATCAGCGCACTGCCCTCATGAAGTAAAGTGGAGAGAGGGCGCTTTTTTGCTCCCTTGCGCTTGCACACAGCTCCCATCCTGGTCAGAAATTATTCCAGGACTGCCCACAACTGGTCCCTAGGGACCGCAGGTGCTGAAGCACTGCCTGTTGTCCACTGACATTTAGGGGAAGCTGGTGACAGAGACTCCATATTGCCCCCCTCTGAGACTCCTCAGATAAAAAGTCCACCCACAGGCTGTGCTGACTGAGGAGGGGGCGCCCAGGGGACTCACCAAACCGGACCAGGGACCGCTCAGTTCCGCTGTCTGTACCGCGCTGTGTCAGCGCTGGTGAGCTGTGAGGAGATTGTGAGGAGATTTGCGCTGTTACAGCAGCGCTAGAGGCCAAAACTAGTGCTGAAGAGCGCACGGGCTACAAGAAAATGGCCGCCGCACTTCACTGAGGCGATCCGCGGCAAGATGGCCGCCATGACTCAGCAAAAGTGAAAAAAAAACAGCACACACACAGCGCCACTCGGCGCTCAGGCCCCAAAACACACAAAAAAAAAAAAAGGCCCCAAGCATATCTGCAGACCAGCATTAGCCCCTCCAAGAACAGTGTGACCCCCAGGCACCCCACACAGCACAGCGCCAGCAATGGTGACAGAGAGTGACAATGAAATACAGGGGGAGACAGGGAAAATCCCCCACAGAGAAACACAGCCTTTTGTACTCACCTGCAGGCAGGAGAGACTACTTACCCGTCCCCTGAGGGACCCACTGGTGTGTTTCTGACAGGACTATCACAGTGCAGTACTGAGTAGCTGTCGGCCTGGTCCACCGCAAAAGATACAGTCAGTCAGGAACTGTTCAGTCTTGAGAGGACCGTGGGAGCATGAAAGCAAACCCGGCCACCCCTGGAATCATGGGGCCTGTCGTGAACTGAGTCTCACACACACAAGGCGAGGATCAGCACACTCGATGGTCGGACAGGGAAGACTACGAGGATATCTTGTACCCAACCTGTTGCCCAGCCGACAGTTGATAGAAAATTCTCAAAAATAAAATAAAAAAGAATTCCAGAAAAGGAATAAAAATAGGTCAGGAGACTGGCTCCTGAGAGAGCCACGTCTTCTCCTTCTGCTAGGCAGAAAAAAACTGAAGTCTGCTGACTGTAGTGGGAGGGTTATGTCCGGAGGGACGGCCCCCTGGGTGGGGCTGTTCAGCTCTGGCTTTTAGAATGTATGTATAACATTTCACATTCTGCCTAGGTCTTCTCCTGCAAGCAGGGACATAACCCACATGTAAAGTGTAAAGAGACACCATGTCAGTCCATGGATGGTAAGAGAAATGGATTTTACGGTGAGTACAAAAATCCTATTTTCTCTTATCGTCCATGGACTGACACAGCTGGATACTGTAAACGTGTGGGACGTCCCAAAGCAGTATCAGAAGGGTGGGAGCGGTAGCAAAGGAACAACCAAAACTTCACTCCAAACAAGCAGAGCTCCTCAACGGAGGAGTTGCGACATTAAACAGCGGCCTGCAATGCTTTGCGGCTGAAGGGAGCATCCGAAGATGCAGCCACATCATACCTTTTCAAGATTTTATATGGTTGAACGGACGACCAGGTCGTCGCCTTGCACACTTGTGCAACCAACGCTTTATGTCGGAAGGCCCGGGAAGCACCAATTGCCTTTGTGGAATGCGCCGCAACCGGAAAGGGAGGCGCCCGCCCCTTAAGGGCATAGGCCTGTATGACGGTCTGCCTGATCCACCTAAAGACGGTGGAAGACGACACCGCTCGGCCCTGTTTTGGACAAGACACAGATTTCCGAATGGAAACAGTAGCAGACAGGTACACTCGTAAGGCTTGTACTCATCTTAATGTATGAAGCGCAAACTCTCAGGGATGCGATGGGTGAGGACACAAGGATGGAAGAACAATGTCCTTAAGGTGAAAGGCCAAGACCATCCTTAGAAAAGAAGGATGGTCGTGGGCGCAACACCAACATATCCTTATGGAGGACCAAGTAAGGCGACTTGCCGGACAAGGCCAGCAACTCAGACACCCGTCTAACCAAAGCAATGGCCACTAAGGCCAACTTCCGGGACAAGGTCAAAAGAGGAATCTCTCTGATATTCTCAAAGGGATGTTCTTGGAGAACCGAGATGCATCAAAATCAGATCCCAAGTAGGGAGAGGAGGCTTGACAGGGGGGATCACATGGCGAACCCCCTGCACAAAAGGTGCTAATCAAGGAATGGCCCGGTAGCGGTCGTTGAAAAAGACAGCCCGGGCCGAAATCCGACCCTCAAAAAAGGTATGCAAGGCCAGCTTTTGGGTCACACCACGCTGTAAGAACAGCAAAATCCTGGGAACGGAATACATCCGAGGATGCCACTCAAGTTCCTCGCACATAGCGATGTAAGCCTTCCAGGTACGGTGAGATATCTTTCTGGAGGAAGATTCCCATGTCAACAACATAGAAGAGCTGACCGAATACGAGAGAACTCGGTCCTTCAGCACCTGGCTTTAACAGCCATGCCATTAAAGCCAAGGACTGTAAAGCAGGATGAAGTATGGGATCATGAGACAGACGGTCCACCCCAATAGGCCGTCGCCAGGAATGTCTGCGACTAGCCGAAGTAGATCGGCGTACCAATGTCGCCGTTCCAGAGCACTGGAATGGCCTCAGCCCCTACTCTGCGAAGCCGGCGAGGCAACAACAGTAGCGGAGGGTAAGCATATATCAGGTGATACTGCCCCCACAGGCTTCCAACGCGTCTGCCCAGGGGTCCCTGGACCTGACCACGATCTTACCACCTTGCGAGTGAGTCGAGAGGCCACAAGGTCCACTTCCGGTGCCCCACGTCCGGTAAAGAAGGTGGAAACACCTCCGGATGCAAGGACCCTTTGCCTGCAATGCACACGGCCGACAGGACCGTCTTGCAGCGAGATGTATGAAAATCCCAAAGAGACTCTGCAATGTATCGGAGAAGGGAGGCCCCAGTGTACAGGGTGCCTCAGCTGTTGGCCAATAAAGGCAACTTGACGGAACTTCCCTAGAAACTCGGTCAGAGGACTAGTACCTCAGCCTCCACAGGTGGCGCAAACCCACCCCGGGCACAGAGACCCTAAAGGCTAAAGCAGTTGTAGTGCACCTGCTAGACGACTGATGGATGAAGCAGAGGCTTTTGCCCAGTCATTGAGCTATAAAAAATGCCAGAGACGCAGCCACTAACGGGCGTAACGCTAACCCCAACTTGGCGAACACAGTCCAAGCCAGCGCTTCTGATCACCACTGAAAGCAGGTGGAAAGTGATACCCCTGAAACCAGGGATCCTTGTGACAATGCTCCATCCAGCAGCTACCCATGGATAGGTGCCGATTGTGCAAACACATAGTTTATACTATGTATTGCGTCAAACGCACAAATGGAGAGTGTGGGAGGAAACCCACCCAGCCACAAAGAGCATAATACCACCACATACGGCGTATGTAGTTTAGTATTTGTGGATAAACCTATTAAACACGTATATACTGTGCCAGCGACGAAGGCGCGCACATCATCAGGGCCTGGACGTAAACCAGCCACGCAGATTGCGTACACAACCGTGTAGGTATGTTAGCCTGCGAATAATCAAATTGCACAAGTTTATACTGTGCATAGCGCTGAGAATGCGCACACCATTGGAACGCAGGGGAGAAACCTGAGCACCCGGATGAAACCCATGCAGACTGCATGCGCATACCGTGTATGGTATTATAGTATGTGTGCTAAACATTTTGCACAAGCCCATGTGTGCACAGCACCGAAGGCACGCACACTGTTGGCGCGTGGGAGGAACCAAAGTACCACACGCATACTCAGAGAATGCAATACCTACAGCTACTGTAAATGTATTTAGTGTAGTGTATAGACATAATGTGTATGTTTACACCGTGTATTGCACCAAAGGCATGCATGTCATGTAGCGTGGGCGGAAACCCACGCAGACTGCATACGCATACCGTGTAGGTATTATAGTGTGAGTGCTAAACATTTTGCACAAGCTCATGTGTGCATAGCACCGAAGGCGCGCACACCATTGGCGCGTGGGAGGTACTGAAGTACCCCACGCATACTCAGAGAATGCAATACCTACAACTACTGTGAATGTATTTAGTGTAGTGTATAAACATAATGTGTATGTTTACATTGTGTATTGCACCAAAGGCATGCATGTCATGTAGCGTGGGCGGAAACCCACGCAGAGTGCAAAGACATACCGGGTAGGTATGTTAGTATGTGGATATCCAATCGCACAAATTTAGACTGTGCATAGCACCGAAGCGCCCATACCAATGGAGTGTGGGAGGAAACCGGAGTACCCGAAGGAAAACCACACAGACTGCCTACACATACCGTGTAGGTATTATAGCATGCATGATAAACATTGAACATGTTTAACTGTGCAGAAGGCCAAAGGCGCACATACCGTCAGCGCGTGGGAGGAAACCGGAACACTCGGAAGAACTCCACGCAGACAGCACACAGATACCGTGTAGGAATGATAGCATGTGAATCAACATATTGCACATGTTTATGCTGTGTATTTCCATTGGAGCGTGGGGGGAAACCGGAGTACCCGGAGGAACCCCACGCAAACAGTATACCCATACTGTAAACATGTATAATATGTGCAATAAACATATTGAACATGTCTATACTGTGCAGAGAGCTGAAGCGCACATACCATGAGAGTGCGGGAGGACACCGGAGCCCCCGCCAACCCAGAGAGTATAATACATACATACATATACTGTGAATGTATCTGGAGTCGTGCATAAACATATTTTGTACGTTTATATCATGTATGGCACTGAAACACAGCATTGGAACGTGGGGACAGCCACGCAGACACAGAGACCAATAACGCATACATACACTGTGAATGTATGCAGTGTAGAGGTATAGAATGAGTTAAATTATGGCGCAGAGGCGCATAATCTTTTCTGTATCATTCCAACCTGCTTGACTGTGCTGCTGAAGCAGCATGCAGGTAACAGGTAACCTCTTGATCTCTGACAGACACACGGTCTGAGGATCAATCATTCCCCAGGAAATGGCGGGAAATGTTACCTCAGGTATCACACATAAGGCTCACAGGGACTACAGACATAAATGAATAAAGTCCTCCCTCATCCATGCTGCTCTTGAGACAGTGTGAGGAAAACAGTGAGGAAACTGTGTAAAAGAAAAGCTTGTCACAGCAATTCCAGCCTGAGTGTTCCTCACATCAATGAGATAACTTACAAGCACCCTGTCATTCACTGACACAGAACTGGAGTCTTCCTCACAAGGGAATGTCCTGTTCATAAACATTAAATATTCAGAGGTAGGGTCCTGAGCATAGTAGCTAGGCCCATATCTGACTCCGAGCACCCCTTCAGTAAAGATTTTTGTGGGGGGAGGGGGCTTATAGCTCCTTTTGCTCGCACACCGCTTCCATTCTGACAGGAATTATTCCAGGACTGCTGACAACTGGTCCATAAGGACCGCAGGTGCAGGAAACATATGAACATGTTTAACTGTGCAGCACTGCCAGTTGCCCCAGGCAAGTGTGGAGAGCAGGTGTATCAGACTCCATAACGCCACCCTCTGAGACCTTATACACTATACAGTGAATATACAGTCCACCCACTGGCTACGCTGAGGAGGGGATACCCGGGAGGACCCACCAACCCTTAAGGACCACTCAGTCTGTGAGGAGATTGTGAGGGGATTCGCGCCGCCGCCAGAAATAAATGCGCGGCGGCCACAAGAAAATGGCCGCAGCTATAACTGCGCCACTGAACGGCAAGATGGCCACCGAGCGCGAAATTCAAAGCTCTAATGCGCGCCAATGGCGCACGCAATAATCACCTCACACACCAGAAAAAACTGCAGACATGAGCGCCCAGCCAGGCCAGAGTGACCCCCAAGCACCCCACAGCACAGCACCAGTACAGGGTGCAGAGAGCAGCATAACAGGGGGGAGACAGGGAGAAACCCCCACACACAGAAACACAGCCAGCATGTACTCACCTGCAGTAGGAGAGACTACTTACCCGTCCATTTCAGGGACCCACTGGCTTGTTTCAGACAGACCTATCACAGAGTCGTACTGCGTAGCTGTCGGCCCGGTCCACCGCGAGAGATACAGTCAGTCAGGTACTGTTCAATCTTGAGAGGACCGCGGGAGCATGAAAGCAACCCGGCCACCCCTGGAGTCATGGGGTATGTCGTGAACTGAGTTTCACGCACACAAGGCGAGGATCAGCATGCTCGATGGTCGGACAGGGAAGACTACGAGGATACCAGTGTACCCAACCTGTTGCCCAGCCGACAGTTGATTGAAGGTCTCAAAAATAAAATAATAAAATTCCCAAAGGAATAAAATTTAAAAGTAAAATCTTCCAGGAGACTGGCTCCTGAGAGAGCCACGTCTTCTCCTTCTGCTAGGCAGAAAAAAACTGAGGTGTGCTAGCTGCAGGTGGGAGGGTAATGTCCGGAGGGACCGCCCCCCTGGGCGGGGATGTTCAGCTCTGGTTTGTTCTAGAATGTTTTAACATCTAAGATTCTGCCTAGATCTTCTCCTGCGAGCAGGGACATATACCCACACGTTTACAGTATCCAGCTGTGTCAGTCCATGGACGATAAGAGAAAAATAATTTTTCAGTTGTCATGTTGACTCTCTTATTTCCAAATTTTGAGTTGCTTGAAGCTGAACTTCAGGCAAACCCATAAATACACAAATTAAATCCATATAAAAAGGGAGACATTTATCTGCCAAGGGGTTTGTATTTATGTCCACCCAGCACTAACATTTATACAGCTCGGTCACACAGTAATGCCACATTCGGCAGGGGACCTGATTTTTCTCTGTTGCAGTCTCCTCTGTAACAGGACAATGAAAGCAGCAGAGAGACTTGCTCACATGTCACACTGATCTTCCCTCCTATGCAGCACAGCAATTGGCTTCTTGTGTCACTTCTACCTGTCCCTAAGCCCTGCTGTAGAGGAAACTGCAAGAGGCTGGCATTTACAGTACGTTGCTTATATTTAGAAAGATACACCAAAAAAAAAAAAATCTTACAGAGTTCACCTTTAAAATAAATGCACTTTTTTGCAGGTAGAAGACTTTAAAAAAAACATTGCACCCATGATCAGCAGATCGCTGGTGCAATCTCAGGCTACTACAGTCAGAGTGGCCTGCCTGTACTTCCCATACGAGCAGGCAGGTACTGCTGTCCAGGAAGATCAATGATCTATAAAAGCGCTCACCAGTGTGCTTGTAGATCATTGAGAACTACAAGCCGCATGCAGCAATGGCTGGTGGTAGTTGTAGTTCATTTATTCATTCACATAATTCTGAAAGAATGATGCGGCTGTATAAGTGGAGTCCTACACGGTCACACTGTTTTTGAATTGTGACAGCGGGTGTGGGGAGACCATACCTCACCTGCTGTCCCAATAGGGGATTGGGCCAGGGTGGCGGCAGGTAATTTAGTAACATGTTACATTTAAACCCTAAATTAACATGTTATTAAAAGGTGAACTTCGTTTGTGTGTGTTTCTATTTATAAGACCTGCTGTCAATTTAAAGTTATTGGCAAGTTTACTGACGAACACCAATGCTTTTAAAACTTCTGGGCAACCAAGCTTTAAAACTATGGTTCTAAAAATGGTTTATCGAGTATGAATGAATACAGAGTTGCACTCATTTTTGACTTCCATATCTGCCTGCAGTTTATCTTTAACAAGTATGCAGATACAGACTGCCAACTTTACTTTGACTTTAATACTTTGGAATCACTGATTTGTAACAAGAATGCAGATGAGAAAAGTCAGAGGGTCAGCATAACAGCCAGGCAAATAGTCCTTTCATAAAAAGACCAGTACCGGCAGCACCTTCTTTCTCCCAGAAATGGTTTACTAAAATGAGAGGCAAAGAGACAGCAACCTCTGATTTTTGCTAAACACAAACACTTGGATTTCCAGTGCTTTGCAGGCAATCTGTGGAATTTATATGGGTATCCCCACTTAATTCTCTTTTTAAGCAGGTGCCTGATATTCATGTACAGTACTGTGCAAAAGCCTTAGGCAGGTGTGAAAAATGCTGTAAATGAAGAATGCTTTTTCAGAAATACATAAACTTTGTTAGGCTTAACAACCGATTCTTAGCGGAGTTTTTTTTTTTCCTTTAACTACTTCTGAATTCAGCCCTCTGACCCCCCTGTGCTTCAATCCAACTTTCCCACTGGGTAGGACTGTCAAATTTTAAGCCACGATGTGTCCACATCAGGATGTTTTGGCTTCACTTTGTTTTTTTTGTTTGTTTTTTGACTCACTATTTGGAGAACTTTCAGCCTATACAAGCTTTTCCAGTCAGGCATGGAAACAGGACCTTCGGTGTGTCCCCTTCTCATACTGACTGGGAATCCCTTTGCACCCAAGGTTCATAAGGCCTCCCTCAACGTTACAACCCAGGAGTGTGGCTATAAGGCCTCATGCCCACGGACGTTTTTTACAGCCGCGTTTTTGAGCGTTTTTTATAGCTTAAAAACGCCTGTCCATGTTAATCTATAGCTTCATGCCCACCTAGACGTTTTTTTTTTCAATTTTAGTTTTTTATTGAAATTTTTCATGTATACAAAAACAGATACAAAAGATTGTCAGAATATAAAATAGAGCATACAGCATATAATAAAAGTGTATCAATCAATTCACAGTACTGCCAGCTGCAAACAGCATAGACGTTTTTAAGCTGTAAAAAAAACCCAGGACCAGTGCGTTCCTCAGCGTCGGAGTTAGGCAGAAAATAACGCGAGCGTCAAAAAACGCTCAAACGCGCGGTCGCGTTTTTTAGCTCCGGCGTTTTTTGTTTTTTAAAAAAAAAAAAAAAAAAAATTTACAACAACAAGGACAGGCGTTTTTAAGCTGTAAAAAACGCAGCTGTTAAAAACGTCTGTGGGCATGAAGCCTAACATCTATCCTTGATAGTACAGGACCCTTCTCTCCTGCATACGTTTTCTCAGATGATATCCAATCTTTTCTGGAGGTGCAAGAGGGAAGAGGGGACAAAATTCCATGAGGTCACCATCGTGGTTACCACTGAAACGCTTTACTATTCCACAGCAAAATACCTTCTCCACCATCCATTCCAAAAGCAGCCTACTGCAAGTCTTTGGCAATACGATTAATGCAGCTGATGATGAGGGAGTGGTTTCAGAGGCTTAACAAAATGGAAGAAATCATAGAGCCGATTAGCATCTCTCAGAAAAACATGTCTAAATGCACTTCCATATTAAATATTGTGTATAGTCAAGTTCTGGTTAGCGGTGGTGACCTGGCTTTATGAAACAAAAAGTAGTGGTGTGGGGAGTGAGTGATGGGATGCATTTGCTTCCCTTAACCCCCCCCCCCTCTTTTTTTCTCTCCCTCTCTTCTGTGGCCCCATTTCTCCAGCTTTTCTTACTTTTCCTTACCAATTTTGTTTTGACCCTCTGCCTTCATGGCTGTATTTGGTAGGGTTTCAGACAGGGTGCTACTTCTCAGGATCTTTGTAAGTTCATCATGTAATGCTTACATAAAACACACCTTAAACAGTATACTTCTTGCAATTATTTGTCTACAGACATATAATACCCGTTTGTCCGGTATGTCGACGCCTTGACTTGCTCTTGTTCATTCACAAATGGATTGATTTTATTTTTTTAAAGTTTTTTACACAATTAAACTGTATTCTCTTGGGGTTTTTTTTCAACAAAACAAATCATGAGATGGAAGTGTTTTTTCTATCAATTATTAAAATGGAAAGTAAATGAATGGAAGAGAAATCCAAATCAATATTTGGTGTGACCACCTTTGCCTCAAAAAACAGCATCAATGCTTCTAGGCACAGAGCTTTTGAAGGAATTTGGCAGGCAGGTTGTTCCAAACATCTTGGAGAACTAACTACAGATGTTCTGTGGATGTAGGCTGCTTCAAATCCTTCTGTCTCTTCATGAAATCCCAGACAGACCCGATGATGTTGAGATCAGAGCTCTGTGGGAGCCAGATTTTGACTCATCAGTCCACAGCACCTGCTGCCATTTTTCTACATCTCAGTTCCTAGGTTTTTGTGCAAAGTTGAGTTACTTAGCCTTGTGTCTTTCGCACAAAAACCTAGGAACCGGGGTGCAGAAAAATGGCAGCAGGTCCTCTAATGAGGAGTCAAAATTTTTACTATTTTGCTGTAGCAAAAGGCAGTTTGTTCATAAAGGGCTGGAGAGGTACAATCAACAGTAAAGCATGGTGGAGGTTCCTTGCAAGTTTTGGGGCCGCATTTCTGTACATAGAGTAGGAGATTTGGTCAGGATCAAGGATGTCCTCAATGCTGAGAAATACAGGGAGACACTTATCCATCATGCCAGACCATCTGATAGGCAAAAAAGCTATTAAAAAACACTTCCAATTCTGAAAGCATTCTTAATTTACAAAATGTATTTACACCTGCCTTAAAACGTTTGTACAGTAATGTATATTTAATAAAAATATATATAAAAGTGCAATTTTTATATTTTTTTTAACACAGAAAATATATAAAAAGGTATGTACAGTATTGAACAGGAGGTCTCATGCTAGCAGACAGAAAAATGGCCACAGTACTACCAGAAGACCCAGCTAGTCTCTTAACAAAAAGAACAAAAATGTAATATAAATACAGCTTGCCTGTCCCTAGATGTGGTGGCTGCATTTGTTTTCTACTTTCCCTTTATTTTTATCTGGTGATCCTGCCAGTAACACTTCCTATCCCAGAGGGACAATGGTCACTTACTGTGCTATATCTTAGAAATAGCAGCAAAGGTTTGCTGTAGTTCTCAGCAGTGGTGTATTTAGATTTTGTGCTGCCTAGGCCTGACCAAATGCATGCACCCCCTAATTAAAACATGGTCCACCCCTTCCTGTCAAGGCCACACCCATTCCTGTTTAAGACCCGCCCTATATGTAAACCACACCCCTTCTCATTTAGGCTCCACCTTTTATTTTTAGAGCTTCATCTCTTCCGCTCCGTACATTAAAAGTGGGTACATCAGTGCCCATATCAGGGCAGCCTTATCGGTGCAGCTCATCAGGGGCAGCCGGGTGCAGCTCATCAGGGGCAGCCGGGTGCAGCTCATCAGGGGCAGCCGGGTGCAGCTCATCAGGGGCAGCCGGGTGCAGCTCATCAGGGGCAGCCGGGTGCAGCTCATCAGGGGCAGCCGGGTGCAGCTCATCAGGGGCAGCCGGGTGCAGCTCATCAGGGGCAGCCGGGTGCAGCTCATCAGGGGCAGCCGGGTGCAGCTCATCAGTGCCCACCGGTGCAGCTCATCAGTGCCCACCGGTGCAGCTCATCAGTGCCCATTTTAGTGCCGCCCATTTCAGTGCCGTGTAAATTATTCATACCTGGAATTCTTCTTTAATGACTACCCTCAAGACATTTTCCCTGTGATGTTACGGGCAAAAGTGTGGTAAGTGAAATAAACGTCTGGTAAGGCATGACCAGCATCCCCAAAACAAAGGGTTAAAATATTTACAGGAATCAGCCTACATCAAATAAAATGAGCCTCCTGGTTTGAGCCCTCACTGTAAGCAATTACAAGCTGCTAGACTGGAATAACTGACTCCCGAATTCCATATTTGTCTTCCTCTATTCTAAACCTTGCAAAAATAATATATGCAGAGCAAAAGCTAATAACAGGAAAATAGCTTCAAAAGAAAAAGAAGGGATTGCTAATGATGAAACATTAAACAGATATGAATACATTATAAATTAAGCCTCAGGGGGTAGGGGGGACAGAAAAAAAAAAAAAAGGAATCTTCCATCGCTGTATTCCGAGATACCCGATCTTGGCTTTTATTGTAAGAGTTTTTAAGTGTTTTGAAAACAGAAATCAGACCTAACACATGGTGTAGTATTTAATCACATCCAAAAAAAAACAAAAAAAACAATGCATTCCATTAGAATTTCCCCTGCAGAGGAGACCCGAATTACACACGAACAAAACAATGCTTAGTCAGAATTCCAACTTACTTCTGTGTGGCTGAAATTCTAATGAGAAGCACTAGGGACCCAATTTCCTTTTAGCATTGTACAAAGAGGCAAACTTGGATGGTATTAAAATGCATCAAAGTACCAGTCCGCTGTGCCTCTGTGTACGGTACGATCGTAGCTTTGATATTAGTAAGCAGCTGCCTTTTGATTAAAAGGAAAAAGTTCTTGTTTTGTAAAGTACTGGAGGAATCCAGCTAATAAATTGCATCCTGCTGTTTTAGTAGAACATCCTCCTCTCCAGATAATTCAAACAAACACAATCACTCAGACAGTCCTATACATCAGATCTGGTACAGTCACGTGCCTGAAGAAAGTATACATAAGCAATTTTATGGGAAAGCTCACCTAGGGAGAAATATAAAGTATTTTTTCCTAGCAAATATTCAGGACACCTCAGCAAAAGCTACCATTAAAACCAAATTATTACAGCCAATGAGGAAGGTGTCAAGGTGGTTTTTAAGGGTGCATTTGGCTTTAAAATGGTTACCAAATGTAAAAAAAAGCTTTTTTTAAATATCTTGGACCTTTTCCCCTTTAACTTATGCCAAAAAGGTTCGATATTGACCTACAGAGACCCCCAAAAATACTAATCTTTAATTCAAATTTAAACATTGCGGAATTAGAGCTTCCTGATGATTGGCTGAAACAAATCGAGGCATTACCGCATCACCGGTCACACTTTTGCCCAAGCAAACACCGGGAATCAAGCAGAACCACTGCAAACGGTGACACCACCATTTTGATCCGATTTTCCCCAAATAAATCACCTGCTACACACGCCGGGTGCCAGAATGATAAAAGGCACCATTACAGGTCAGTGAAATTTTATAGTTTTTTAAAAATAAACCTTTGGAACAATATTGCGCAATTTGGATTCTTTCTGATTTTATATACCTGTAGGAGTCATTACACTGCATGAGACGCCAGCAACGGATCTCTACAGGGGTATCCCCACACGCTTGAATGACCATACTAGAGATAGTTGGTCAACTCCTAGGGGTGAGTGTACATCTGGGGCACCCAGTCTGAGCACATTGGAACACGGATTTACCATTTCTGAGCACGAGCACTTTATATTGGGACTATTCCACATATAGGTGTATATATTTGCCAAGACCGAGCGCGGGGGACCACTTTACTCATTTATCATTGCCTTTGGCAATTTTTTTTACTGCAGCTGGTTTAAACATTGCGCCTTTCAACATTCTATTATTTCTGTTGGCGCTTAGTTTTTTATCAAATTTAAACAGTTGTCTAAGAATTTCTTTCGACGTGCATAAAAAGTGCAACTACATAGATATAAAGTAGTAGTTGTAAGTGCCATGGATTGGTTTATAAACCAAGCCATGTGATTGCAATATCGGTGAACACCGACCAGAAAAATGGGGCCAACTTTGACAACATTTTGGGGATAACAACATTTTGTAGCAAAACCAAATTTTCAGTCACTCAGCTCTTCCCTTGCAGTAATGTCACACATGCTGGCAGTTTTAAAATTGGAAGGTCTACAAAAGGAAAAAAAAAAAAGTAGGAAGCTGGGACGAATGACCAACTTTGAAATTACTTTTCATAAATTATTTAATTTAGTTTTAAACAGATCTACAATTGTAGTGAACATGAAGTTAAGCAAGCTCCGGGAGGCAGTGGAGGACAGGAAAGCCTGGTGTGCTATGGTAGTACAAATAGAAGTATGTAACATTGTTGCTTGATGGTCATGTCTGCTGGCTACTACTGTATAGTATGTTGGGGTCCCATTCACAATGAATGGCATCACAACACATTGTACCTGGACCCATACATGGGCATGCGTTTTACACCATAGTCTTAATGGGCCCTATACTCACTTATCCACACTCATTACTCTGACAGCCACAGCCTGGGAGCTTTGTTTTTTTTGTGTGCATTAGCATCCTATGGAGTGGTGGCAGGCCTCTTCAAAGTAATGAACAGGGATTTCCATGAAAGCTGCTTGGTTGGTACATTTTGCAGGGGTGGATGTTGGAAGAGCATGGGCAGGTGAGTACAGGCTTTCATTCACACCAATGTAGTAAGGAAGGTGTTGCCGTGTTGGGCCATTCATTTTGAATGTGTTGCAATGCACTGTAACGTATGTGGTGCAGTGTGCTGCTATACAAGAATAATGCAGCAGGAATGCTTTTAGGCCTGTCTTGGTGCATTAGACATCCTTTTTACAATGAATAAGCTGCCTTTATGCGCGTTATGTCGAACATTACCTTCTGTGACATTAACACACTTCAATGGACTTGACCAGTGTGAATGGGCTTTGTGTGGGAACTGGCAGTGTGAAGTTTAGTTATGGCACAATTGTACTAAAATAAGGTGAAGCTCATCTTTAGCCCTAATTGTTACATCTACCTGACATGGACAATTTAAAAACACTGGTACAAACACGACAGTCAGACGACTTTGCCCTGTGACTTAAAGCCAGACTTCCATCTAACTTTAATGAACGGGATCAGACTTTGAACCTGACAATACCAGGCCCTTCGAGTCTGGTATGAATCTTTAGGGAAAACTCCACATCAAACACCCCCCCCCCCCCCAAAAAAAAAAAACAGCATAAGGTTCCCCCTCCAAGACCATACCAGACCCTTAAGTCTGGTATGGATGTTAAAGGGGAACCACCACGGCCCCCCCACCCCAAAGCACCTTGTCCCCGTGTTGATGGGGACAAGGGTCTCTTCCTGACAACCCTGGCCAGTGGTTGCCAGGGTCTGCGGCTTAACGGAATCTGGAAGCCCACTTTGACAGGGGGCCCCCCCCCACACCCGGCCCCCACCCTATGTGAATGAGTATGAGGTACATTGTACCTGAAATATAAACCAAAATATGCTATACTTTTCTGAGGATCGATTTTTATTCTTAGACTGATCCAGCATGGCTACCCATAGACTTTATTCTGATCTCGCCATCATCCGATTCAGGTGACATCTGTTGATATATAGGTAGCCTCAGCAAGCGTTCGATAACATTTCCTTAGGTTCGTAATGCAGACGTGAATTAAAATGCATTTTAATATACAGGTTAGGCCACATTTGGTGCAGATTGTATGCAATGTTTAAAAATAAAAATTCTTCCAGGTTTTTTAGCTTCTGGTGATTTTACAGCATAGCCATTTCCAGCAATCTCATCAGTCAAGAAACAGGAATATAGAATACTGCACACTAATATTTTAGGCTTGAGGGGAAAATACAATAAGCAAGAGACTTGCCATAAACCAAACTGTCAATCTATGCTCACAAATTGGCAAGTTACATGCTAGAAGGCTGCCGAATTGCATATTGTAAAATATATTACAAAATGCCATGACCATAGCTTGAATTGAAATGCTGAATAGGAATAAACCTGCAGTGTAGCTTTTAGGCTGATCAAGCAGTTACCTATAGAAAACACATAGCTAGCTTTACCATCATGCAATGCAACTTAGAAACAATTTAAAGCGGATCTAAACCCAGCGATTTAACGGTTTACAAAAACAATTACATTCAAGGCATGCCCTGAATGTCAACGGTTACAGTTACTAGTGTGCTTATGTCAGCTCTCAACCAAACTGTTAAGCCATCAAATTGCTGGTGTCATAGCTGATTACTTGTGCAGCACGTTGCAAGGGCAGATCTGAGGCCAAGATGGCAGCTTGCTTGGCTGTAAAGGATGGGAGGGTTTAGTTCCGCTTTAAATCACTACCTTTTTTTTTCTTTTTTTTTTTACACACTAGATAATTACTTGGAACCCTCAAATTTTCTGAAACTTTTTTGGGGAGAAAAGAAAATGGTTTGTGGTTTCAAATTTTTATGTCAATACGATATTTGTGCAGCAATTTTGCAAACACAAATTTTTGGGAAAGAATACACTAATGAATTTTAGTCCACACAAACATAATAGAATACCCAATTGTTTCGTAAAATATAATAGATTATTTTATGCCGAGTAAATAGATACCCAACATGTCCCTTTAAAATTATGCATGCCTGTAGAATGATGACAAACTACGCTACTTAAAGTGGTCGTTAACCCACTATATGATGATCATGCCATCCTCTGTTATACAACGCCAAGTGCCTCTGTTACTGAGCTGTACAATAAAGAAAGGCAGATTATACCATATATCAGAGTGGCTCTCGGCGCTCACGTGACTTCTCTCAGGTCTCTTCTCTGCCCAGCTGAAAGCTATAGCAGGCGGGGCTGAGCACTGCCGCTGATGCTGACAGGGAGGAGAGAGATCCAAGGAGTCCTGTGAGCTGCTCCGATATACAGTACAATTGGCATCTTTTTATATAGCACAGACAGAGACACATAGCATTATATAACAGAGGGGATGGCATGCTTATATTATAGATTTAATTGCACCAGGAGGGGAGGATCGTGGAGTGGAAGAAGCTCACAGGCAGGGGGGGGGGGACACAGGAGAGCAGGGCTGCAGAGGCACGTAAACTGACCAGTGTCAGGGCTTCGCAGCCATGATATACCTTGGTCAGCTTGCAGAGGGGAGGGCAAAGCCAGGCAGGATCAGACAGGTATTTTAGGCGATAGAATGCAATGCATAGAATGCATTAAGATAAAAAAAAAAAAAATTCTGCCTTTACAACCAAGGTTTGTTTTAATATCAACAGTATTCATTTTTTCCTTCATTAAATTTGAAGTTGTGAGAATCACCAAATCAAAAGCTGGTAGAAATTTGTGAATTTAGCATCCAAGTATGACGTAAAATCAGGTGTATAGCAATGAAGTTGAAAATTAAAATATTAGGTAAAAAACAAAATGCTGTTTTGATGCACCCCAGGATATAAATGCAATCTAAGACATTTTGGAGTAGTAGTGCACAAGGGGAAAAAAAAAGGTATTGATAAAAACACAAGAAAAATGAAATGGTGATTTATGTGCCTGTCTGACCTTGTACCACCACAGTCAAACAGCATGAGCGAGTACAGTGGATGATTAGAATATTCATGTTTTACTTTGCCTGAGGACACTGAACACTGAAGAACATGAACAAACCCATCTGATAACGTTTCCCAAACTGGAAAGTAGGGGGAACAAAAAAAAAGGAAACTGATGCAATCTTAAATTCTTCCCTCACTTCTGCAGCACTAGAAATACAAACTGCCTGTCGTTGAGGCTGCTTATTTGCACAAAATTGCATTTCAATTGAAATCACATCATTTTCAATGGTGCCCGTTCACATCAATGGAACATGACAGATGCGATTTTGAAAAAGTCCCTGTACTACTTTGGTATGACTACAACATGATTTTGATCCCATATCTCCATCCAAAACAACCAATTACTATATTCTGCCGTTAAGGGGAATACGCCCTTATGATGGCAGAGATGAAACAGAAGAGCTGCAAAAGAAAACTGGACGGGTCCACCCGGTGATGTCATTGACCAAGTATGGACATGTCCATATTTAATCAAATAGGTCACCTGGTAACCCCACCCCTTATGACATGTCCATAAAGAGCCAATGACATCACTGCATAACCCCGCCCCCATTGTTTTCTTAAGCGATGGGGAAGCGGTGTGCCATTCGTTGCTGAACAAGCTTGTGTGTGAATAGAAGCCTCTAAAGTAAAAAACAAACACTATAATAAGTAGTACCATTACTGTGATTGGCCAGTGCAGCATGTGACCCCAGCCTCTATATAAGCTAGAGGCACATAGCACAGCACGTCACTCTGCTTTAGATCGTGTAGGGAAAGGTTGCTGCTGCTTTGAGGGAGAGAATTGGATATGTCCTGATTCAGAAATCAAATTACTCAGCGATCTACCTTGATTTTGTTGTGTGGGTGCAGTGCACAATCTTTTTACCCTGCCCTGAGCCCATTGGCAGAGAAAAGATAACTAGTTAGGTTGGCGTCGGCTGGCATTTTATGCAAGCTCAATGCACCAGCACTGCATATGTTACTGTGAGATACACCCTTTAGATACTGTTGGACTATTCTGCTATTTTAAAAAACACCCATTTAGGGCAAAAAAAAGGGATTTTTATAACAGCTTACCTGTAAAATCCTTTTCTTGGAGTACATCACGGGACACAGAGCGACTTAGTCATTACTAATGGGTTATATAGATTACCTTCAGGTGTTGGCACTGGCCAATTCCAAACCGGAAGTACTCTCCCCTATATAAGCCCCTCCCACCCGGGAGCACCTCAGTTTTGTAGCCAAGCAATAAGTGTCCCAAAAAGAGGGGTGGGAGCTCTGTGTCCCGTGATGTACTCCAAGAAAAGGATTTTACAGGTAAGCTGTTATAAAAATCCCTTTTTCTTTTTCGTACATCACGGGACACAGAGCGACTTAGTCATTACTAATGGGACGTCCCAAAGCAATGCCAAATGAGGGGAGGGATACATAAGCTGGGCGCCATCAGGCATGAGGCTCTTTTGCGGCCTGCAACACACTGCGCCCAAAGGCGACATCCTCCTGACTTCTGACGTCTACCTGGTAGAATCTAGTAAACGTGTGTACTAAGGACCATGTTGTGGCCTTACAGTACTTGAGCCAGGGAGGCTTGGTGATGCACTGCCCATGAAGTTCCAACTGCTCTTGTGGAGTGCGCCCTAACTTTGAACGGAGGCGGTCTCCTTTTCAAGCCATAGGCTTGTATTATGACCTGTCGAATCCACTTGGCTAAAGTAGATTTTTGATGCTGCCTGACCCTTTCTGGGGCCTTCCGGCAGAACAAACAAAGTATCCGTTCTGCGAATCTGAGCAGTGGCTTTAAGATAAGCTTTAACTGCTCTTACTACATCCAAAGAATGCAATAACTTTTCCTCTACCGAACTAGGTTTGGGGAAAAAGGAAGGAAGAACCACATCTTGGTTCAAATGGAACCTCGATACCACCTTAGGAAGAAGGCTGGATGAGGACGTAATACTACTCTGTCCTTATGGATAACCAGATATGGCTCCTTACAGGACAAGGCGGCTAATTCCGATACTCTTTTAGCCGAACAAATGGCTACTAAGAAAATCAATTTCCTGGTAAAAAGAACCAAGAAAATGTGCCGCAATGGTTCAAATGGTTGTTTCTGTAGAACCGACAGAACCAGGTTTAAGTCCCATGGACATATGGGAATACTAACCGGAGGGCTAATACGCATTACTCCTTGTATGAAAGCTTTGATTAATGAATGCAAAGCCAAGGGCCTTTGAAAAAAAAAATATTGACAAGGCCGTCTGACCCTTGATAGTACTCAAGGCAAGCTTCCTATGTACAGCCCACTGTAGGAAGTCCAGAATCCTACCTATTGCGTACTTACGTGGATGCCATTTCCTGGCCTCACCCCACGTGATGTACGCCTTCTAGATCCTATAATAGATCTGCCTGGATACCGGCTTCCTGGCATTGATCATGGTAGATACCACAGGATTAGAGAGCCCTCTCTTTTTTAGAATGTGGGCTTCTATAGCCAGGCCGTCAACCTAGGGCTGGTAAGGAAGGGTAGTATATCGGTCCTTGCGAAAGCAGGTCCGGACGATGTGGGAGGGTCCAAGGACTTCCCACTGACATTTTTACAATCTCCGCGTACCATGCCCTTCGGGGCCACGCTGGAGCCACCAGAATCACTGGTTTCTTTTCTACCCTGATTCTGCGGATTAATCGCGGTGGGAATGCATATATCAGCTTGAACTGATCCCAAGGGAACACTAGGGCATCCGAACCGCAAGCTAGGGGATCCTTTGTGCGAGACACAAATCTGTCCACCTTTGTGTTGAATCTGGATGCTAGCAGATCTACATCCGGTGTTCCCCACCGCTGGCATATTGCCTAGAAAACCTCGGGGTGAAGAGACCATTCCCCCGGGCATAATTGCTGGCGACTTAAAAAAGTCCGCTCTCCAATTTTCCACTCCTGGGATGAAAACCGCGGATATGGCTGTGACATACCTTTCTGCCCATTCCAGGATGCATTTCGCTTCCCTCTGGGCTGCACGACTCCTGGTGCCACCCTGGAGATTGATATATGCCACTGCTGTGGCATTGTCTGATTGAATTCTGACAGGTGACCCTTGGAGTTTGGATGTCCATGCTACTAGGGCATACCGGGCTGCTCGTATCTCTAAGAGATTGGTGGGCAGGGCCTTCTCTGCTTCTGACCACTTGCCCTGGAGAGACCATTGCTCCAGTACTGCCCCCCCAGCCTATGAGGCTGGCAACTGTAGTGACCACCTTCCAAGAAACCGGACTGAAGGGTTTCCCTTCCCAGATTCTGGGGCACCAACCACCAATGGAGGCTCTTGCGAACGGAAGGGGACAGGGACATTGGTAAGTCTAAAGCCTGAACTTTTTTGTTCCAGGCTGACAGTATGGCCCTCTGCAAGTTCCTTGAATGGAATTGACCGTAGGGTACCGCTTCGAATGAAGCCACCATTTTTCCCAGCAGCCTTATACACAGGCGTATGGATGGTTTTTCTTTTTTGTACCCACTAAGTGGGTCAAATCTTTCAAAGACGACACCTTCTCTGGGAGGTAAGAAAATCTTTCTCTGATTTGAATCCAGTCTTAGCCCCCAAGTATTCCAGGCTTTTGACTGGTTTTAGGGCTGACTTGTCTCGGTTGATAATGCAACCGTGAGATTCCAGATACTTGATTATCTTGTGAACGACCACTTCTAGTTTTTTTCACTGAGTGGTCTATCAGCAACAAGTCGTCTAGATATGCCATTATCGTTACACCTTGTGTTCCTAGTTTGGTCAATCGTAGGGCCAGAATTTTTGTGAACACTCGTGGTGCCGTGGCCAGACCGAAAGGTAAGGCTCTGAACTGAAAATGGCGCCCTTCTACTGCAAGGCGTAGAAATTTCTGGTGGGCCGGACAGATGGGAATATGCAAATAAGCATCCCTTATGTCGATCGAGGCTAACCATTCCTGCCCTTGTAGGGCGGTGGCCACCGATCGGATCGACTCCATCCGAAAAAAGTCCTGATATGTAGGAACTTGTTTAGCCCTTTTATATTCAATATGGGCCTCATGTCCCCATTTGGTTTGGGGACTGTGACAAGGTTCGAGTAAAACCCGAACCCGTTTTCTTTCAAGGGAACCTTCATGATTACCCTTGGGGCAATAGTTGCTCTAGTGCCAGAAGGAGGGATCCACTCTTCTGGGGATCGCTTGGCACGTTTGACCTTATAAAATGGGCAGGAGGAATGTCTTTTAACTCCAGCCTGTATCCCAGACTTACTGCGGGGATCACCCATCTCTGATGGTGTCCCGCCAGGTCTCTGTGAACAACTGAAGTCTTCCCCTCACCCGACAGTGGGGGCAACCCTTCATGACTTAGGGGGAGGTTTTGTACCTCTCTTGACCCAGGGTTTCTTGATACCCTGTGATTGTCCCTGATTTCTGCCCCCTGGATTTGACCGCGGAGGCCGTCGGAACTGTTTCACAGCCGATGTGCCAGGGACTGGAGAAGTAGGCCTCTTAAAAGAAGGACTTCTACCCTTGTTCTTAACCGGTAAGAGTGAACTTTTACCGGCAGAAATTTTCTGGATATATTTGTCCAGATCTTCTCCAAATAAGCGTTCTCCATGAAATGGGAAGCTAACCAGCAGTTTTTTACAGGGAGCTTCAGCAGACCAGTTTTTGAGCCACAGAAGCCTGTACTATAGACAGCGTAAAGCGGGAGGCCTGTTGGATTGTATCCTTTATGGCGTCCACCGCAAAACACAAGGCTCTAGGCAGGTCAGCTAGGGCAAGAGCCTGCTGATCTGGTAAGTCCCTTAAGACTTGTTTCAACTGATCTTTCACTGCTTGGCAGACTCCAATCGCTGCTACCGCAGGTTGTGTCACCATGCTTGCTGTAGAGAAAGCAGATTTTAGTAAAGACTCCAATTTTTTATCTATTGGGTCTTTGACATTGGAACATTATCTACTGGACATGTCAGTGATTTGTTAACAGAAGAGATGGCTGCGTCCACTGTAGGGACCCTCCATTTTTTTATGAACTTATCCTCCATGGGATAGATCACCGGAAATCTCTTGGGGGGAGCAAATATTTTATCAGGATGCTCCCAATCCTGGTAAATAAGCCCTTCTAATAAAGGGTGGATTGGGAAGGAACAGACAGCCTGGGGAGCTTTTAGCGACCCCAGCGAGGAAACCGTAGTGGATGGTGGTTCCGCCAGAGGCATTTTAAATGCTGATCGGACCATATTAGTCAGAGACTGAACCCATAATCTTTCAGCCTGAGATGCTGAGAAAGGTTCTTCCACTGTTGATTCCTCCATAACTGAATCAACCTCATCCTGATCCCCTTCAGGTAGGTCGATCTCTGGGACTGTTCCTCCACTAACAGGCACTCTGAAGGAGGAGACGGAGATCGGACGCGCTTTTCCTGAGACAGGGAAGCAGCGATCAATGCTGTTAATCTCTCTTCCAATCCTCCCAGAGTTGAGGATAAAACCTCCTCTGTTATATATACAGGAGCAGGTGGACTGGGGACAGCCGCAGCACCAGGCATTCCTGCGGGGTTTCTACAGCTACTGACCTCTGAATTCTCAGGGGAGATTGGTGCAGTACAAGCATGCCCAATATCCTCAGAGCCCGATGGAGACCCCTTTGGCTTCCTGGAAGATCTATTTCCGGAGCGTCTGGACGACATATCCTTTAAGCACAAAGCTGAGGTATTCCCGTCGTCATACACCAATTTTGCTGGTAATAATCTAACACAGGTGCTGCTATATACCAGCTGGTGTCCACTAAAGTGCCTTTCTATGGGGATGCCTGCATCAACCGCCTCTGTGTGCCACTGTTTGTTGCTAGCTCTGTTTGCATCCAGCTGACACTTGTACTGTGTCTTAACTATGCTGGGATGCCCGCACATGCGCAGAAGCGCCGCGGCGCGCAACGAGCGTCATCCACCCACCCCGCCCCTTTTTTTCATAGGAGGCGCGTGCACGCGCCCGCGCGCGCGCCCGTGCGCCATTGGCGCCCTTTTCGAAATCAAACAGGGGACTAGGAGCCAGGGCCCTTTTTGCCGGAGGGCCTGTGCGGTGGATGAGCGCAGCAACAGGGCAGAGGAAGTGGATTCCCACAGAGAAACTTACCAGCTGCCTGGATCTTTTGACTTGAGAAAACCAAAGATCCACATGACAAGAAAAATGGACTACAGCGGCCTCTAGTGGTTTAACACCGGTACCGCGGTCCCTTTTTTTTTTTTTTTCTTGACTACTATTAAAAATTTTACATTTTCAGTAGTTACAGGCAAACACAGACATTTAGCGGGAATACCGTTAGGTAACAGACAGAAAGACAAATTAGGCTTGGGGGTCCCCCAATAGAACCAAGTTCCTGGGGGCCCCCACTTACCTGATCCCCGCCGCAGGACTTTGTTTGGTCCACAGAAGTCCAAACTTCACCTATCACGGCAGGCATTGTAATTAAACCTTCAGGGACCGGGTTCCCAAGGATTCCACTCCCCTGGACCTGTATAGCACCCTGCACAGACAACATCTTGGTCGTGGGTATGACCAGAGCTCTGGATCCCAGGGTCCAGCCCTCCTAAGAGAAGCATTACAGGCAAAACCTTGCTCTTCTGCTGCAAGGCCCGGGTACCGACCGTTTAGCTATGAAGCTTTTTTGGTGGGATCCGGAACAGCTTACTAAGGCCCAAAAGAACCTGTACGCAAGCCCAGTGAAAACACATGTTACTCTTTGGCCAACACCTTAGACACTGGCAAAAAACTGAGGTGCTCCCGGGTGGGAGGGGCTTATATAGGGGAGGGTACTTCCGGTTTGGAATTGGCCAGTGCCAACACCTGAAGGTAATCTATATAACCCATTAGTAATGACTAAGTCGCTCTGTGTCCCGTGATGTACGAAAAAGAAATATACATTTTGTTGCGTTTCCTGCATATCTGCATTTAGTGAGATACACACTTTAGATACTGTTGTTTTATTCCGCTATTCAAAAAAATAAAAGAAAAAAAATTTAGGATATGGAGGAATTTGCCACCGGACAAGGACAAAGGAGGCATTACTGCAAAACTATCAAACTACCACATGCAAAAAAATGTACCATGTTATGAAAAGGGCTATACCAGAAGCTGCGTATCCTGCAGCTTAAGGGCAGCTTTATGCTGCTTGTGATACTTCCCCCTTTTCTGTCTACTTGGAATTAAAATGCAAAGATCATACAATCTCTATATATACACTGGTACCAAACTGAAGACTAAAGCCCCATACACACGGTCGGACTTCCATCGGACTTTTCCGTGTTTTTTTGTCCGAACGGAGTTGGTCGGGAACACCCATAGCATACACATGCTCGGACTTTTCTGCAAGCTTTTCCAAAACTTTTTGCAACATCACGTGTTTTTTCTGCTCTTTACCGCCACCCTTTGGTCAACTTCTGCTATTGTTGTTTGATTTAAACATTAGTTGTTTTTTCCTTCGGACAAAAGTCCGATGGTTTTCTGTACACACGGTCGGACTTTGCTCCATCGGACTTTTGTTGGGCAAAAGTTTGTCCGTTTGCAGACCCAACTTTTGTCCGATGAAAACAAGAAAAAAGCAAAAAAAGTTTGTCCGATGGAGCGTACACACGGTCGGATTGTTGGTCCAACTTGCTCAAAATGAAGTTTGTTGGCCAAAAGTCCAACCGTGTGTACGGGGCTTTAGTGTTAGGATACAGGGTCAGACAGTTGTTTACCTTGTTTGACAAACGTCTAGCCTTTTACAAATCGTCTATACACCTGGCACTGCCAAAGTACAAGCTTGCCTATACCATGTACTGTATGTACTTAGGAGTCAGTATTAAACTTCTTATATTATCAATAGAATCCACTTTAATGACTGCATCTGGCTACCAAAGATCACTAGAGGTGAAGACCTGGAGCACCATTGTGAGGGGCTTTTAATTAGCACAGAGACTGATTGCAGTGCCTGAGCACTTCTACTCCCTAGTGAGGGAACATGCTGGGATATGAGATCCATTCATCAAATGTTTCTGTGACATGGTCCCAAATTACATGTCATTCCTATAGTTGGAAATGTAATCCTGTATTTGTTCAATTATCGGTCTGTTTGTATGCAAACAGGTCACACCACTGCTATTGACTTCCATTTGGAAACCTTTTCACAAAAGACCACAAGTAGCTTCTGAGAAAATATATCTTGTATCTACATAAATAGCGATATATATTAGCTCAAAGTACAGAGCATAAAGTTTTAGAAAAGTCCAAAAAGCATATGGTTATTTGCAAATAATCAGAATTTGTTTTAAATGTAGTATTGTGCAATGCTTTTGAAACTGCAATCTAGGGTTGTCCTGTGTCTTCTACACTACTTATTGAGCCAATGACACCAATTTACACACATCACTTTAATGGCTCCAAGCTGGTCAGTGACACACTAAGTAGTAAAGCAAAGATAAAGATAATAAACCCTGAGCATGCACATTAAAAAATATATAAGTATAAATATAATATATGTCTATCCTGACAAATTCACCTTAACGGCTTGCCGATCATATCACTTACATATCCGGCGTAAGGCAGCTCTGCTGTGCCAGATCACATATCAGGTACGTGATCTGGCACTTCTGGGTAAAGGGTGTGCTCCGCCTGCACTATCATTATACACAGCAGATGCTGATCAGCAGGTGCTGCCATTGAATGACTGCTGGCAACCCACCAATCATCAGGAAGACACACAGGATAGAGCCCTGCCTATGAAAACAAGGCAGAGCTCGGTCCTGTCAGTGGGGAAGTTAGGGATTTTCTTTCCCTGTAAAGCAGGGAATAAAAGCCATTATTTCTCTTAGTAAAAGCAGCACACATAGTACACCAAAACACATTTTTAGGCACACATTTAACCCTTTAATCACCCTAGCTGTTTAACCCCTTCCCAGCCAGTGTTATTAGTACAGTGACAGTGTATATTTTTAGCACCGATAACTGTATTCATGTCACCGGTTCCCAAAAAGTGTCAGTGTCACATTACTAGTTTAAAATAAATAAATAAATAGAATACAAAAAATTCTAGTATATTCATACACACACACACACCATAGTTTGGGGACGCTATAAAAAAAACTTTCACGCAAACCAATATACAGTTACTCTATATTTTTCTATCAAAATATGTAGCAGAATACATATTGGCCTAAACTTAAGAAATTTTATTTTATTGGATAGGTTTTATAGCAGAAAGTAAAAACAATTTTTTCAAACTCGTCAGTCTTTTTTAGCACAAAAAAAAAAACAAAAAACGTAGTGGTGATCAAATACCATCAGAAGAAAGCTCTATTTGTTGGGGGGGAAAAAAGGGACATAAAATGTCAATAATAGACAGTGTTGCATGACCGCACAATTGTCAGTTAAAGTAATGCAGTGCCGAATTGAAAAAGAATGGCCTGGTCATGAATGGGGGTTAAATCTTACGGAGGTCAAGTGGTTAAAAGTAACTTAAACAGGTTGTAGTTCGTTGGTGCATCTTCCCGTGTTAACTTCCTTCTTACTATACCATGAAACTTGAGTGTATATAAATGTACAAATCAAAAATGAACGTATAAATATATTGCCGTTTACTAGTCCTTAGATGTAGTGGTTGCATTAGTTTTCCTTTTGCATGGAGGCGGCAGACCTTTCAATCATCTGCCCATTCTCCATTCAAAGATTGTGCACAGTGCTCTGCACCTCGAGCCCAAGCATTTTGAGTTAATTTTGTATTGGGTATACATATTTATTTCCCTGATGCAAGTACTATATGGGTCCAAGTAATGTGTTTTTATAACAGAGGTCCATTGAGAAATACTTATGTATCTTGATTTGCATTCACCCCTGTAATGAAGTTAACAGTGACAGCAATACACACACACGCTAGGGATGAGCTCGGTGTTCGACTCGAACACACGTTCGACACGAACATCGGCTGTTCGCTCGTTCAGCGAAGATCGAACGCTATGGGCCGTTCGCGCCAAATTCGAGTGACGCGAACGGCCCACAATACACTGTGCCATCGCAGTGCAATCCCGGCGCTGTAATTGGCCAAGCATGCACTGTGACCCCGCATGCTTGGCCAATCACAGCGCCGGCAGCGAGGAGAGCCATAATTGGCCACAGGCAGGATGCCCATGTTTTTGTTTTCACCTGTGGTGCTTGTATTGGTCCAGCAACGCACCAGCACCTTTGCAGCCATTGTGCTACATGCTGGGTGTTTGGTGTGCTCCTGTACCTTTAAGGAGGGGTGGCTCCCCTTCAGTCCACCTGCCCTCATCTAACCATCAGAATGCATGTGCCTCCATTGTGGGGACACTCATTGTTAGTGTAGGACCACAGACTCCAGGGGGCCTTGGCGTGGCTCTGTGGCTCACGCATGCGTTTGCAAATGCGTGCGGACAAACCCCTGTTTTTAACGCATACTGTTAGACAGGTTAATTGGTTGTCAGCGAGCTGGTCGGTAAGTAGGCTTGGTTTTTCCCTGGGCATTCCCCAGGCCATGTTGTTATCTGCTTTAGCCTTCCAATGCTACTTACCGTGATAGCCAGCTATAGATGGGGGCGGTGGACATGTTTTTGTTTTCACCTGTGGTGCTTGTATTGGTCCAGCAACGCACCAGCACCTTTGCAGCCATTGTGCTACATGCTGGGTGTTTGGTGTGCTCCTGTACCTTTAAGGAGGGGTGGCTCCCCTTCAGTCCACCTGCCCTCATCTAACCATCAGAATGCATGTGCCTCCATTGTGGGGACACTCATTGTTAGTGTAGGACCACAGACTCCAGGGGGCCATGGCGTGGCTCTGTGGCTCACGCATGCGTTTGCAAATGCGTGCGGACAAACCCCTGTTTTTAACGCATACTGTTAGACAGGTTAATTGGTTGTCAGCGAGCTGGTCGGTAAGTAGGCTTGGTTTTTCCCTGGGCATTCCCCAGGCCATGTTGTTATCTGCTTTAGCCTTCCAATGCTACTTACCGTGATAGCCAGCTATAGATGGGGGCGGTGGACATGTTTTTGTTTTCACCTGTGGTGCTTGTATTGGTCCAGCAACGCACCAGCACCTTTGCAGCCATTGTGCTACATGCTGGGTGTTTGGTGTGCTCCTGTACCTTTAAGGAGGGGTGGCTCCCCTTCAGTCCACCTGCCCTCATCTAACCATCAGAATGCATGTGCCTCCATTGTGGGGACACTCATTGTTAGTGTAGGACCACAGACTCCAGGGGGCCTTGGCGTGGCTCTGTGGCTCACGCATGCGTTTGCAAATGCGTGCGGACAAACCCCTGTTTTTAACGCATACTGTTAGACAGGTTAATTGGTTGTCAGCGAGCTGGTCGGTAAGTAGGCTTGGTTTTTCCCTGGGCATTCCCCAGGCCATGTTGTTGTCCTTATTTTCAGCAGGTGGACGTGTTGAGCTGCATCATGCCGAAGACTTGGTAGAGTGGATGCCCAAGCCCTCCTCATCTTCCTCATCCTCTCTCACCCAGGCTCAGGGTACTGGCAAAGCAGCTGCCAAAGCGTCCTCTTCCCTCGTATCAATGTTATCATCAGTCACTTCTTCCCTAGACCCACCATGTCCTCCTGAGGAGTCCCCCGAACTGTTTGAGCACAGTGTTGGGTACATGCTCCAGGAGGATGCCCAGCGTTTTGAAGGGTCTGAGGATGATACCCAGCTAGAGGAAGGCAGTAGCATGAGCACAGAGAGAGGGGATGCTCAAGAAGGACAGCAATCTGGCAGTCATGTTCCAGCAGCTGCAGCATACTGCCAGATTGGCTCCAGTGAGGAGGAGGGAGGGGATGATGAGGTCACTGACTCCACGTGGGTGCCTGATAGGAGAGAGGAGGAGGAGGATGAGGAGGAGGCACATCTCCAACGAGGCAGGATGCCCTCCGGGCGCCAGCGTAAGGGCAGCACACTGACTGAATCACACCGCAGAGCTACGCCTGTGCAGGGCGCTGCCTCTGCCCGTTATTCCAAAAGTTCTTTGGTGTGGGCCTTATTTGAGTTGAGTGCATCAGATCGCACCGCTGCTATTTGCAACATATGTCTCAAGCGTATCTTGCATGGCCAAAACATCAGCCGCTTTGGCACCACTTGCTTGACTAGACATATGTTGACCTGCCATGCAGCTCGTTGGCAAGCGTAACTTAAAGACCCACACCAAAGAACAAAGCGGATCTCTCCTTGCTCCTCATCAGCTGGGGTCTCCAACCCAACTATACCTTCAGTCCTCTCTGAAACCTGCACTGAGAGGAATGAAGGTGTAGAATTAGGTGTGTCACAGCCAAGTACTTGCGGGCACTCTGCTAGCAGTACACCGACGTCCGATTGTAGCATGCAAATTTCCCTGCCCCAGCTGTTGGACCGTCGAAAGAAGTTCACTCCCAGCCATCCACATGCCCAGCGGTTGAATGCTAGCTTGGCTAAATTGCTAGCAATTCAACTGCTGCCTTTTCAGTTGGTAGACTCGGCCCCCTTCTGTGAGTTTATGCAATGTGCGGTTCCTCAGTGGCAGGTTCCCAAACGCCACTTTTTCTCACGGAAGGCGATTCCGGCTCTCTACCGGCATGTGGAAGGCAATGTCCATGCCTCGCTAGACAGGGCGGTCAGCAGTAAGGTGCATATTACCGCTGACTCATGGTCCAGCAGGCATGGACAGGGACATTCCCTTTCTTTCACGGCCCATTGGGTCACTCTTTTGGCAGCTGGGAAGGATGCAGGACAGGGTGCAGTAGTGTTGGAGGTTGTTCCGCCGCCACGCCTCCAAAATGCTACTACTGGTTGTGACACACCTCTCTCCTCCACCCCCTCCTCTTCTTCCTCCTCCATGGCCTCTTCCTGTTCTTTGTCCTCGGAACCAGCGGTGCTCCGTAGGCGTTCAAGGGGCTACGCAAGTCCGCAGGCAAAAAGATGCCATGCCGTGCTTGCGCTGGTGTGTTTGGGGGACAGTAGCCACACTGGGGCAGAGGTTCTGTCTGCTCAGCAGGGGCAGGCCCAGAGGTGGTTGACGCCACG
This sequence comes from Rana muscosa, assembly GCA_029206835.1. Lineage (NCBI taxonomy): Eukaryota > Metazoa > Chordata > Amphibia > Anura > Ranidae > Rana > Rana muscosa. The sequence goes on along the minus strand of CM055118.1, from coordinate 899,504,158 downwards.
CCAGCTTAAGCCAGGAATGGTGGTTTGCGACAATGGCACCAACCTCCTCTCCGCCCTCCGACAGGGACAACTGACCCATGTGCCCTGTGTGGCTCACGTCCTTAACCTGGTGGTGCAGCGGTTCTTGGGCAGGTACCCGGGCTTACAGGATGTCCTGAGGCAGGCCAGGAAAGTCTGTGTGCATTTCCGCAGATCATATAATGCCAGTGCTCGGCTGGCTGAGCTGCAAAAGGAGTTGAACCTGCCCAAGAACCGCCTTATGTGTGACATGCCCACCAGGTGGAACTCAACGTTGGCCATGCTGCAGCGGCTGCACACGCAGCAGAGGGCCATCAATGAGTACCTGTGCGACTACGGCACCAGGACAGGGTCAGGGGAGCTCGGTTTTTTTTCACCACGCCAGTGGGGCATGATCAGGGATGCATGCACTGTCCTGGCACCATTTGAGGAGGCCACGAGGATGGTGAGCAGTGACAGTGCATGCATCAGTGACACTGTACCTCTTGTCCACCTGTTGGAGCATACGCTGCGTGGAATAATGGACAGGGCACTTGAGGCAGAACAGAGGCAGGAAGAGGAGGACTTCCTTGCCTCTCAAGGCCCCCTTTTCCTGTGTGATGGGTGGGACACAAGAAACACTGTCTGGGTAGAGGAGGAGGAGGAGGAGGAGGAGGAGGAGGATTGTGTCAGCATAGAGGTGGAGCATGGCACTCAGCATCAACAGCAGCAGTCTTTTAGGGATGATTTACAGTCCCAACAAACCCGTGGACTTGTACGTGGCTGGGAGGAGGTGGCTGTGGATCATGTCGTCCTTGGTGACCCAGAGGACTCCGGACCGAATGCCTTAGCTAACCTACGCTGCATGGCCTCCCTGATCCTGCAAAGTCTGCGGAAGGATCCTCGTATTCTTCGGATCAAGGAGAGGGACCATTACTGGCTGGCCACTCTCCTTGATCCACGGTACAAGGGTAAGGTTGCGGACCTTATCTTGCCGTCGCAAAGGGAACAGAGGACGAGACAACTTCGGGAGGCCTTGCAGAAAGGTCTGTGCAACACGTTCCCAGAGACTGGGAGGTTACAAACTCCTGGGTCCTGGACAATGAGTTGCTGAGGCTTCGGTCAGTAGCAGAAGGAGCGGTGGAGAAGGTGGCCGTCTGACCGATGCGTTCAGACAATTTTTTAGTCCGCAGCCCCAAGGTATGATCGGTTCCAGCAACCATCGCCAGCGTCTGATATACATGGTGCAGGAATACCTAGGGGCAAGGTCAGACTTTGACACCTTTCACACCGAAAATCCTCTGGCTTACTGGGTCTTGGGGATGGATCACTGGCCAGAGCTTGCACAGTATGCAATTGAGCTACTGGCCTGTCCTGCATCCAGCGTTCTTTCGGAACTCACATTCAGTGCTGCTGGAGGCTTTGTCACGGATCACAGGGTGCGCCTGTCCACGACTCGGTTGATCGACTGACCTTCATAAAGATGAACCAGTCTTGGATCACCACCAGCTACCAAGCACCTGAAGCTGATATAACAGAATAATTTTCAAATGTCACATCCCTTCAAGACTGATGCTGAGTGACTGTCCTGTTATGTTGACTGAATATCCTCCTCCTCCTCAATGATCCCATTCTTGATGATAGCTTGGAAGAACTTTTTTGTTTCTGGGTGCCGCCACCAGTGGCTAAGGCCCAATTTTTCAGCCCCTGTTTAACAGGGGCGCGTAATTACAATTTTTGATGCAATACTTTGCAACAGGGCTCATTGCTGTGCTCCAAGTACAGTATTTGTGAGGGGTTGCAGTGTTGTGGCACCAGTGCCTAAGGCCCAATTTTTCTGCCCCTGTTTAACAGGGGCATGTAATTACAATTCTTGATCTAATAATTCACAGCAGGGCCCATTCCTGCGCCCACCAAGAGTAACCGAGGGCTTACAGTGTTGTGGCAACACCACCACAGGCCCAATTTTTCTGCCCCTGTTTAACAGGGGCATGCAATTACAATTCTTGATCTAATAATTTACAGTAGGGCCCATTCATGTGCCCACCAAGAGTAACTGTGAGGGCTGACAGTGTTGTAGCACCAGCACCACCACCAAAGGCCCAATTTTTCCTACCACTGTTCAACAATGGCATGCAATTACAATTCCTGATATAATAGTTCACAGCAGGGCGTTCCAGCGCCCACCAAGAGTAACTGAGGGCTCACAGTATTGTGGCAACACCAATATGTAAGGGGCAAATTTTAGCAGAGTATATACGGCAGGCCCCTACTTTCAAACATCCAACTTACAAACGACTCCTACTTGCAAACGGAAGGAGACAACAGGAAGTGAGGAAATCTACCCCTAGGAAGGGAAATTCTCTCCTGTAAGAGTTAATATGGGAAAAAGGTGTCTCCTCTCTACTGATGCTTTCTCACCAATCCTTGTTTCAATAAAAAACCCACTTTTCAAAAACATTTGTCATTGGGACGGAAAGGGAGGTGAAATGTTCTGAACAGGTGCACAGACAGCAAAACAAATGTTACAGGGGTGATAACCCTTCCCTATGTTTTCAAAAAAGCTTAAAAATATATTTTTTGGCTGGAGCTACACTTAAACAATGTACCTGTTCAAAATTACAAACACATTCTACATAAGAACAAACCTACAGTCCGTCTTGTTTGCACCGCCTGTATACTGCTGTTCAGAGTATATAGGGCTTTTTTATTTTGGGTGCGGGGTTCCCCTTAATATCCATACAAGACCCAAAGGGGCGTGATGGGGGTAGCCATGCCATTTTTCTTAAAGATTTTCATCCATATTACCGGGACCAGACATTACATTAAAGCCGCAAGCCGTTTAAATGGCTTTTTTTCCTTTAGAAATGTCATTTTGTGCAGGAACAGTTCTAAACACGGGAAACACATGCCACTTCACAGGTATACTTTAGACACCCCCCAGGTACAATATTCCTTTTAATATTTCACTTTTTTTTTCACTTTATGCATCATTAAAATGACTGCTCCCGAAAAAGGGCAGTTTTTAAAACTTTGTTTTGCATTGATACATGTCCCCTGGGGCAGAACCTGGGTCCCCAAACCCTTTTTAGGACAATAACATGCATATTAGTTGTTATAATTAGCACTTTAGATTTCGAACGTTCGCGTCCATTGTATTTAATAGGGTTCTAATGTTCGTGCGAACTTTCGGTCCGTTCGAAGGTTCTGGTGCGAACCGAACCGGGGGGGTGTTCGGCTCATCCCTAACACACGCCTACCTATAACACAATACTAAGCTTGGCTTCTCAGAACTGTTCTGGGGTTGGTATAGATCTTCCAGGGTGGATCACAAATTACAGTAAACACACATTATTTACATTTTAAAAAGGGGGGGGGAAAAAAACAAAACTATATTACATTACCTTTTAAAAGCAGCAACTGTCTAAAAACGGACTTAAACCTTTCAATGCATTTAAAAAGTAAAAATAAAAAATAATAAAAAATATAGGGGTTTATATTAAAATAACAAAAAAATAAAAAAATAATAATTGTACATTTCCTATCCTGATGCATGTTGCGTTAAAGTCTTCCCTCAAGAAAAACACACCTGTATTAAAAGCCAACCAAGACAATAAATGCTATAGAACACTACCATCTAGTGGATCAGAGTGGAAATGCCATAACTAAAATGCGATGCTTTTTTCACAGGCTTAAAAATTCAATTGAAGTCAAATACTGCAGAAAAAAAAAAAAAAAAAAAAGGATTTAACATAGATCCAGACATGCACATGGATAGTTCTGTTTTTGCATTATGAAAATGATACCATCTCCCTGCCTGTTACAGTTTTCAATTCCTGGAAATTTTCCTATGAAGTTAAAACCTTTTTTTACTTTACTCTTTTTTTCAAAACTACACATTTAGCGAAATATTTTAAATAGTTTGTAGCTGGTAGGAGCACATCCTGCTACAGGAGCATTTCTGAACCATTACTCAAGCTGCATGGTATCTGGCATCCCAATGACTAGAGGGTTGGAAAACACATGCTGCCCCTGGATGCTTTGTGAGGCTTCTCCAAGAAGGGGGACATCCCTTTCAAAACACTGAAATCCATTCCACAACTCAGCACCTCACGGACCCGCTAAGGGTGCAAGCAGTGAAAAGAAATTCCATCAAAAAGCCAACTGTCTCCACTGGGGACAAGCAAAATTCAACACTCTGAGATGGAAAAGGGGTTAACTACCCAAGTCATTTATATGGCATTTATGTAGTTTACAGTGAATATAAGTATCTACTGTAATCTTAGGTGATAGGCACTGTGGGGTACAGTTCTAGATCTATTATAGCCTATATACCAGCGGGTAAAATAAGTATTGAACACATTTTTTCTAGAAATTTTCACCACGTTGGTAACAACCCATGTAAATTCATACATACAAAGAAACCAAAACAACTAATTTATGAATTTAAGTTATGTGTAATAAAATGAAATGACACAGAGAAAAAAAAGTATTGAACACACTAACTGCAATTTATTTATTACTTCGTACAAAATCCTGTGTTGGTAATGACAGCTTCAAGACACCTCCTGTATGGAGAAACTAGTCGCATGCTTTGCTCAGGTGCGATTTTGGCCCATTTTTCCACAGTCTTCAAATCTTGAAGGTTCCGTGGGCCTCTATGAACTCTGATCTTTAGTTCTTTCCATAGATTTTCTATTGGATTCAAGTCCGGTGATTGGCTGGGCCATTCTAGCAGCTTTATTTTCTTTGAAACCAATTGAGAGTTTCCTTGGCTTTGTGTTGGGGATCATTGTCTTGTTGAAATGTCCACCCTTGTTTCTTCTTCATCATCCTGGTAGATGGCAGTAGATTTGTTATCAAGAATGTCTTGGTACATTTTTCTATTCCTTCCTTGTGTAGCGGGGTCCTAAATTTAGGGGAAGTGTTTGAGTGGTAGTTGTGCTCAAAACACCCCAATTGTCAGGATTCTGTCAACCTGGGGCCTGCAGGTGGCGCTGCCATAGTAGGCCAGGGTTGAACCGCTGATACAGTGCTGTGCCTTGTGTGTCCCCTCTCAGCAGCCGTACCGTGGGTGTGGCAGGCCTGCTGTGCATGCTGGGAGAGGATATAAAAAGGGGCAGACGCTGCCTGTTCGGGGTTCTGTCGTGGTCGGGGGTCCTACTCCAGGAGTGTGTTCCTGTCCGCCCTGGGCACCTTTGGCCCAGGGGCGGAGGTCGGTGAATCAGTCCCAGGCACCTTTTTAGCCCTGGGACTGCAGCAAAGCCCTTGGGCCCAGCACCTTCGGCTGGGGCCCATCAAGGATCGAGGAATCCCAGGGTGCCGCCTTGCGAGGGGACCCGCATCTTAGACGAGGAGGCCGAGGGAGGAACCGTTCCGAGGGACCGGTGAGAAGTCACGGTGAAGGAAGGGTCCCAGTAACTCTCTGGAGGGATGTCTTCTCCTTACATAGAGGCCAAGTTTTGAAGCACCAAGTTCACCAGGTCTGTGGCAGAGACCAAATTCAACCAAGTCTGTGGCAGAGACTGTGAGTTTAAGTTGGAGTACCATTTGGCTGCTAGTCCCTACCTAGGGAGACTATCCATTTGGGCTGAGTCTGCTTGAGAAGCTGAGCAGTGAAGTGATTACGTTTGTGCCTGGACCTCTCCCACATCTTATGCTGTCCTGTTCTTTATTCCAACCTTTTCCTATCAGACTGTTATTTTACCAAAAGAGAAAATAAACTCTGCGTTGGAGTTGCAGCTGGTGTGGACATTCAAGTTACTGGGGAGTACAAGGACTTGTCTCTGTTATACATAGAGGTGAGAAACATTCTCTGACTTTCTGACTGTGGAGACCCATCAATAACACCGCTCAACCTCCTCATACTGGAGGGTACGGGCTTGTGGCAGGGTGTGCCCTCTCTGCCTGCAAGGAGCCAAACCAGGTGAAGGAGAGGGTTAGGGCCGCTACACTTCAATGATATGAAGTTTGCCAGTACGGTATTTTGGTCTCATCTGTATTTCACAGGCTTGTCTAAATGTTGTGCAGCAAACTTTAAAACAAGCTTCAACATGCTTCTTTTTTCAGCAATAGGTTCTTGTGTGGTGAGCATGCGTACAGGCCATGGTTGTTAAGTGCATTACTTATCGTTTTCTTTGAAACTGTACCTGTCAATTCCAGGTCTTTCTGAAGCACTCCACAAATGGTCCTCGACTCGGACAACTCTTCAGATAATTCTTTTCACTTCACTGTAAGAAATCTTGCGAGGAGTACCTCGTCGTGGCCGGTTTATGGTGAAATTATGTTTTTTCCACTTCTGGATTATGGTCCCAACAGTGCGCACTGGAAGTTTCAAAATCCTTCTGTAAACCAATGCCATCTGTATGTTTTGCAACAATAAGGTTGCAAAGGTCTTGAGAGCTCTTTGCATTTACCCATTATGAGATATTTGTGTGACATCTTGGTAATTAGACTTTTATAGGCCATCAGTTCAGACTGAACCAGCTGATATTAATTTGCACTTACAAAGGGCAGAATTGCTTTTTAATTACGGATAGATTTCAGCTGGTGTCTTGGCTTTCCATGCCTTTTTGCCCCTCCCTTTCTTCGTGTGCTGAATGCATTTTCCCCGTCATTCCATTTTATTACAAATAACTTCATTCTTGAACTGATTTTTTTAAATTATTTTTTGTTTTTTATATATTGATTGCATTGGTTGTTACCGACATGTGGTGAAAATTTCACGTCAGTAGCACTTTTAGAAATGTGACGTGTTCAATAATTTTTTTACTTGCTGCATAGATCCTTAAAAACTTGAAACTGGAAAGCTAGATGGGCCCAATGCCGCCACTGCATATATGTGGAAAAGTATTAGCTAGAGGTTTAAATTAACCCAATTCTTAGAAAGTTTACACAGATGCTAGGCATGCGAAAGGGATCAATAAATAGCACACACTATCCTCTATTTACGGGTACCGTTGGATGGGACAGCAAAAAGGTGAATTATTCACTTTACCTTCATGCAGAGATCTCAGTAATGTGAATGTTTGTCCTTTAAAGTGGAATCCCAGGCAAACCCTAACTTGTCTTAAAGCAGAACTTCATTCTCTCAACAATGGCTATTTGTAATCCTTATGCTGCTAGCATTGATAGGAAAGCAGATCATATTCACTTGTTCTTAAAAAAAAGTTACTTAGTGGTTTCCATGCCTAGGCAAATTGTATGATACATCCCAGGAGTCTTCAGGAGAGAAGGAAGGAGGTTTCCCAGCTAAGCACACCCTCCTGTCTGAGCTACGGGCAGATGAAATCCAGGAAGTAAATGGGGAGGGGCCTTTTCACAGTGGTTTCTCTGCAAAATAAAGTATGGAGACATGAATGGATGGGCAAGTTTGCATTGAATTTTTGGTTTATAGTGCTCAGATGCAGTGAAGTTCTGCTTTAGAACCATCTCCTGCCCCCTCCTAGGTATCTATTCAAACTTCGAGCTTCGGATGACGTAATTTCTATGACGAAACGCATCAAGTTGATACGCACCGTGCACTACGCTAGTCCCCAGGTGGAACGCATGCCAACCCTGTCTCACGGGTCTCGTTGTTCTCACCAAGTGCACGGAGCAGGAAGAGGTTTTTAATTCAATCTTATTTTATTATATTATATGCAAGAGAAAGACAGAAAGAGACATACTTCGTCTTAAACATTACAAACATTGATAGGATACACCATCAACAGGCATCATGTATGACAAAACAGAGCAGGGCTAAGTTACACATATAAGGATTGAGCACCTGTGTAGGAGGACCTCCGTGGGATTTTTGTAATATCAGTCCCTGTACAAAAATAGATGAGGTAAGGAAACCTTTATCTGTATTTCTGTGAAGGGGATCCTAGTTCCCCCGTATGTAACTTATCAGATGAGATTATACACAAATCTGTTTGGAGAATATGACGTAGGGTCACTCATTGGGTTATTGGCATTAAGTAGATCGAAGCCCTGGTACGTTGTCTCACTGTATTCCTAGAGGTGTAATTAGATATAGAGAAAAGAAAAAAAGAATCAGGGTCAGGGGCAGATAGAAGGGGACAAATAGGTAGGGGACAGGAATCAGAATCCCAATCACTCCATCACGGTCCCACGGCGGACCCGTCCAGGTCACGCCCCGCCCAGGACACAAACTCAGAGGAGTATCGGAACACGGACCACGAAGTCCATGTGAGAGAGAACTGTTCACTTTTACCACTTTCCTCCGCCAGCAAGCGTTCCAGGTCTCTAATGTGGTCCACCTCAACAGCCCAATCTCCCAGGGAAGGCATGGTTGTCGATCTCCAATGACGGGGAATCACTATTCTGGCCGCCGCCAAGAAGTGTCGCAATACATCATTTCTGATGGATTTAAATGACCCCGGGATTATAGACAGGAGGGCCACCTCAGGTGAAGGCTGGATAGAAGTCGCCATCAGTTTGCAGTAAAGTGTGAAAATTCGCTGCCAGAACCTCCGCACCGGAGGGCACTCCCACCAGATGTGGGGCATGGTTCCCCGGGAGTCGAGACACCGCCAGCAGGCATCCGACGCTTCCGGATTGAAGTGATGAATAGATGATGGACATCTGTACCATCTCGTTATTAGTTTAAACCCCTTCTCCTGGGTCTTAGTGGCTAGGGATAATTTGTGTGTGAGGATGAAACATTTTTGCCAGTCAATAGGGGAGATAGGGTGATGCAGATCTGTCTCCCAGGCCACCGTGTACGGTGGAAGGTCAGGGGAGTGGATATCGAGCAGAATGGAGTACAGTTGAGATACAACATGTGTTGGAGGCTCCACCTGCATGAGCAGTTCCTCGAATCCCGTCGGTTCAGCAAGAATGTCTGTAATAGACGAGAAAGTCTGGATGTAGGAGATAGTCTGTTGCCTCTGAAGCCACTGCATGGGGTGACGGGGGGTCGGACCGGCAGGGGTATCTGACCGTAAAGAGGAAGAGGTTTTTAATATATTGTAACAAGCTGCAATAAATCTATTGGAACTTTTTACGCTATGAGCATCTCCGTTTTCTTCCTTCTGGTTCACCTTGCTCACTAAGAGTTCTCAGTGTCAGATCTTTGGGATCGAGACATTGTGGGGAGGGACGTAGGGATTGGTCGGCTCTCTTTCCTACTATGGTCACAGAGACCACTAAGCCAGATTTGACGCCTGTTGCAATATGGTAAATAGAGTCAACTACATCCGGTGAGTAGGCAAATTTATCACATGGTATTTCATCTGAAAGTTTGTTTTTTGCCGTTTATGCTGTACATCAGCCACTACAGTTCATCATTAAGACGTTTTACACCTGAGAGGACTTTAGTGGATGTCACCATTTTTGTTTATACATTTCATATCTTTTTACTTTTTCACATGAATTGTATTTATATTTCATTCTTTGATTCATGAATCATATTTAAATGTATCTTAAATCCACATGCACAGGACACTTCATGCATAGTTTTTGCATCTTATTAGAGTAGCTAGTGCTGTTTTTTCACATGTATAAGATGACTTTTGAACCTTAAAAACATCCCTCAAAAAAGTCGTCTTATACGTGAACCTTGAGAACTCTAGGTTTCGGACTTTACATAGTAAGTTTGGGCCAAGCTGGCCCAAAACAAACGTCCCTAATCTGTCAGCCCACTGGATGTGGCGTAATACTGAATGTAGCTTCGGCTACATACAGTATACCGTGAAGAGCCAATCACGTTGAGCGATGTATTCCATTAATGAATTCAAAGCCTGCTCTGATTGGCCGAGTCAGAGAGGCGGGCTGATGATGTTACAACCTCTGACTCAGCAAATCCGAGCAGGTTTTGTATTCATTAATAGAATACAAAGCTCGCTGTGATTGGCTCAGCGCGGTATACTGTACGTAGCCAAAGCTACCGCACATAGAGCACATCCAGCGGGTTGACAGGTCAATGGGTGTAAACAAAAAACAGCTGCTAAACAAGACCTCATCATGGCTCCACCAGCAAGAAGGAAATATGAAGCAGATTTCAAGCTAAAAGTCCATACAAAGTCTTACAAATGTATCACAAGAGGTAATTGTTGAATTTATATGTCAGATGAGGCTTTTGAAGGATTTTAAAAACTGGCGAGTGATAACTGTTTTAATTTTAAAAAAAATTAAGTAAAATCGAATGTTTTTAAATGGTGTTGCCTCGGATGGGGGAGGGGTAGTCTTATACGGCGAGTACAACCCAAAACCTAAACCAGTTTTAACTGAATAATTAGGGGGTCGTCTTATACTCCCAGTCACCTTATATGCTGGCAGTTACTTTCTGGTCCGTAGGTACTGGTGACATAGTCAGGGCCTCACAGATGACTTCATTGCCTTCCTAGGACCATCGCATCTAGACTGCAAGAAATCTTGCAAGATCTCAGGAAAACATTTGGGAAGACTGTGGCAGATATCTAAAAGTGCATGCATGACATCTGGTGCAGATAGCATTAGGACCGCCAGAGAATGAAGAAAAAGCCAGTTACCAACAACTTTTATTTTTTTTTAATAGTGCCACAGGTTTCAAAGGATGGGGTGGATAAACTAGGAAGACTGACTGAAGGCAAGAATAGAGGCAGAAACATAAGTAATTTTACTTATTTCCATATGCACATTTAATTTGTGCTAGAGGGTATTGAGGGGGGATGTGCTTTAATTCCCTGTCCTGGAGTCCAGACATCCGAGTTTATAAATAATGTCACTTTGCTTTATTGTCACCTCCATCAGTATTACGTGACCATTGATAAAGGTAATTGAACTTAAGATTAAATTTCTGGTTGTATGTTTTATAAGCGACCCTAAATTTCCCCGAGCTGCACGGGTCCCATCAGACTTCTCTTGGTGGATAGACAATAACCTTACATCCCTTTCCAATTTTATAGATGGTACAAACTTCATTTCCCTCCCCTCTCTTATCTCTAAATCCCAAATTCCTGAAACTGAATGGAATAGATTTTCTCAGATCAAACATTTTTTTGACACGTATTTTCAAACCTCGAATATACAACCCCCATCCTTTTTCGAGACCCTCTGTCTTAAATCCCCCAGAAAGAGAGGTTTCATCTCGGAAGTATACGTCAACCTACTTATCAACACAGACACGAACAAACTTCCATACATGATGAAATGGGAACAGGAGGTAGGCTTCACATATCCTTCTGTGAACTGGGACAACTGTATCAACAATTTGCACAAAAGTACCAAGTCTATAGCCATTAAAGAGACAGCGTTGAAGCTATTCACTAGATGGTACTATACCCCTATTAAACTTCACACCATTTTTCCTACCGTCTCCCCTTTGTGCTTCAGAGGATGCAACTCCACCGGCTCTTTTACACACATCTTTTGGAGCTGTGAAAAAATCACTCATATCTGGAAGCAGTTGGAGAATTTTGCCTCTAAAATTGCAGATAAGAACATCACCTTGACCTTACATAATTGCCTTCTATTCTCACCCATTATAGGACTCTCTACTCAAGGTATTAGACTAATACATACTATATGCGTAGCAGTCCACTGGTTAATTGCTTTCCATTGGAAATCCCCATCAGTTCCTTTAACACAACTCAAAACTAGAATCAATAATATAATTTTGATGGAAAAAATCTATCATACTGTTCGGAACACAAATCAGGTTTATAAACAAAAATGGGACCCCTGGGTCGCACATAGCAAGGAGTTCCTTAACCCAGATCAACATGCCTCTCCTTAATTTTTGGTTCAAACATATATGCACATCACTGTAACTTCGTTTATAGAGCCACTCTTCCTTCTTACATGTATATATATGATGCAAATTGTATTTCTACGTTTCTACTTTATACAGTCCATATGTATATCTGACGCTATGGAATTGATTTTTTTACTTTTGTCATGTCGGTTTTGTACCACCTTTTAACCCAAATAAAAAACGTTTGTAAACAAAAAAAAAAAAAAAAGATAAAGGTAATTGAACAGCCTAGTGACAGATCACTGGTGTTGAAAGCCAGCAACAAGTTCCACATCAGATTATTATGGCTCTGGTGACAGGGATTAACAGGATCCCAGCCCTTCAAATTAGACCTGTGAATGGATTACCTGAATAGGTGAGCGAGAGGGCACACGAGTCCTTGGGACCATTTACAGATACAAAAACGCAAAGATTTATGGAGAGTCTCAGGAATAATATATATACTACATATATGCATCACACATACACTATATACGGCATATATAAAATGTTTATATAGAATGCTCTAACGTTTTTATAGATAAAAAGTCAGTAGAGGCATACATTAAAACAAAACCAGCAAGGATGGGAAATAAAAAAAAAAAATGAAAAAAAAAAAAAAAAAAAGGGAAGGCTGGCATACCAACATGGCAGCATAAATGTGAACATATACACTCACTGGTCACTTTATTAGGTACACCTTGCTAGTACCACGTTGGACCCCCTTTTGCCTTCAGAACTGCCTTAATCGTTTACGGCATAGATTTAACAAGGTGTTGGAAACATTCGTCAGAGATTTGGTCCATAGTGACATGATAGCATTACGCAGTTGCTGCAGATTTGTTGGCTGCATATCCATGAAAGGTGCCCTATTGGGATGAGTGGTGACTGTGGAGGCCATTGGAGTACAGTGAACTCATTGTCACATTCAAGAAACCAGTTTAAGATGATTGAGCTTTGTGACATGCTGCATTATCCTGCTGGAAGTAGACATCAGAAGATGGGTACTCTGTAGCCATAAAGGGATGGACATGGTCAGCAACAATACTCAGGTAGGCCGGGGCATTTAAACAATGCTCAATTGATGCTAAAAAGGGCCCAAAGTGTGCCAAGAAAATATCCCCCACACCATTACACCACCACCAGCCTGAACCGTTAATACAAGGCAGGATGGATCCATGCTTTCAGGTTGTTTACGCCAATTTCTGACTCTACCATCTGAATGTGGAGGCTGAAAACGAGACATCAGACCAGGCAACATTTTTCCCAATCATCTATTGTCCAATTTTGGTGAGCCAGTGGGAATTGTAGCTTCAGTTTCCTGTTAGCTGACAGGATTGGAACCCGGGTGATGTCTTCTGCTGCCGTAGCCCATCTGCTTTAAGGTTAGATGTGTTGTGCGCTCAGAGATGGTGTTCTGCATACCTTTGTTGTAATGTTATTTGAGTTACTGTTGCCTGTGATCTCGAACCAGTCTGTCAATTCTCCTGACCTCAACAAGGCTTTTTTTTTTCCACACAACTGCCACTCACTGCATATTTTCTGTATTTCGGATCATTCTCCGTAAACCCCAGAGATGATTGTGCATGAAAATCCCAGTAGATCAGCAGTTTTTGAAATACTCAGACCAACCCATCTGGCACCAACAACCATGTCACATGCAAAGTCACTTAAATACCCTTTTTCCCCCCATTTGGATGCTCATCCTTACCACTTCTAGATGTCTAAATGCATTGCGTTGATGCCATGTGATTGGCCGATTAGCAATTTGTGTTACCAAGCAATTGAACAGGTGTACCTAATAAAGTGCCCAGTGAGTATAACTCACTGAGGCTGGGTTCACACTTGTACGACACGACAGTCATACAACTTTCATCCTACTTTGCTCTGCGACATCAGTCCTACATTGATCCTACATTGGTCAGACATCCATCCGACTTTCATGAACAGGATACTACTTTGATCCGACTTTGTGATAGTCTGACTTCTCCTTTGACCAATCAAAACAATCTCAGGGTGAGATAAATTCCTTTTACTGCTGCTGTAATCACCATGTCGGATGTCAAATGTCGGATGGTTAGGACAAGGATCCTATTTGATCCGACTTAAATGATATTCAATGGGCTGAAGTAGGACCAAAGTCGGACCAAAGTAGTACAGGGAGCATTTTCATAGTCGGACCGACTTGTGTCGGACCAGTTAAGACGGCTCTCATAGGGAAACATTGATTTTCACACGTCATGCGACATGAGCTCCCAATGGCGGTGCGTTTGTCGGACCAGTGTGAACCCGGCCTCAATCTTAAAATGCTTAAATTGAGAATGTTATTCCCTTATTGGTAATGAAAGATGCAGTATGTCATTTAGGACTACACCAAGCATACAGATTTATTGTTCTTGCAGCTCTTCCTACTAGGGATGAGCCCGATGTTCGAGTCAAACGTAAGTTCGACTCGAACATCGTGTGTTCGCCAAACAGCGAACATTATGTGGTGTTCGTGGCAAATTCAAAACACTAACATGAAAAACCAAAAGTGATAATTTTAAAGGCTTATATGCAAGTTATTGCCATAAAAAGTGTTTGGGGACCATTGCAAAAAAAAAGGTTTTATAAAAAGGCAGTTTTTTCAGGAGCAGCGATTTTAATAATGCTTAAAAGTGAAACAATAAAAATGAAATATTCCTTAAAATATTGTGCCTGGGGGGGGTGTCTAGTATGCGTGTAAAATGGTGCATTTTCCCCCCGTGTTTAGAACAATACCACAGCAAAATGACATTTTTAAAAGGAAGAAAAGTCATTTAAAACTGATCGTGGCTGTAATGAATTGTCGGGTCTCTGCAATATAGATAAAACTCATTGAAAAAAAAACAGCATGGGTCCCCCCCCCCCAGTCCATTACCAGGCCCTTTGGGTCTGGTATAAATATTAAAGGGGAACCCCAAACCAAAATTTAGAAAAAAATATATATACAAATTGGCGTAGGGATCCCCTCAAAGTCCTTACCAGACCCTTATATGAGCATGCAACCTGGCACCGTACCAGGCCACATGCCCCCAACATGGGCAGGGTGCTTTGGAGTTGCACCCAAAAGTATCTTGTCCCCATGTTGATGTTGGCAAGGGCCTCATAGCCCAACCCTTGCCCGGTGGTTGCCCGGTGGTTGTGGGGGTTTGCGGGCAGGGGCTTATCGGAATCTGGAAGATCCCGCCCCCTCCATGTGAATTGGTAACGGGTACATTGAACCCCTACCAATTCACAAAAAAAGTGTGTGAAAAATAGTAAAAAAGACAAGAGAAGCTTTGGGACAAGTCCTTTATTAAATAAAAAACGTCCCACAATGTAAACCCATCTCGGTAATGTAAATGGGTGACCCCGCCTTCCTCTGACATCACATGCGTCAGAGGGGGCGGGGTCACCCGTTTAAGTCACCGGTTGGTTCCGCCCTCAGTTATATAAGAGCTGTCACCTAGAAGCAGCGCCACTCGGCGGGAGCCTCACATGGACGCATAGCTGTTGCGTTTTTATTTTTTTTCCGCTCGTCGGGCGGCATGATTTACATAGCGGAACATTTGTTTATTTTTTTTATAATTAAGGACTATTTGACACTTTGTGAATTGGAAGGGGTACAATGTACCCGTTAACCAATTCACATAGGGGGGGGCTGGAATCTGGAGGACCCCTCGTTAAAAGGGGGCTTCCAGATTCCGATAAGCCCCTGCTCGCAGACCCCACAACCACCGGGCAAGGGTTGTGGGGATGAGGCTCTTGTCCCCATCATGGGCACAAGATGCTTTCGGGGCAACTCCAAAGCACCCTCCCTATGTTGAGGACATGTGGCCTAGCACGGTTAAGGAGGGGGAGCGCTCTCGTTCCCCCCCTCTTTTCCTGCGGCCTGCCAGGTTGCGTGCTCGAATAAGGGTCTGGATTTCGGGGGACCCCTATGCCATTTTCTTTAATTTTGGTACAGGGTTCCCCTTAAAATCCATAGATTTTTGGGGGGACCCCTACGCCATTTTTTAAAAGAAAATTGGTGAAGGGTTGCCCTTAATATCCATACCAGACCTGGTACAGATTTTGGGGGGAACCCCACAGAATTTTTTTTTGGTCCATAGATTTTTGGGGGGACCCCTATGACATTTAAAAAAAAATTGGTGCAGGGTTACTCTTAATATTCATTCCAGACCCAAAGGGCCTGGTAATGGACCTGGGGGGGATGAAGTTCAATGCTTCTGAGCATGCGTCGACTTGATTCTGAGCATGCGTGGGTTTTTTATCCGATGGACTTGCCCATAGACGATCGGAATTTGCTATCGGTTTTTTGATCCATCGGAAAAATTTAACACATGTTCTATTTTTTAAAACCGATGGAAAAAAGACAGATGGGTCCCATACATGATCGGTTTGTCCGATGAAAAAAGTCCATCGGACTGTTTTTATCGGTAAAACTGAACGTTTGTACAGGGCTTTACAGTGTTCATCCAAATTTTTTGTCTGTTCGCAAGTTCTGGTACGAACCGAACAGGGGGGGGGGGGGGTGTGTTCGGCTCATCCTTACTTCTTACATAGGAAGCCAACTGTGTTTTAGGATCCTGTGTTAATCATCATCCTTGCAAGCACCCTGCTCCTATTGGGAAGGCGCTAGTGTAAATTTAGCTGTCTGAGTTATAGTTCAACTCAGAATAATTGTACCAAATTATGTGTTTCTGTTCCAGTTCAGCCGAGTTGCACATTTTCCACCTTCCTCTGGGTGAAGGTCAAGGTTGGAACTGCAGCTGGCTGGATAAATTGGGTACCTCTTGCCCAGAAGAAGCTCAGTGGGATTGGAGAACCCCGCTGTGCATTCTGGGAGAAGGTACTTAAGGGGCAGACACCGTTTTGGCGGGGTCTTCCGATCCTGACCCGACGGCCCTCCTGGCCTCAGGGATGTGTTAGCAGTTTTCTGCCTTGGGCCTGCTAACCCCCCCCCCCCCCCCCCCGAGGCTCCATTACTGAGTGTAGGCCCAGGAGTTGCTGGGGCCTACTGATCCAGAGATGGTCCTGTGTCGCCTTGCCTGCGGGAAGGGACCGAGCAACTGAGGACTCAATTGGAGGACGCATCCGGATCAAATCTACCTCACAGTGCTGCCGGCTTGGCTGAAAGATCCTGGCACTGTGTTATGTTTCAGAATTTTACCAAGCGTGTGAATTAACAAGTCCGTGGCAGAGACTTTTGAACGAGCTCGCACAGGCTGCTAGGTCAGTGAGAGAGGCCTATCCGGTGGATACTAGATCCAGTATGGAAGTTATTGGTCCTCTGGATTAAGAAAAGTACCCGTGATCCGCAAAACCTAAAAGGTACCTAAATCTCCCCTCAACCCTCCATCCCTCTGTCTGAAGTTCTTGAAATAAACCCTTGAGAAAAAGAGAGACTGAAGCCTAGTACACCCGTCGTTTTTCTCGACGAGATTCTTGTCAAGCTTTCCTTGCATACACACTGTCAATTCCAAATCTCGTCGTCGTAAAGCGCGGTGACGTACGACAACAGTATAAAGGGGAAGTTCGATTCCAATGGTGCCACCCCTTGGGCTGCTTTTGCTGATCTCGTGTTACCGCATGTTAGTAAAAGTTTGGGGAGAGACGATTCGCGCTTTTCAGCCTTGTGCTTTTAAAGTCCGTTACAGCGTGACGAATGTGCTATCTCCATTATGAACGCTAGTTTCACCAGAAGGAGCGCTCCCGTCTCATACTCGATTCTGAGCATGCGCAATTTTTTTAAGACTCGGAAAACCATACACACGACCGGTTTTATCGTCGGAAAACAGGCCGACGAGAAAAACGAGAATCCCAACGAGAAAATAGAGAGCAGGTTCTCTATTTTTCTCGTCAAGATTCCCAGCAGTTTTCTCGACGAAAAACCATTACACACCAACGGTTTTCTCGGCAAGAAAAACCATTACACACCAACGGTTTTCTCGGCAAGAAAGCTCTGCCAGCAGTTTGTCGTTTCTTGGCGAGAAAAACGGTCGTGTGTACAAGGCCTAAGTGTTTGGTGCAGACATTTGTTTACAACTCTTCAAGGAAGACCCCTATATGGACGTGGTGAACAGTAAGGCAACGGCAGGCCCAAATCTTAAACCAGCGGCCCCTATGGGGGTATTGCTACACAAGCCAATAACTTAAAAGTTGAATTTAGGATATCAGACAGAGTAGAAAAAGTGGAATCAAACACTGTCATCTGCCATGGAGTACGAGCACAAGATAGATGCTCACAAAACACCACAAGCTTCCTTATATGTTTTATTACAATGTTTCCTACAGCTGATCGATCAACAGTCGCTGGTGCTGAAGCCTCAAGCAGTTTCAAAGAACAAAAGTAACCGTTTAACTGTCAGTAGGTTTACATCATTCAAAAATGATACTCAAGTAAAGAATGTAACTTTTCTGCAGCAACATACATTTTTTATAGCAACAAATCTTCTGTGCTTTTGTTTCGGAGGGTAATTTGTGGTTTTAATTTTGTTCAGGGGTGTATGGTTTTAATTTTATGTGGATAGGGCTTTTCTTTTTACATTTGGAATGTGCAAAGTGTGCAATTGTTGCTGCTCAAATGAATGTGCACCTTAAACCATCTCACATCTTTCAAATTCACTGCACCCCCCTATTCCCATAGATAAAATAAAGGTTAGGCAAAATACCTAAAAAATCATTGAAAAAACTAAATCGGCATGGGTTCCCCCCCCCCAGTCCATTACCAGGCACTTAGAGTCTGGCAAGGATATAAAATGTGGGGGCCCCCCCTTCAAATCCATACCATGTACTCCATACCTATTAACATGGGCGGGGCTCCCTTGTTGAAGGGTGCTTCCAGATTCCGATAAGGGTTGTGGTGATGAGGCCTTTGTCCCCATCAACACGGGGATAAGGTGCTTTGGGGGACCCCAAAGCACCCTACCCATGTTGAGGGCATTTGGCCTGATACAGTCCAGGAGGGGAGGCGCTCTCTCGTCTCTCCCCCCTTTTCCTGCAGCCTGCATGCTTGGATAAGGGTCTGGTATTGATTTGGGGAAGGAAACCCCACGCCATTTTTTTTTTACATTTTGGCCTGGAGTTCCCCTTTAAAACTATACCGGACCCAAAGGGCCGGGTATGGACAGGGGGGGGGGGCATGCCGTTTTTTTCTTATTTCGGTCATAGAGCTCCCCTTAACCACTTTAATACATTATATTATATATTGTATACTGCCCTATATACCCTGCACTGTATTATATATACTACACTGAGTGCATTATATACTCTGAACTGCAGTGTATACACACACACACACTATATACGGACTGCAGTATATACTCTGCAGAAAAAAATGGGCCTTTAGGTGTTGGTGGTGCCAGAAGACGGTACCCCTCACAGTTACTGTTTGGGTGCAGGAACGAGCCCTGCTGTTAAATATTATTTCAAACATTGTAATTACATGCCCCTGTTAAACAGGGGCAGAAACTTTGGGCCTTGGGTGGTGGTGGTGGCGCCCTAAACCAAAAATGTTGTTGGAAGCTAGCATCATGATTGAGGAGGAATAGGATAGGCAGCCTTCAAGTGATCCGAGATCCATAGCAAATTCAATCAGTTACATCAGGTGCGTGATAGCTGCTGATCTAGGACCGATTCATTTTTATAAATGTGAGCCTATCGACGGAGTCTGTGGACAAGTGCACCCTTTGTTCCTTTACAAACCCTCCAGCAGCACTGAATGTGCGTTCAGAAAGCATGCTAGATGCAGGACAGGCCAGTAGCTCGATTGCATATTGAGCAAGTTCTGGCCAGTGGTCCATCCTCAAGACCCAGTAGATGCTTTGTTGGAAAGGTCTCCAAGTCTGCTCTTGCCCCTAGATATTCCTGCACCATATAATGCAGAATAAATCTATACACACACATACACACACACACACACACACACACACACACACACTAGACTGACTGCAACCAACTAAGTAACCTGCCTGCCTAATCTAGCTCAAGCTCTCTGTCCATGCCAACACCACTATACGCGGCTGCTCTGTAAGCAGCCTTCTATATAGTGTTTCCCCCCGAGCCATGATTGGCCAAAAGGCACCCTGCCTTTGGGCAATTATGTCTCTCAGCAGATGGGGGGGGGGGTAATGTTTGCTGTTCGGCGAATGCCCGACGTTCGACTCGAACATCGAGCTCATCCTTAGTCAACTGCAAGCCTCTCTATTCTTAATGAAATTTGAGTGAAATTTGTCAGAGGTAGAGCAGTTTTGCATAGTGAGAACAGGGACAGAACCTCAGCGAACCACTGACCAATTTCTGTTGGAAGAAAAAGTCATTAATAGAACTATGTGAAAAGGCTTCAAAAGAATTGATGTGAAAAGATGGCCATAAGCCAAAACCACATATTTTACCATAAATTGGTAAGCATTTGAGCTTCTTCCAAGTTGCTCTCAAAGGCCCGTGAAAAAGGATACTCCCCATTATACCATATTTAAAATATTTTGGCAATAGCTTGCCTACTAGCCCAAAAATTTGTTAAAATGTACTAACAGGATGCACCCCCCTACACCCCTCAGGCAATAGGGTTCTCTGCTAGGCTCTGATGAATTTCACACCTTTTTCACCCAACCCTCTGACTCAAATTCGGACAGGTATTGCTTACCCTTAATCAGCATGACTGGCAAGAAACTAGCATATTCAGAAGCATTAAATCCTTGCTGTAGGACCTTTTAGCACGTTTATTGGCAGATCAGTCATTGCATCTCCCACACTTCCTAAAAGGATAGAATTTTTTATTTTATTTTTTTAATGGGCACCCTTCAGGTTTGTACCATAATATGCTTTTATGCAATTGCAAGTTATAACAGTTTCAAAATGAGCACACCAGCGGCAAGCTATTTTTGCCCAGTCTTCCTTCTGGTTTCGCACTCCCTGGCCGTTTGAATGGCGGTGCCGCAATGACATAACTCCCATTCAGGCACACAGAGTCACTAATGGCACAGTGCTCTCTGCCATGGCACACTCCATGTGACCTGAATGTAGAGCGTACTGTGCATGTGCCAGTGATGTTATCAGCTGTAAAGATCGAATAAACAGTGCAACTTTAAGGCCCCTTTCACACTGAGCCGCCCATAGCTATTTTTACCGCTGCCGCTATGGGTGGATTTGCGGCGCATTTCGGCCGCTAGCGGGGCGCATTTAACCCCTGCTAGCAGCCGAGAAAGGGTTAAAACTACCCGCAATGCGCTGCTGAAGCAGCGCATTGCAGGCGGTATAGCCGCGCTGTCCCACTGATTTCAGGCTTTCACACTGGAGACAATGTAACAGCTGTTTGAGGGCGGATTGCAGGTGCTATTTTTAACGCTATAGCGCCTGCAATATGCCCTCAGTGTGAAAGGGGTCTAAGAGGAGATATTTACGGTGTCTACAGGTAAGACTTCTCATAGGCTTACCTGTAGGGATATGTTTAAGCTCAGAGTTTACTACAGCTTTAACCTTTAAGAAAAAGTGCAAAAGCTGACAATTCAGTCTTAGGATGCCTTTGTATTGAGGAGAATATGGTAAAGGACAAAACCCAACTGGATGTCAGTATCACATCATTTAATACAATTCTAGGGATCTCTTCAGCCAGAACATACAATGCCTCAGCCCAAGGCTGCATAACTTGAGTCAGTGGCCATGAACCTCACCTCTAAGGGTACCTATTAAAAACAGCCGAGAGGAAGAAGAGAGAGGGAGAAGAGGGGAGAGGGGATTCAGCGCTACTAGCGAGTTGACGTACTATAGTGGGCTACCCCGATTGGTTGTTGGTGGTTGCTGCACATCATTACTGCAGACTGATTGGCTGCTAGAGATTGCTGCATATTACCACTCACTGGATTGGTTGCTAGGAGGTTATTGCACATCATTACCGCTCACTGATTGGTTGCTACAGGTTACTGCACATCATTACTGCCAATTGATTGGAAAGAAGACTGCTGTGTTTTTGTAGTACAAGCCATCTAGCAACCAGAGTAGACGTGTTCTCTGGCAACAAAATTAAACATGTGGCAGAACAGATGGGGTTAAAGCCGACCAGGATTATATTCAAAAACACAGTACAGTCAATGAGCAGAGAGGCAGCAATCAGTGATTCAGTGGCTTAAGCAGTGAAAGTTCAATACAGCAGGGCAAACTATCTCAAACTATCTCATTCGGATTGTTAATCACACAACATACCAGCTGTCTGCTCATCCGTGCTGACTGACCAGAGTTCTGTACATGCAGGGCTGGTAATATCAACAGCAAGCAGAGGGGCAGAGAAAGCTAATGAAAAGACAAGCACACATTCTTATTCCGATAACTCCCGCCGCCCACAGGTTTCTGCTCATCCATGCTGCCTAGGTCATTGCCTCCTCAGTGCAATCCTCCCTCAATCCTCAAGCCCCTGCCACTGCTCGTCAGTGGTCTCCCTACTCGGCCAGCTCTGCTGTCAGGCATGAACACCACAGAGCTTACCGATTCCATTCCCCTGCAGCTGCACTACGCGACATGGATTGTTAGGATGTTGAGCCCTTCAACAGCAACATGGCCCTGGGCAGGTGCCCCTTTTGCTCTGCCTTAAATAACCTGAATCGAGCGATTGTGCAGTGTGAGTGTAGTGCGAACATTTTTTATTTTTTTTGTCAGGGCAGGTTTCCTGCAGTATATTTTAATGTGTTAGTGCACGTTTACAGCAGTATCTTTCAGTGCAGTATATTGCAGTGCGTTACTGCATGTTTACCGCAGTATATTGCAGAATGTCAATGGAGTGTGTGTGGAGTACGCAAGTTAAAGTGCACCCAACACCACTTTAATAGAAAGTGCATCCACGTACACATTTCCCCATCTTTATTTTGTTAATAAGCTCCCCCCTCCTATGTCTGAGAGGCCAACAAGGAGAGGCACACATTCCCATGGCACTGTGAGGGGGCCAGCAGCGTGTCCACAGGCAAAGGTGGACATGGTCTGTCCACAGACAGGGCATTATTTCCTCCGTTTAGTGATGTTGCCCGTGCTATACAACCACAGCATGCAGGAGGTGGTAGACTGGCTTAGCAAACCATCCTCATCATCCTCCATCACCCAAGCAGAGACTAGTGTGCAGTCCAGTGCAGCTGTCAGAGTGGCTTATTCTGCCTCCTTGTCCACAGCTACTCCTGTAATAGCTCACTCATCCATGCCTGATGCTGGGCCTGAGTTATTTGAACAGAGCATCAGCCACTTGCGCTTTGATACACAGCCATTACTTGATTCAGATCTTGGTTCTGAGGTTGAAAAAAGTAGGAACATGAGCATACAAAAAGGGGAGAACACTGGTAAACAACAAATTAGCAGACATGTTCCCACAGCGGAGGATGATAAATGAATGGATGAATGAACATGACGATACTGATGCGCCTTGGGTGCCAAATAGAGCAGGAGGAGGAAAGTGAGGGTGAGGCACAACCCAAACGAGCCAGCCGTCATGGAAGAGTAGCCACCCTATTCCATCAGATTGTGGAGCGGTTATCTCCCGGCCCACTTTCCACAGTTCAGCTGTATGGCCCTTTTTTTAAAGGAGAAGTATGGGATGGGTTAAATAACTAGTACATATAACATTAGTCACATATCAGCTAATCTTTTTTTCCTACCTCTTCGTTTTTACAGCATGTGCACATAAACTTTCCTTCAGCTGGCAAAAACAGTCCATTTTCAGTTTGAAAAGTTCTCAGGGGGTGTGTACATCATCACCAACACACCCCCTGCCTCTGTCCCCCCTCCCCTAGAGACGTGGCTGTGCTGATAGATAGAAATATATAGTGTAGATTCTTATACACAGCACTATCATTGACTTCTCTCGCATTACACTCACTGAAGTGCCAAAATCTCTGCAGACTCTGTTCTGACCATTGAAACAAGCTGCAGAGGAGGAAGGAGGGGGAGGAGAGAGGAGTGAGAAGGGATGGGGAGCAGCTATGCTCTGAAGTTTCAGGAACAAGCAGAGGGAGGAGAGAGGATAGCAATCAAGCAAAATGCCTGGAAAGGGGGTGGATCCAGACTTCATATCCAGGCCATTGTCAGGATGATGCTGTATGAAAGACTGCAGAACCTCCCACAGGTATTTAGCTCGATTTCAACAGAATGGGGGCACTTCTGAGAGGGCTGGAAGAGTTTATAGATATCAGCAGCTCACATATAATAGATGCAAGCAAAAAAAAGGAAACCCATACTTCTCTTTTAACACACGTGCAGCCAATCGCACTGTTGCAATTTGCAAACTTTGACTCAAGCAGATCAAGTGTGGAAAAAAACACCAGCCATTTGGGTACCACATGCGTGACAAGGCATTTAACCTCCCACCACTAAGCCCGTTGGCAAGAGCGCCTGAATGTCACACACAAAAGGAGACACAATTCTGCTCCTCCTCACCTTCCCGGTCTACCCCCAGTGAAGCAGTGCTTCAGCAGGTCTGTGTAGGAGACTAGAGACACATTCTTGCAGCTCTGCAGGGGCAGGCCCGGAGGTGGTTCACGCCAGCTGGAGCCAGAAATTGTGGTGTGCGATAATGGCACAAACCTCCTGTCCGCCCTTGACAGGAAAAGTTGATACATGTGCCATGCCTTGGTGGTGCAATGTTTCTTAACCACTTCAGCCCCGGACCATGTCGCTGGTCAAAGACCAGGCCACTTTTTGCGATTCGGCACTGCCAAAAATGGTCCATAGCCACTAACAAAACAGGGTGTCTGAGCCCAATTACCACTCAGAAACTTCCCTTAAATTAACCACCCCGCTACACTAGTAATGGCGGCGATGAGCAATTTTTATCATGACTGCGACATTATGGCGGACACACCGGACACTTGACACCATTTTGGGACCATTGTCATTTTTACAGCGATCAGTGCTATAAAAATGCACAGTTTACTGTAAAAATGACACTGGCGGTGAATGGGTTAACCACTAGGTGGCGCTGTAGGGGTTAAGTGTGACCTGGTGAGTGATTCTTACTGTAGGGGGGATGGGCTGTGTGCGACATGACACGGATCTCTGCTCTGATTACACGGAGCGGAGATCAGTGTCATTGTCACTAGGCAGAGCGGGGAGATGCTGGTTTACATTAGCATCTCCCTGCTCTATCTCTCCGTGAGACGATCACGGGTATCCCCGCGTCGATCGAGTCTGCGGAAACCCACGGTTGGGCTCACAGAGCTCGCGGCACAATGTAGTGCACTGGGAACAAGATTAGAGATGTTTTGGATAAATTCTGGCGTCTCTACCACAGACTTTGGATAGAAGTAACAGGTGAAGAAAAATTGGTCTTTGGGTGTCAGCGGCGCCTTCACACCGTAATCCTATAGAGCAGTGTTTCTCAACTCCAGTCCTCAAGGCGCACCAACAGGTCATGTTTTTGGGATTTCCATTGATTTTCACAGGTGATTTGAGAAGTTTCACTGCCTTAGTAATTATCACAGCTGTTTTATCTGCAGGAAATCCCAAAAACATGACCTGTTGGTGCGCCTTGAGGACTGGAGTTGAGAAACACTGCTATAGAGGTACTCTTGATTAAAGCAAGAATTGGCCTTGCTGTCAAAAATTGCAATGATATGCACCTGTCAAAGAAGTGCGGAAAAATTGGCCTTTGGGTGTTAGGCTTCATGTACACGGGGCGTTGTTCAACTGCTCCTGAACGATTTAACTTGACAGCTAGAAACCAGTTGCCGCGTTTGGCGCTTCAACTGCCTCTAAACACAGCTTCTGAACGCATTTTTTTGGCTCCATGCACACTAGGAGCAGAAAAAACTTCAAAGTTTTTAGCTTAAAAACGTGGCATAAAAGACGCAAAATGAAAGCATATTGTACAAAGTTTAGGCGAGTCTGAGAGTGTAAGAGCATTTAGTTTAAAGGCGTTTTTTGCACTACACACCCCTCTGCAAAAGTTTTACTCCCAAAATAACCAGAATGCATTTTACAGATTTTTTTTTGCTGGGTGCCATTTTGGACAAAAAGAGCAAAGGATATTGTGAGCAGAGATTGCTGTGCCATCAAGAGCCATGCCACTCTACGCTTCAATTTTAGGCATGTACTATAAATTGGAGGAAATGATCCTTCTGATTATGCTGAGAAGGGTATTAAGGCAGAGAGATCCAGAAGGAGATACTGACACATCCCTTGATGTCTCAGAGGTGCTACAGGATACTTTTGCAATTTGTATGGGGACCTGCGGCAAAACCCAGACAAATTCTACAACTTTTACATGCATGTACATTGCTGACTTTGAAGAATTTCTTAAACTCATACGACCCAGGATTACCCACAGGGACACACACATTGTGTGACCTCCCTCCTGGTCATGTCTGCACATGTGTCTCTCTCATAGAAAGATGGAGGCGATGGACAGGGTCACTAGATACTTCCTGTAAAGCCAGGAAATGATGTACAGTGACAACACACCTTTTTTTTTTTACTAAAAAAACGTTGAAACTTGACGTTCAGAAGATATACGAGGAGTTTAGGAGAGATCGACGTTTTTACAGCTCCTAAACTTCTCCATAAAACGCGATAGAGAAGTTTTTTTTTCCTGCCTCTGAACGTCCCTGGCAGAAAACGCCTGTTGTAGTCAATAATGTGCAAAGACACAGAGCACAATAGAAGTGCTTCTAGAGGCAGGAGAAGAAAACGTCAAATGCCTGTATAATCAACGTTTTTTTAAGTCCAGTGGGCATGGAACCTTTGGGTTCAAGAAAAAGCCTCCAAACACAACTGCCTAGAAACAGAGGAGGGTTCAGGAGCAGTTGAAAAAAAAATGCCCAACTGCTCCTAAACGTCAGTTTACCAGCAGCAGTGTACATGCAGGCATTAATTGTGCCCATGAAACATACACCAAAAACATTCCTTTCAGATGAAAGCACCTACAACACTAGGCAGCCTAGAATTCCTGCAGAGATTCCACATCCCAAAAACACTTAACCACTTCAATACAGGTTATTTTCACCCCCTTCCTGCCCAGACCAATTTATAGTTTTCCGCGCTGTCACACTTTGCATGACAATTGCGTGGTCATGCAAAAAACTGTACCCGAAATTCATTTTTAGTTTTTTTTCCCCACAAATAGAGCTTTCTTTTGGTGGTATTTGATCACCTCTGCGGTTGTAGTGGGGTGTTCAATTTAGGGGAGTGGTAGTTAGGCTCAGACACACTATTGTTAGGGTTAATGGACCATTTCTGTGCCATGGGAGATAGTATTGGTGCATAGTTCCCTGGGGCCTACAGGTGGCGCTGTCGCCATAGGTCCGGGTTGAACCACAGTACAAGGTTATGGCTTTTCTTGTCCCCTCGGCAGCAGTACGGCAGGGCGGGGAACCTGCAGTGCCTGTCGGGAGAGGGTATAAAAAGGGGCAGCCATCTTCCAAGCGGGGTTCGTCCGCGCCCAGGCACCTTCAGCCTGGGTGTGTGTGTGGGTCGTCTCCGGGTGCCCTAGGCCCGGTTCCTGTTCCATCCCAGACACCTTCAGTCTGGGGTGAGGTACTATTTTGGAGGCCCGGAGCCCATCACCTTCGGCTGGGTTCCGCCGGGGATCGAGGACTCCCAGGGTGCCGCCTTGCGAGGGGACCCGGATCTGGGATGAGGAGGCCAGGGAGGTTACCTGTACCGAAGACCCAGCGCAGAGTCGTGGTGACGGTGGGGACCTCTGGTAACTCTCCGGAGGGATGTCTTCTCCTTTACATGGGCCAAATACCACAAAGCGGAGCTCCACCCTGAAGTGGAAATTCCACTGATCGGAACCCTCCCCCTCCGGTGTCACTATTGACACCTTTCAGGGGGGATGGGGGTGCAGATACCCGTCTAAGACAGGTATTTACACCCACTTATGGGAGTCCTCTCTGCGGGAAATCTACGGGAAGCACGTCACTTCCCGCAGATTCCCCGTTGTGTTCTGGGAGACACTCGGCTCCCAGAACACAGGGGACCATTCAGAACGGCGCAGCGCGACTCGCGCATGCGCCGTAGGGAACCTGGCATGAAGCCGCAAGGCTTCACTTTCTGGTTCCCTCACAGAGGATGGCGGTGGGGGCAGCAGAGTGACGAGAAGTTGCTCATCCTCTGCTGCGGACGTCACTGGACTCCAGGACAGGCAAGTGTCCTAATATTAAAAGTCAGCAGCTGCTGTATTTGCAGCTGCTGGCTTTTAATAATTTTTTTTTCCGCGGCACCGCCGCTTTAAGAAGGAAGTTCATGTTCAAAGTCAGTGGCAGTGGCCTCATAGGGCCGTGCCCTACTCACCTAGTCAGTGGCAGTGACTTTATTCACCCGGTCTGTGGCAGAGACCAACCTCACGGTCTGTGGCAGAGATCGTGCGCCATAACTGTTTGTGAAACCTAAACAGTCAAAGAGTCTGATTCAAGTTTGTGCCTGGACCTCCTCCCACCTAAGCTGTCCTGTGTCTTGTTCCAACCTGTCTGCTGTTAAAGAGGCATATTTATTATCCGTGTGAAATAAATATAGAAGTTGGACTTTCAGTTGGTGTGGACAGTTACATTACTGGGGGAAACATAAGGACTTGCCTCTACCTAAGGTAAAGGTGAGAATCATCCTCGGGAGAATTCAACTCCAGCCGCAGGCAGGCCCGAAAACTAACACCGCTCAACCTCCTTAACTCAGGAGGGTACGTGCTTGTGGTGCGTTGTGCCTCTCCCCTCCCTGCGAGGAGCCGAAACTAAAAAGGCAGGTAGGGGGAGAGGTGAGGGCGCTACATATATATTTTTTACTATAATAAATATCTATTTAAAAAATATATATATTTTTTTCCCCTCAGAGATGATATAGATATAGATATGTTTGTGCAAAAGTTATATCGTCTACAAAATAGGGGATAGATTTATGGAATTTATTTATTTTTTTTACTAGTAAATGCAGCGATTTTTATAAAAATGCCATAAAATTACCCCCTATTTTGTAAACATTATAACTTTTGCGCAAACCAATCGCTGATTGTGATTTTTTTTACCAAAAATATGTAGAAAAATATGTATCAGACTAAACTGTGGAAAAAAATTAAATTTTTTTAAATACATTTTTTGGGGGATGTTTATTATAGCAAAAAGTTAAAAATATTGCATTTTTTTCAAAATTGTCGCTCTATTTTTGTTTATAGCACAAAAAATAAAAACCGCAGAGGTGATCAAATACCACCAAAAGAAAGCTCTATTTGTGGGAAAAAAAGGACACCAATTTTTTTTTGGGAGCCACGTCGCACGACCGCGCAATTGTCAGTTAAAGCGACACAGTGCCGAATCGCAAAAAGGGGCCTGGTCCTTTAGCTGCATATTGGTCCGGGGCTTAAGTGGTTAATATACGCGAGATGGGAAGTGGTTAATCATCGCTATCAAGGGCTTAATAGCTGCTGGTAATCCGGTTCATTTTGATAAAAGACAGACTGCCCATGGAGTGACGCTTTCTATGATCGGTAACAAAACTTCCAGCAGCACTAAATGCCCATTTGGAAAGCACGCTGAATGCAGGGCAGCCCAATAGCATACTGGGCAAGTTCTGGCCAGTGGTCTATTCTCATGACCCAGTAAGGCAGTGGATCATTGACTTTAAAGCTCTCCATCTCTGTTTTCGCCCTCAGATAATCATCCACCATGTGATGCAGACACTGCCGATGGGATGTAGAAGCTGGCAGCCCTGGGCAGCAAAGACTAAAAAAAATAAATAGAGAAATGCATCACTTAGGTGGCCGCCTTCTCCACTGCTCCTCTCGACCAACAAAAGCCTCAAAACTATGTTTTCCACGACACTGCAACCTACCAGAGTCAGAGAAAGGTGTCCCATAAAGTCCTCCTTAAGGTGTCCTCAAGAGATTTCATCTTCTGCACTGCACTGTGGGGATGGGATGAGTTCTGAGACTTACCCCTTATATCCTTTTCCCCCTTTATATCATTTTCCTTTATGCCACGTATTCTGGGGTCCTTTCACAGGCTTTGAAGCATGGAGTCCATGCACAGCAAATTAGCGGAGGCATGAGAAGCAGACTCCTCTGGGTCATTGAGGATTACAGTATCTGGAACTGCTTCCTCCCAGCCACGTACTACATCCCAAGGGTCCTGGGGATGGAAAACCATCTTACTATTTGACGCATGTCTTCCCCTGCTTCAATGCCTCAGAACCTATCAGAATCCTCCTCCTCCGCTCTCTCCTCTTGTGTGTTCTATGGCATAGGAACAATGGTGTCTGCATAAAGTGCACCTTGAGAGGAAAGGAAGTACTCCTCTTCCTCCCGCTGCTCTGCCTCGAGTGCCCTGTCCATAATGCCATGCAGATTCTGCTCCAGCAGGAACACAACAGGGGTTGTGTCACTGATACATGCATTGTCACGACTCGCCATCCTTGTGGCCTCCTCAAATTGTGGCAGAACAGTGAATTCATCCTTTATGAGCAGCCATTGCCTGACGTTGCGCCATATTCACACAGATACTCGTTTACGGCCCTCTGCTGCATGTGCAGCTGCTGCAGCATTGTCAAAAAATGAGTTCCACCTGGTGGCCATGTCACAAATGAGGAAGTTGGCAGGTGGAATTCCTGCTGAATTTCAGCCATCCAAGCACTGACTGTGTATGATAGCCTGAAATGGCTACAGACTCTTCTGGCCTGCTTTAGTAGATCTTCCAACCCTGGGCACCCATTTAGGAAACGCTGCACCACCAAATTGAGGACATGTGCCAGGCATGGCACATGTGTTAACTTTCCCTGTCCAAGGGTGGACAGGTTTGTGCCATTATCACACACCACAGTCCTGGCTCCAGCTGGCATGAACCACCTCTGGGCCTGTCCCTGCAGAGCTGCAACAATCTCTGCACCGGTGTGGTTCCTGTACCCTAGACACACCAGCTAAAGCGCTACATGGCACCTTTTAGCCTGACTCATTGAATAGCCCTTTGAACGCTTAGGGGGTACTTGAGGTTCATAGGACAATTCAGCAGAGGACATGACGATATGGAGGAGATGATGATATGGAGGAGGAGGGAGGACAAGGAGCTGACAAATCTGGCATCATCACCAGGTGTATGGAGATGTGGGGGTACAACAAGCTGCAGCACTGAGCCATGTCCTGCATTCTTCCGAATTGCAAGCAGAGTGTGCTGTTAATTAAATGCATCTTTCCTGCCCATGCATGCTGGACCACATGTCAGCAGTAAGGTGGACTTTGCAGCTGCATGCTTTGCCCAACAATGCCACAACATTGTCTTCCACGTGATGGTAGAGAGCTGGAATGGTCTTACATGAAAAGAATAGCAACTGGCAACCTGCCATTGTGGTACAGCACATTCCGAAAATTCACGGAGGGGGACAGAATCCACCAGGCGGAAAGGCAGCAGTTGTAGAGCCAGCAGGTTTGACAGGCTTGCATTTAGACGCTGGGCATGTGGGTGGCAGGGACTATTTTTTTTGCTGCTGCAGCAGATGGGGCAGAGAAATTTGCCGGCTATAGTCTACAGCTGGTGGTGTGCTACAAGAACCTGGGACACCCTGCGCTATACCAGTATCCCTGTCAGTGGCGGCTGCTGAGAGGTCATAAGGTATAGCAGGGACAGACCGAGTTGAGGAAGGAGGGACAGATTTGTGCCCCTTTTGTGTGACTTTTAGGTGCTCTTGCCAACAGGCTGAGTGGTGGGAGGTTAAACGCCTTATCAAGCATGTGGTACCCAAATGGTTAGTGTTTTTGCCACGCTTAATGTGCTTGAGACAGTTTTCAAATGGCAACTGTGTGATCAGCTGCACATGCAATAAAAAAAGTCCAGCAGCTGAGCTGTGGGAAGTGGGCAGTGAGATAACAGCGCCACAATGTGATGGAATAGGGTGACTGCCCTCTACTCTTCCCATTATGGCTGCCTCGTTGGGGTTGTGCCTCACCCTCACTTTCCTCCTTTGCTTTATCTGGCACCCGAATCGAGTCATCATCCTCATCTTCTCCATCCTCATCACCACTGGAATGTTCCTGCCTTCCACTACCTCAAAATCAACATCTGGATCGAGTAGTGGCTGTGCATCGGCAAGAAGTGGCTGACGCTGTGTTCAAATAACTCTGTTGACTCCTCAATGCCTGATGCCGGGGCTATGGCAGGAATAGCTGTGGACAAGGAGCCAGGTTTAGCAGCTACAGGGGACTGCACACTAGTCTCTACTTGGAGGACGGAGAATGAGGACGGTTTAGTAAGCCAGTGCACCATCTCCTCCGCATGCTGTGGCTGGATAGCACCAAGCACAGGAAATTATGCACTGCCTGAGGACTGACCATGTCGACCTTTGCCTGTGGACACATACACTGCTGGCCCCCTTACAGTGCCATGGGAATGTCCGTCTCTCCTTGCTGTCCTTCCAGACATGATGGGAGGGGGGGTTGCTTATTAACAAAATGTAATAAAGGTGTGCAAATGTGTACGTGGATGCACTTTAATCAATGGAAAGTGGCGTTTGGTGCACTTTTGAGTATTCACCACACAGATACACTATAATATACTGTGTCAACGTGCAGGAACAAACAGAACTATATGGCGTTAAACTTTCAGTAACACAACTGAAATATATATGGCAGCATGCAGCAATGCCCAGAAACGTACTGCGTTAAACTTGCAGTAACGGAATAAAATATACTGTGTTAAACGTTCACTACACTCATACTGAACTATTCCAACATTCACACTAATGTAAAAGATGAATGGTCGCACTACACTCACACTAATCTCATATTCTACACTGACAATAGAATTACAATAGTACACAAACTGTCTAACAGCACTGAACAAAGCCCTGTTCTATCCCTTTCCACACCGCGATCACACTACTAATGGCCGCTATGGAAATAACACTTTCATAGTGTGGGGCAGGATTAAGAGCAATGGGCCATGAGTGGATATAGTCATGACAGCGTCTAATCATGGCTCTGATAGTGTTCTGTGCCCCAATTGGCTGAAGCAATAAAAGCTTCGCCCAATCAGGGCTTTCAATGCTCTATGCGGCAGCACAGGGCATTGTGGTCGTTTGGCGGACCGAACAAACAGTCGTATGACCCGATAATTCTGTTTGGCAAACGGCCGAACAGCCAAAGTTCAGCCTGAACTCATGCTTGGTCCTAACCATTCGCCCATCCCTAGTCCTGGATTAGCAGCAGCCATCAAGCCCCTGATGCTAATGTCACTGATTAGGTGCTTTCTGTGGGTGTTGATTTCTTATGGAAGAAATGTTTGGTGTAGGTTTCATGGGCACAATTAACACCAAAGGACCAATGTTTCTGCATCAGTATGACAGGTGCATATAATTTCAATTTGACAGCAAGGCAAATTTATGCTTTCATCAAGAGTACCTCTATAGGGTTATGGTGTGAGGGCACCACCAAAACTCAAAGCCCAATATTTCCACACCGGTCACTTTTAAAGAAAGTCTGCGAAAGAATTTATCCCAAAAATCTCAGCTTGGTTCAGCGTGCACTAAATTGTAGCCTCATCATACAAACTGGCTCCCCAAGCTGTTTATAAAATAAAAGGAAGCTTGCAGGGAAAATGTAATTTTTTGGCTTTAAAAAATAACATAATTGCTGCAGCAGGTTCTATACACGGTACAGATGTGCCACTTAACAGGCAGACTAGGGGAACCACCCCCCCCCCCCCACGCACTATATTTAAAAGGAATTTTTATGGTTTTACTTTAAAAAACATTAACTTTTTTTTTTTTTACAAACTTTTCTCATTGATACATGTCCCCCCCAGGGCAGTACCCGGACACCCATAACTATTGTATGCACTTTTGATTTTTCCAGTTTGTGTCCCATAAGACTATGGTTCGTTATTTGGTTCCAAACTTTTGCAATGTTTAAAAGTTCTGCCACAAACCGAACCCGGGGTCATTCGGCCCCTGTCTACTCTGTAGTCAATTGCATGGTCAGCGGTGAATACAGGAATCACCATACACTTGTGAACACAGTGCAGAAATCTCCCTCATACTAGTTCCCATTCTGTTAAATGTTTTTTAGCCTATAGGGCAGACCTCAAATTTTCCACTCGCCTACTCGCATTTTGCCAGTGTAAAATGAGGTCTGGCGAGGAGCTGGGCTGCCTGGGAGTGGGGGGGGCGAGCACCGCCGGCGGGCGGGGTTGATCGGGAGATTTTCTTCCAGCGATCGCCCCGTGGCAGAGAGCATGGAGGTGGAGGAGAGCCGCGGGATCACAGAGCTGTATAGCCCGCTGTAACAGCATTACATTGAACTTTCCTCCACTCTGCTCGCTCTTGCACACAGCCTTGCCTCCTCCTAACCCCGCGCCTGTAATAGACAGAATGCGGGTCCAATGCTGGGATGTGTTCTGTCTATTACAGGCTGAGGGTTAGGAGGAGGCGGGGCTGTGTGTGAGCGCGAGCAGAGGAAAGTTTAATGTAAGCTGTTACAGCGGGCTATACCGCTTGGTGATCCCGCGGCTCTCCTCTTCCTCCTGTCACGATCTGGCCCGCAATGGGGGGCACAGTGAGGCCGCAATGGGGGGCACAGTGAGGCCGCACAGGTGAACCTGCATTGATGGGCACAGGTGAACCTGCATTGATGGGCACAGGTGAGGCTGTGCTGAGGGGAACTGATAAGGTTGTTAATATTTATTTTTGTAACTTAATTCTGCATAAAACATTTAATTGTCATTTCAGGAGATAATTTATGAAGGCGTGATTAGCGGCAGAATTAGGGGCGGGGCATGGTAGGGGTTGGGCGGGGCAACTGGTGGCGAGTAACCCTTGAGGCCTGGCTAGTGGCTCAAGACTTACAATTTTGAGCCCTGCTATAGGGTTAGGCAATTTTCTTTGTTGGTCAAATGTTTTAATGCTTCAGACCCTGTGCACATTCAACTTGTCCCCATCTAAATCCATGCAAGGGCTGCGGAGCTGTGTTGTGGGATAGCCAACCCTGTCCAGCTATCCAACAACACTGTGGAACAGAGGCAAAGTTCAGGACAAAAGGGAGATAAACAGGCAGTGCCACACAGAGTTTGCACAGCCCCTATCCTCTCCTGCTACCAAACCGAATATCTGTGCTGTTTTCTCATCTCCCCCATTAAGTTTACATGAGCTGCAGCCGGCTTTTCAGGGAAACAGATGTTTTTGTTGTGAATGATTGCAGATGTAGGAAAAGGGCTATCACTCACAAAAACACAAGCAGAAAGTAGCACAGACTAGGTACTAAACTAGGCTGCCTCTGACAAGTGTAGTAGCTGGTGTGAGCCATTGTCAGCTTGTTTATGGTGCTTGAAAGCACTCTTAAGCCGCAATACCATATAAGCTGAGAGTTTCCACTGTGTCCTGAAAAGTAGGTGACTGCTCTGGACTGTGTAAACTACAGAGGAGAGATGTGAAGACAGCAGCTGCACAATGGAGAAAGGGCAGGGCTCAGCGCCAGCTGCAACTCACTCCATATTTTTGGCCTTTGGGAGAGATGGAGCTACAGCAAGCAATAACAGAAAAAATAAAAAACGCAAGATAAAAAGCCTTAGAGGAAATTCAATGTTAGAGAATGTTAAATTTGCCATGCAAATCATCCAGAGGTCAGGTGGATAGCAATTAATCCACTTCCAACTTCAGCTTGTTCAATTAAGACTTGACAAAAGACCTCTTTCACACTGGAGCGCCTCTCAAGCCACCCCAGTGTGAAAGCCTGAGTGCTTTCACACTGGGGCGGTGCGCTTGCAGGACAGGAAATGCAAGTTCTTGGGCAGCGCCGCAAAACGAGCGCTATTAACACTTTCCTCTGCTGTGAGCTGCGGTTTCTCCTCCCCGAGCTCTAATGCAGCCAACAGCAGAGGAAATGTGATCCGTTATATAAAAATAGGGGGGGGGGGGGTGTTCAGGGATATATAGATGGATTTATATTTTAGACATAGATCTGAGGCAAAAAACATTTCTGTATAAACTGAATGTAAACCCTTACCTTGTAAAAATATCCAATCACTATAAAGAGAAAAGTTAACATTTTCTTTTAAAATACATGAAATATAATGTAAATAAAATGCAGGAGAAAGAACACATTGATGGCGTACGATATACCCTAAATTGTCCAGGTTTGTAACATACTAGATAGCTTCCCAAGATGCAGTTTTAGGTATTGGTCGATGTAGACCAGAGCGATAACAATTGCATAGGAAGCCTTTTATTCCTAATTACCACTAGGACTTCCTACTGCAAGAACTGCATTATTCACAAAGGTCTAATAAAATATTTATGGATTAATGTGTTACCTTGTAGACTTCTACTGATGTCTACACATATTATTTGGGTCAAGAACAGCAAGCAAATTGAAAAAATACAAAATAAATTAGTCCAGAATATAGAATGCAAGAGATTGCATTTGTACAATAGATAGAGATATCCATCAATCATACACATACTGTATGCAACCAATCCTTAAGCAATAAATACTTTGTGTACACTTCTATTAAGTCCAAATCCCTGTCCCTCTCCCTGTGACACCTTCTTTCATTTTTTACCAATGCCACTTTTTTCATGGCCCCACATATAGGATACACTTGTGTAACTTTTTTCCCCCCAGCATATATTGACAGCTGCTGGGCTACATCTCACTGGACATTGGTTGGGGCTTAACCACGTGTTGCCCAACACTGGGAAGGATATATGTACTACCAGATGGCAGGGTTATTGGCAGGATTCCTGCAGAGCCTGGACGTGCTCTGACGAGTTTTGGCCATACTTCTCCCTTAAAGTGGTAGTAAACTTTTTTTTATTTTTACCTACAGGTAGGCTTATAATAAAAGTTTACCTGTAGGTAAAATTAATATCGCCTAAACATGAACCAGTTAAGAGATATTCTAGAGAGCTGTTCCTTCAGAGCTGTGTGCATGGGAGTGATGTCATTGCGGCTCCGCCAATCAGATGGGCAGAGTCCCCTTACCCGGAAGGA
Organism: Rana muscosa; assembly: GCA_029206835.1. NCBI lineage: Eukaryota > Metazoa > Chordata > Amphibia > Anura > Ranidae > Rana > Rana muscosa. The sequence goes on along the minus strand of CM055118.1, from coordinate 899,467,511 downwards.
AGAACAGGTGACGATGGAAGTCTCTGCAATGTGACAGCATGAGATGGTGGGCTTTGTTTTAAGTGGTGCATACTAGCACATTATGATGATACCTTGCAGATGGAAACTTTTTTTCTCCTTAAAGACTTGACTACCTAACGCTTTAACCACTTAACGACCGCTCACTGTATATATACGTCGGCTAGGGCTGGGCGATTTTCCCCCCCAAAAAAATCTGCGATTTTTTTATAAAAAACTCGATTTACGATTCGATTTTTTTTTTTTATTATATTAATTAAAGTGCATCAACAAACAAAATTGCAAAGGCAAACCCTTTCTCTAACTGCAAAGTCAGTGAGCAACAAACACACAATATATTCCAGCGCTCATGGAACATACATTATTAACTATTGAAAACTCTTGAAACTCTGTGTGTGATTCCTTCTGTCCCAGCCTTGCTGCGATCCTGGCTCTGCATCCTTTTGGGTTGGAGGGCCCTCCACACGCTGGTCTGCCTGTTGTCCATCATTCAAGGTACTGTGCTCACACGGAGATCATGCCACAGGCTTTGTTTTGACTTTTTTAACCCCTCCTTGCTCCACGGATGTCACTGCATGTTTAACAAGTTTGTCACCACTGGTAACTGGAGAGTTAAGATTCATTTGCCCTCTGCACATTTGGGATTGGATCCCTCTCTTTATTGTGATTAATAAATGGACTAAGCTTTTTTATTAATTCTTCAAGAGTTTTCAATAGTTAATAATGTATGTTCCATGAGCGCTGGATTATATTGTGTGCATGTTGTGTATTTTGTACTTCTGGGTACGGATTTTTTCTTGCTGCGCTGGATTCTGTTTTTTTCCCCCTTTTGGATACTTTGTACTTCCCAAAATATTTGGGATTTTTTTCTTATTATTATTATTATCATCCATTATATTTTTTTCTTTATCCACCAATTTAGCGCTTGTGACCTTTTGTTGTTTTTTGCAGTGTGCAACAAAGATTGTTAAACATCCAAATTATTAATACTGTATTTGGATTTAGCTAATAAAACAAAAAACCCTGAGGTTACTCTTAGTTGAATTGAACTGTGTCCATGCCTCACTGTACCCTTGTCTCACTGTGCCCGTGTCTCACTGTGCCCATGCTTCAATCACTGTGCCCGTACCTGATGCAGATTTTCATGGTATACGGATTTTACTGCTACACCGGTGGCCATTCCAGTATTCAAAAGCCGCGCCTCCTCCTCGTCTGTGATAGGCGGAACACTCAATTTCCCAGCATTCAGTGTTCCGCCTATCATGGTCATCCTCATAACACAGACGAGGATGAGGGGATGTCCGTGATAGGCTGAATACTGCCTGCAGTGAAATTGAGTGTTCCGCCTATCACAGACGACGAGGACTCGGGAGGCGCGGCTTTTGAACACTGCAATGGCCGCCGTCTGTCTGCATGACACGCTGATCAGGTAGGCAGACGGCGGCTGCAGCGAGTAGATGTAATTGGGGTAACGCTGCCCAGTGCCATTCCGGATACGCCCCCTGCAGTCCTGCTACAGAAACTTTGAAGGGAAAAAAAAAAATCTAAAAAAAACGATTTTCTTCAAAACTGAATTGATTTGAGCTCAAAACTCGATTCAAGATTAAAATCGTTTTTTTTCCCAGCCCTGACGTCGGCAGAATGGCACCGACAGGCACAATCACGTAGAGCATACGTGATCGCCTTTGTATAGTTGGGGGGTCCGATCGGACCCCCCTCCTATACAGTGAGCGGCCGTTAATCGTGGGGGAGCGTTCGGAGATGAGGGGGGTGACCATTCGATTTCGGCCACCCCCTCGCGATCGCTCCCGGCCAATGAAAATGCTTCCTCTGCCATGTGATGTAAACACAGGCAGGAGGAAGTGATGTCATCTCCCTCGCGGCGGACTTTTCGATTCCGGCGCTGAGGAGAGAGGAAGCAGGTTAGTGCACCAACAGTCCACTGACACATAGGTACACATAGGCACACATTTCACCCCCCAGTCACCCCCAGATCACCCCCCAGCCCCCAATCACAGTGTCACTGATTGCAGTGATCATTTATTTTACTGATCACTGCATTTAGTGTCATCTGTGATAATAAAAAGTTGCAGGGCAGTTAGGATTAGGCCCCTTTAGGTCCAGGGTAGCCCCCTAACCCCCAAAAATAAAGGTTTAACCCCTTGATCGCCCCCCAGGTAACCCTTTCACCCCCTAACGCCAGCGTCACTAATCGATCGTATTTTCGATCGCTGTATTTAGTGCCGGTGGTGCCCTAGATAGCCAGTTAATTATTTTTAGGTTCGCCGCAGGTTTTTATTAGCGTCAGATACCCCCATATATTATTTTAACCCCCTGATTGCCCCTAGAGTTAACCCTTTCACCAGTGATCACCGTATAAGCGTCACTGGTGACACTGGTTACCCAGTTATTTAGTTATTTAGGTAACCCGTCAGGTTTTTATATAGCGTCGGTTACCCCCATATTCAACCTAATAAAGGTTTTAACCCCCTGATTGCCCCTAGTTAACCCTTTCACCAGTGATCACCATATAAAGGTTACGGGTGACGCTGGTTGGTTAGTTTGCTTTTTATAGCATCAGGGCACCCGCCGTATATAACCCAATAAAGGTTTAACCCCCTGATCGCCCGGCGGGTGAGATCAATTAGGTTTTAGCGCCAGAGAGGGTCTGCGTCGCCCCAGGCAGCGTTAGGTTAGTGCCAGTAACGCTAACACCCACGCGCAAAGCATACACCTCCCTTAGTGGTATAGTATCTGATCAGATCTATACTAGCGTCCCCAGCGGTTTAGGGTTCCCAAAAACGCAGTGTTAGCGGGATCAGCCCAGATACCTGCTAGCACCTGCGTTTAGCCCCTCCGCCCAGCCCAGCCCACCCAAGTGCAGTATCGATCGATCACTGTCACTTACCAAACACAAAACACATAACTGCAGCGTTCGCAGAGACAGTCCTGATCCCTGCCACCGCTAACAGTTTTTTTTGTAGCGTTTGATATATTTGCTGACGACAGTCGGGTGCTTTTTTTCCTGTGAATCTTACTAGTGTACCCCTAAATTTAGAGCCCAAAATGGCAAGTCGAAGGTACACTAGTAAAGAGGCCTACGAGATTCTGAGCATGACAGATAGTGAAGGAGGTCACGTATCTGTCAGATTCAGGCTCAGAATATCTTCCCGTAGAAGACAGTGACGTCAGCGGCCCCACGTCAGATAGCTCTGACGACGAAGTTGAGGTCCCTGCTAAGGTCAGGCGTACCCGATCCCGATCTTCTGAGGTTGTTGAGGAGCAAGAACCGCAGGTCTCTCGTATCATGGAGCAGAGTAGTACTAGCGCCGCTATTCCTTCTGGTGAATTGGCAAGCACCAGCGGCCTAGTACAGCCTGGGCGTACATCCAGCACTGCAGTATCACGTGGTGACGTGGCGAGTCCCATAAGTGCAGTTCAAGCTGGCAAGCACAAGTAGTGTCCCGCTGCCACCAATAAGAAGACAAAGGCAGGCCCGTCGTGCCCATAGTGCCCTTCCTGCAAAATTTGCCTATCCTGATTGGGTCCCCACCACTTCTGCAGAACCCGTACTTCCCCCATTCACTGCCCAACCCGGTATTCAGGTGGAAACAGCTGATTTTATGCCAATTGATTATTATTCACTGTTTTTCACGGAAGATCTCTATAGATCTATTGTGGACCAGAGTAATTTATATGCTGGTCAATTCATCGCCGCTAATCCCCAGTTGCCTTCCATTGCCAAAGATTGGAAACCAATTACGGATTCCGAATTTAAGACCTTTCTGGGCCTTTCCCTCAACATGGGCACACATAAATTCCCGTCATTGCGTGCTTATTGGTCCACGCACCCAATTGACCACATGCCCGTGTTCTCTGCCTCCATTCCCAGGAAACGATACGAGCAGATTTTGCGGTTCATGCACTTCAACGACAATGAACTTTGTCGTCCACGTGGGGACCCTGAATACGACCGGCTCTATAAAATTCGGCCCCTCATAAACCACTTCAACGAACGTTTTGCAGCCTTGTTTATTCCCGATCAAGCTGTCTGCGTTGATGAGTCCCCGATTACATTTTCTGGCCGCTTGGCTTTCAAGCAGTACCTTCCCAGCAAGCGTGCCAGATACGGGGTCAAGCTCTATAAGTGCTGTGACAGGGCAACAGGCTATGTATGGAGCTTTATGGTTTATGAGGGAAAAGATAGTCAGGTTGAGCCGGTCAACTGCCCGGATTACATAGGGAGCGCTGGCAAGATAGTGTGGAACTTGGTGTCACCCTTATTCGGAAAGGGGTACCACTTGTATGTGGACAATTATTACACGAGCGTGCCACTGTTTAGTCACTTGTTTGATCATCAGATTGGAGCATGTGGCACCGTGCGACCTAATCGCCGGGGCTTTCCCCAGCGGCTTGTAGATGCCCGTCTTAGGCTGGGGGAGAGAGCCTGCGTAAAGTGTAATAACTTGCTCGCTATGAAGTGGAGGGACAATAAGAATGTTTTCCTTCTTACCTCCCTTCATGCAGACACGACAGTCCAAATTCGTACGGCAACTGGTGTTGTGGAGAAACCCCTCTGTGTCAAGGAATATAACAAAAATATGGGGAAGGGTGGACCTCAACGACCAGTTGATGGCGCTGTATCTAATTGACTGTAAGGCGAGACGCTGGTACAAAAAAGTGTCTCTATCCTTATTTCAATTGGCTTTGCTGAACGCTCATGTGCTATACAGAGCTGCAGGCGGGACTTTATCTCTTCTAAAATTCCAGAATGAGATAGTCACAGAACTCCTGTATCCAGGCGGTTCTGCACCTCACCATCCCCTACCAAATGCAGTAAGCCGGCTGCATGAGAGGCATTATACGCATCTCCTCCCGAGTACCCCTACCCAACGAACCCCCCAAAAAAGATGTCGTGTCTGTAGCAAGCGTGGATTTAGGCGTGACACCCGTTATTATTGTCCACTCTGTCCTGACAAACCTGGTCTTTGCCTTGGTGAATGTTTTGAACGCTACCACTCAAAAGTGAAGTTTTAGCGTAGGGTACAGCATTTCACAGACTAGGACACACTTACACAGGGTCTCCAAAGATGCCATTACATTTTGAGAGACCCGAACCATTACAGTTGTTAAAGTTTAAAAAAAAAAGTGTAAAAAAAAAAAAAAACACAAAAAAAAAACAAAAAAAAAAAAAAATAGTTGTAGTTTTATTGTTCTCTCTCTCTCTATTTTCTCTATTGTTCTGCTCTTTTTTACTGTATTCCATTCTGCAATGTTTTATCATGCTTGCTTTTCAGGTATGTAATTTGTTTTCAGGTGCGCCATTCAACTGCTGCGCGGAATTATTTATCTTGACAGCAACAGCGTTTGCTCCCACGATACATAAAGCCGTGACTCCAGTGCTGTAGGAGGTGATTTCACCACCACAGTTAAAAAAAAAGAGCATATATGCCGAAGCATGGGGGCAGCAGGGGCGGAGGAGCGATTTTGCTCCTAATGCCGCGTATATACAGTCGAAATTCCGACGGATGCTTGCCCGTGGAAAAGTCCGACTGTGTGTACGCGGCATAACCTTTTATGCTGCGTACATACGGTCGAAATTTCGACAAAGGCTTGCCCGTGGAAAAGTCTGACCGTGTGTACGCGGCATAACTTTTTTGCGGGAGGATGCCCCCATGCTTCGGCATATATAAATTTTAGGCACAGGTTGCGTTAAAAAAATGTTTTATTTTTTACTAGGTTTTGTTTTGGTATTTGCTTTGCAGGTATGGTATGGTAAGGTCTTACTGTTGTACTGTAATGTTACTTTGTTTTAATGTTAACCATCATTTGCTTAGCAGGTACGCCATTCAGTTGCATCGCGGATTTATTTATCTTGACAGCAACAGCGTTTGCTCCCACGATACATAAAGCCGTGACTCCAACGCTGTAGGAGGTGATTTCACCACCACAGTTAAAAAAAGAGCATATATGCCGAAGCATGGGGGCAGCAGGGGCGGAGGAGCGATTTTGCTCCTAATGCCGCGTATATACGGTCGAAATTCCGACGGAGGCTTGCCCGTGGAAAAGTTTGACCGTGTGTACGCGGCATAACCTTTTATGCCGCGTACATACGGTCGAAATTTCGACAAAGGCTTGCCCGTGGAAAAGTCCGACCGTGTGTACGCGGCATAACTTTTTTGCGGGAGGATGCCCCCATGCTTCGGCATATATGCCCATCATTAGAAGTGGGTGGATGAAGGGAGGTATTCTAATGGTGGGCATACCCACCGATCAATCTCTTTTTTTCGTTCAGCCAACAGGCTGCATGAAAAAAAAAGAAGATTACAATACATGTCCAACAAGGACCAGCAACGTACTGGTATGTTGCTGGACTTTGAATGGCTATACCAGATTGATGCCTGCGGGTATCATTCTTTTCAGCCAGCGGCCGGCTTTCATGTAAAAGCAATCCTAGTGGCTAATTAGCCTCTGGACTGCTTTTACAAGCAGTGGGAGGGAATGCCCCCCCCCGGATATAAACAGCGCCATTGGGAAATTGGGAAAGCATTTTATCACACCGATCTTGGTGTGGTCAGATGCTTTGAGGGCAGAGGAAAGATCTAGGGTCTAACCCCCCCATTTTTTTTTCAAAAAAAGGAGTACCTGTCACTACTTATTGCTATCATAGGGGAGATTTACATTCCCTGAGATAACAATAAAAATGATTAAAAAAAAATAAAAATAAAAATGGAAGGAACAATTTAAAAATAAAAGAAAAAAGCAAAATAAATAATAAAAAAAAAATTAAAAAGCACCGCTGTCCCCCCCTGCTCTTGCGCAAAGGCGAACGCAAGCGTCGGTCTAGCGTCATATGTAAATAGCAATTGCATCATGCATGTGAGGTATCACCGCGAAGGTCAGATCGAGGGCAGTAATTTTAGCAGTAGACCTCCTCTGTAAATCTAACGTGGTAACCTGTAAAGGCTTTTAAATGCTTTTAAAAATCAATGTAGTTTCTCGCCGCTGCGCGTTTGTGCGCAATTTTAAAGCATGTCGTGTTTGGTATCCATGTACTCGGCCTAAGATCATCTTTTTTATTTCATCAAACATTTGGGCAATATAGTGTTTTTTAGTGCATTAAAAATAAAAAAAGTGTGTTTTTCCCCCAAAAAATGCGTTTGAAAAATCGCTGCGCAAATACGGTGTGGAAAAAAAAATGCAACACCCACTATTTTAATCTGTAGGGCCTTTGCTTTAAAAATATATATAATGTTTGGGGGTTCAACATAATTTTCTTGCAAAAAAAAAATGTTTTCATGTAAACAAAAAGTGTCAGAAAGGGCTTTGTCTTCAAGTGGTTAGAAGAGTGGATGATGTGTGACATAAGCTTCCTAATGTTGTGCATAAAATGCCAGGACAGTTCAAAACCCCCCCAAATGACCCCATTTTGGAAAGTAGACACCTCAAGCTATTTGCTGAGAGGCATGTTGAGCCCATTGAATATTTTTTTTTTTTGTCCCAAGTGATTGAATAATGACAAAAAGAAAAAAAAAAAAAATGTACAAAAAGTTGTCACTAAATTATATATTGCTCAAACATGTCATGGTTATATGTGGAATTGCACCCCAAAATACATTCTGTTGCTTCTCCTGAGTACGGGGATACCACATGTGTGAGACATTTTGGGAGCCTAGCCGCGTACAGGACCCCGAAAACCAAGCACCTCCTTCAGGATTTCTATGGGTGTAAATTTTTGATTTCACTCCTCACTGCCTATCACAGTTTCGGAGGCCATGGAATGCCCAGATGGCACAAAACCCCCCAAATGACCCCATTTTGGAAACTAGATACCCCAAGCTATTTGCTGAGAGGTATGTTGAGTATTTTGCAGATCTCGCTTTCTGTCACAAAGTTTTAAAAATTGAAAAAAGAAAAAAAATATATATGTCTTTCTTCATTTTCAAAAACAAATGAGAGCTGTAAAATACTCACCATGCCTCTCGGCAAATAGCTTGGGGTGTCTACTTTCCAAAATGGGGTCATTTGTGGGGGTTTTGGGCTATCTTGGCATTTTATGGCCTTCAAAACTGATGGGTAGTGAGGAGTGAAATCAAAAATTTGTGCCCTTAGAAATCCTGAAGGCGGTGCTTGGTTTTCGGGGGCCCGTACGCGGCTAGGCTCTCAAAAAGTCCCACACATGTGGTATCCCCGTACTCAGGAGAAGCAGCAGAATGTATTTTGGGGTGCAATTCCGCATATAACCATGGCATGTTTGAGCAATATATCATTTAGTGACAACTTTTTGTACATTTTTTTTTCTTTTTGTCATTATTCAATCACTTGGGACAAAAAAAAAATATTCAATGGGCTCAACATGCCTCTCAGCAAATAGCTTGGGGTGTCTACTTTCCAAAATGGGGTCATTTGGGGGGGGTTTGTGCCATCTTGGCATTTTATGGCCTTCAAAACTGTGATAGGTAGTGATAGGTAGTGAGGAGTGAAATCAAAAATTTATGCCCTTAGAAACCTTGAAGGCGGTGCTTGGTTTTTGGGGTCCCGTACGCGACTAGGCTCCCAAAAAGTCCCACACATGTGGTATCCCCATACTCAGGAGAAGCAGCAGAATGTATTTTGGGGTGTAATTTCACATATGCCCATGGCATGTGTGAGCAATATATCATTTAGTGACAACTTTTTGTAATTTTTTATTTTTTTTTGTCATTATTCAATCACTTGGGACAAAAAAAAAAATTCAATGGGCTCAACATGCCTCTCAGCAATTTCCCCGGGGTGTCTACTTTCCAAAATGGGGTCATTTGGGGGGGGGGGGGGTTGTACTGCCCTGCCATTTTAGCACCTCAAGAAATGAAATAGGCAGTCATAAATTAAAAGCAGTGTAAATTCCAGAAAATGTACCCTAGTTTGTAGACGCTTTAACTTTTGCGCAAACCAATAAATATACGCTTAGACATTTTTTTTACTAAAGACATGTGGCTGAATACATTTTGGCCTAAATGTATGACTACAATTGAGTTTATTCGATTTTTCTTATAACAAAAAGTAGAAAATATCATTTTTTTTTCAAAATTTTCGGTCTTTTTCCGTTAATATCGCAAAAAATAAAAATCGCAGAGGCAAATACCATTAAAAGAAAGCTCTATTTGTGGGAATAAAAGGACGCAAATTTCGTTTCAGTACAACATTGCATGTCCGCACAATTTACAGTTAAAGCAGCGCAGTGCAAAATTCTGAATTCACCTCTGGTCCCTTAGCTACCAAATGGTCCGGGGCTTAAGTGGTTAAAGGCAGGACAGTAAAACAAACATTTAGACTACTAAATATCTATAATAACCATGTCTGTAGAAGCCATTGATTTTCTAGTAGGATATAGTTGTATGTTATACTTTGTTTCTTTAAAGGGTAACTCCAATTTTGTGGGAAAAAAAAGAATAGCAAATACCGTACATAAAAATAAATATAGAATATACAATTGCGACTCAAGTCATATATAATTAATTATTATTAAAAATTACCTTTCCAAAAGTGAACAGAAAAAATAAAAAATTTAATTTCTTTACTTTTCAATCTGCAGCTCTGTCATTTTCTGTAAAATGGCCACCTGGAGGTATTCTGTACACAAAATGTGTACAAAACGTCCCCCAGAAACATAATTTCCAGCTTGTGTGATTGGCTCATTTATGTCCCCAGAAGTCTACACTAAGGTACAAGTCAGATATCTGATATCCCCTGCAATTAAAATGTAATACTCCCAATAGGAAATCATGTCTAAAGGGATGCAGACCTCGCAAATTTCGTCATTAGAACCCTGTAATTTCAGCAGCTGGTTGATCATTTAGAAACCACTCCCATTAGATTCACTTACCAAATGGACACAGAAAAACACAGGGGATTTCTTCAGAACAAAAAAAAGTATTAATCTACAAAGTTTGTTCAAATCCTTGAAAATGTACAGTTGCAAAAAAAAAAAAAAAAAAGAAAAAATGGTGGTGGCAGAATCATGTTGTGAGGATTCAGCATGGACAGGGAAGCTGGTCAGAGTTGATGGGGAGATGGATGGAGCCAAATACAGGCCAATCTTAGAAGGAAACCTGTTAGACCCCTTTCACACTGGGGCGGTTTTCAGGCACTTTAGCGCTGATAATAGCCTCTGCTAAGCATCTGAAAACCGCCCCCCATTCATTCAAGTGTGACTTTTCACACTCTGACGGTGCGTTTGCGGGATGTTCCGAAAAGTCCTGCAAGCAGCATCTTTGGAGCGGGTTGGGAGCGCTGTATTTAGTACTCCCAAAATGCCCTGCCCATTATAACGAATGGGCAGCACTTCGGAAGCGCCACAACACAGGAGTTTTTAACCCCTTTGGGGTTAAAAGCGCCCCACTAGCGGCCAAAAAGTGGCGCAAATACCCTAAACATACAGCTAGAGCTACAACCAAATGATTTAGAACAAAGCATATTCATGTGTTACAATGGCCCAGTCAAAAGTCCAGACCTAAATCCATTTCTGAATCTGTGGCAAGACTTGAAAAATGCTGTTCAGATGCTCTCCATCCAATTGGACCGAGCTTCAGCTATTTTGCAAGGAAGAATGGGCAAAAATTTTAGTCTCTAGATGTGAAAACCTGGTAGAGACATACCCAAAAATACTTGAAGCTGTAATTGCAGTGTAGCGGGTATGTACTTTCCCGGGTGTAATTTGAACTTGGCAGAGACATTAGCGATGTGGAATTCCCTGCAGCCCAGCAGGTGGCGCTGTCGCCCTGGGCTGGGGTTGAATCATTGCTGTGTGCCGTGCCTCCTTTTTGTCCTTTCTCGCTGTGCTTGCTGGGAGAGGGTATAAAGGGGCCGGCCATCTTTGTCACAGGGTCGAGTCCCAGGCACCTTCAGCCTGTGGGCGGTGGTTCGTGTCGGTTCTCTAGGCGGGCCTAGGCCTAGAGGACAGCCGGAGGTCGTGTTCCATCCCAGGCACCCTTCGCCTGGGGTGAGGTACTCGAAAGGAGGTCTGGAGCTCAGTGCCCAACACTGAGTTCCGCGAGGGAAGGAGATCCTAGGGTAACCAGGGATTGGGTACCTGAATCCGGAAGGCGTAATGGACCGGGGGGAGCTCCTCACTCGAAGACCTGGTGCAGCATATTGCCAGTGACGGGTGAGCCTCTCATAGGAGACCGCCTGGAAGGAAATCCCCCCCCCCCCGCTCGGAGACCGCAACTCACTTTCAGGGAGGAAAGTGGAGAACACATTGTGTCTGGGCCTACTCGCATCCACACCTCCTTTTCTGTTCTGTTTCTACCAAGGGAGTTCAACTGATTGTGTTCATTCGAGAAGAATAAAGGAGTGTTGAACTTTAATGGTGTGGGGCTCATTTCCTAACAGACATTGTTCAAGGTGACTCTTGGAGGGAGGATCCAAGTGCACAACACTGACCCCAAGGTAAAAGAACTTTGCTTATATCACACTGACACCTGTGGTGAAGGCCAGGCGTGGTGTCCCCGCTCCCTTCCCCTCGACAAGAGACAGACGAGCTGAAGAAAAAAAAAAAAAAGGAGGGGAGTGAGGAGGGCGCTACAGCAGCAAAAGGTGATTCTACAAAGTATTCACTCGGGGGCTGAATACAAATGCACGCCACACTTTTCACATATTTCTAACAAAAATTGAAAACCATTATTTTCCTTCCACCTCACAATTATGTGCTACTTTGTGTTGGTCTATCACATAAAATTCCAATAAAACGCATTTACGTTTTAGGTTGTAACATGACAAAAATGTGGACAATTTCAAGCGATGTGAATACTTTTTCAAGACACTGTACATAGATCACCCAGAGGGGAAGTTCGCTCAACAAAAGTGCAGTTACTCTTTAAAGTACAGGGTTTATGCAAACAAGATCACGGCAACCAGTGAACTTCTATTGAAATTTCACACAGAAAATCTAATTGTATAACCTACTATCCCATTTCCTTTTTCACAGTGTTTACAGGATATCCTATTTAATGTTTATATGGAGCATTGCAACTATCCAGTCTTCCATGTGGTTTTCAATAAAATGTAAAAAACAAGTCCATTTTTCATCTAACCCATCTATATTTTCCTTCATGGAAATATAAAAAAAAAAAATTTTTTTGAAGAGGCTTCTTTTTCTAGAAGCAAGAAAAAAACCTGGATGGCAGAAATTGACCTCGGACAAGTTAGCCCCCCCATATAAAAAATGTTGACTTTTTTTATGCAGTTTGTTAGATCTTTGTTAGATCAGGTTAGATCAACCGTTGTTTGCGTTAGATCTCACACAGAAGAAGCAATATTAACAGTTATTTGCTGGGGGGCTAACCAGTCATCAGCCCCCCCCCCCCTTATCAAAAAATTTACCAAACAGTTAGCTATTTTGGAAGCCATTTGTTAAATCCGGTAAGATCAAGTGATTTTAACATTAGATCTCACATAATTAGACACTTAAGTGATGGGGGGGGGGCTGGCCCCTCCTTATCAAATTTTCTGGCCAAAAATCATTCAAGGTAATAGATATTCGTTAGATCAAGTGGTTTTAGCGTTAGATCTCACATCATTTCTGAGATATTCCACATAAAAAAAAAAAAAAAAAAAAAGAGATATTAGGTGGTACATATGGGCGGGTTGGTCCCCCCTTATCAAATTTTCAGGCCAAAAATCATTCAGGCTAATATATATTTGTTAGATCCGGTAATATCAAGTGGTTTTAACGTTAGATCTCACATAATTTTTGAGATATTCCACATAAAAATAGGGATATTAGGTGGTACGGAAGGTACATCCATCTACAACCGTCTCTGGAGGGTCTCTGGAACAGTCTTTGGATGGTTCTTCAGCGGATGCCTGTAGTCTCTCCTCACACCTCTGTTTATCTCCCTGCCTCATGGTGATCTCTCCTCAGACCAACAAGCTTAAGTCTTTAGCTAGCCCCCCTTCTTGCAAAGCATTAGTATTAGCTCCGCCCCCTGTAAAAATCAATGGTGCCGTTTTGTGAGGAGACTTCAAGTCCCGTGGTCCTCTGCTGCTGCTTGATTGGCTCCCTCACCCTGCCAATAGGGACACAGAAGAGAGCAGAGTGGGCGTCGCTCGTCATTTAAGGAAGAGGAGAGGGATGGGGAGGGGGAGAAATCCCCCACAGGGACTGACAGGCGTGATCTCCCTCAGTGAGTGCCGGTGTCAGTGTCTATTCAGTCCGACGGTTGCTGGCAGGAGGTGCGGGACCATGGGTGACAGAGCAGCCCCCGCTACACACTCCACCCACCAAAGAACCTTTGGTCCATCAAAGGAGGTAAAGAGTCTATGACCTGTTACATGCTTTTGATATACACACGAAAAAATAAAAAATAAATAAAAGAAGAAGAAGAAGGTTAGTGTGCACAGGAAACCATACAATTTGCATCTGCATAAAACCCTGGCAGAGGAACATCCCACCAATCACCATAGGAGGGGAGGTTGTCCTGCCTCGCTGTTTTCATCTTCAGCAAGGGGTACAGACGGAGATCTAGTCACTGGCTGGGATCTTTGAGAGACTGTGGGTGTGGACTGTAAATCTGGCTGTGGTGGCACATGAACTGCTTCTGACAGAGGCATCAGATGATTGCGATGCCAAGTCTTCAGAGGGCCCGCGCTTCCCTCTGGCCGGATTTGATATACTGGGAATCCTGGCAGATGCTTGCAAACGACATAGGGCTGTGACTTCCAGCGGTCAGCCAACTTGTGCTTTCCATGGACACCCAGGTTTCTCAGCAGTACCTTGTCATCCGGCTGTAGGTTCTGCACTCGTACCTTGAGGTCAAAGTTTATTTTGTTTCTCTGTCCTCGGGCATATGAGGCAGCTTGAGCCTTACCATAGGCGGTCTTCAGACGTCTCTGCAGGTGATCCACTTACCCTCTGTGGGAAGTTGCTGAGGTATGGTCGAGGTATGTGCCGAAGGCCAAGTCTACTGGCAGCCGGGCCCACCGTCCGAACATCAAACTATAGGGAGAGTAACCTGTGGCTTCATTGGCGTTGCTGTTCTAAGCATGCACAATAGCCACTATTATGCTTGCTCCAGTGCTGCTTTTGTTCTGAATTTAGAGTTCCGAGCATATCCAGGAGGGTTTGATTGAATCTCTCTGGTTGAGGATCTCCTTGAGGATGATACGGGGTGGTTTTAGACTTCCTGATGCCCAACAGGACTAAAAGTCTCTTTTTTTTATTTTTTTATTTAAAGATGAGACACAGATATAAACATCAAGACAACTTTGCATTACAATAAGATTGTAGTGAGCATATTAACCGAACAAAACAGTTGCATGTGAGTCATACCGCTCGCTGAAGTTTAATAAAGGGTAAACCTGAACATCTGTGCTCATCGCGTTTTGTTGTTTTTTGATTTGAACAGAGAGAGAAGAAAGAAGAGAAAGAGAAAGAAAAAAAAAAAAAAGAAGGGGGGGGGGGGGGAAGGGGCGATTCGCCCCCCAGGAGCCCAGGTCGATAATACTAAACTGGTAATGAGGATCCTATAAGGTGGCTTATGCCATGTATTGTGGGAATTCGTCAGAGAAGCGAAAGAGGTTCCAGTGAATCCATCTGGACTTATGTTCCTCCGACTTGTCGCGCAGCGCGGAGGTCAGATCTTCCATTTGCTCAATGTCCTTCACTCTTGCAAGCCATTGGGCCACCGTTGGCGCACATTGTTGCTTCCAAAGTGGCGGGATGCAGGCCCGAGCAGCACCAAGAAGATGCTTGAGGAGGGATTTATGGTAACGTTGCCGTGATAGGGGAGTAAGGTTAAGGAGAACCGCAGCAGGGTTGTCCTGAAGGGAGACGTCCGTGAGTTCCTGTATGAGCTTGAGTACCGGCTGCCAAAAAGTTTGGAGCACAGGGCAGTCCCAAAAAATGTGCAGTAGGGTGCCTCTGTGTAGGCCGCATCGCCAGCATCGGTCATTTTGTAGCGGGAATATCTTAGCCAGCACGGACGGAGTTCTGTACCAGCGTGTCACTACTTTATAGGCGGTCTCTTGATATTTGCTGCATAGAGAGGACTTCTGTGCAAAAAAGAGTATACGGTCTTTTTGGGGTTCTGTGAAGGTGACTTGCAGGTCTCTCTCCCATTTAGCTAAGAATGGGGGGTCTTCGTTAGCGTGAAGGTCTAGCAAGGATTTGTAGGAGGTAGACAAGGACCCCCTGACCGGTCCCCCCCCCCCCCCAGGCAAAGTTCTTCAAAGGAGTGAAGCGTTCTAATGAAGCGAGCTGGTTTAGGTAGAGAGCTGAGAAAGTGAGAAAGTTGGTTGATCCTCCAACGGTCTAATGAAAGTGGGGCTTGACCTGATAATCAAGTTCTCCTTAGTGAGCCAGCCTGTGGAGCATAAGAATGAGGAAGCCCTCAAGAGTCCCCCGTGGGGCTTGTGAGAGAAATGACGGGTCGGTAAGGCCAGGTTCAAAATCTGGGTGACCCACAAGTGGCGTCAGTGGGGATGGAAAGTTTTGCAGCGAAGCTAAACGGAAAAACCTTTTCATTTCCCCAAGAGTTGGCCCAATCAGTGGGTGAGAATTCAGGTGGGTGGCAGGAGTGTTCTCCGCCCAGGGAAGACCCGCCAGGTGGGCCCCGGCCGCCTCCCACTCCAGTGACACCCAGAGCTTTAAATCGCTGTGACGGCACCAGTCCACAACCCTGGTCATATGTGCCGCAGTATAGTACAGGGCTGGGTCTGGGAATCCAATACCGCCTTTGAACTTTGGTCGTAGTAGGAGTGCTCTGCTGAGACGCGGACGTTTACCACGCCATATGAATCTGATAAATATAGAACGAACGGCATGGAAGAATGTCTGAGGTATCTTGACGGGTAGTGCCTGCAATAAATACAGAAGTCTGGGCATTGCGTTCATTTTTAGTACGTTGCAACGGCCAAACCAGGAAAGGGCCAGGGAGTCCCACCTCCCAAGATCAGTCGAGAGTGTGGATAAAAGGGGCCGGAAGTTAAGGGCAACAATGTCTTGTAAGTTTGCTGAAATTTTTGTTCCTAGGTATTGAATCGAGCGGGCAGCCCATTTAAACGGGAAGAAGGGTCTTAGGTTAGAGATGGTGGGGTCTGACAGGGATACATTTAAGGCCTCTGATTTTTGTAAGTTAACCTTAAAGTTAGACAGGGTGCCGTACCGCTTCAGTTCCTGTAACAAGGAGGGTAAAGAGGTGAGGGGCTCGGTAATGTAAAACAAGAGGTCGTCAGCATACGCTGCCACGTTGTGGTGACATCGGCCTGACTGGACGCCTTTGATGGACTGGTTATCTCTGATGTGGTGTAAGAACGGTTCCAGGGAAAGAATGAACAGTAGTGGAGACAGGGGGCAGCCCTGTCTGGTGCCGTTTGAGATAGAGAAAGGGCTGGAATCGCAACCATTTACCCGAACGGTCGCTGTGGGATTATCATAGATGGCCGATATCCATGACAGGATGTGATCTGGCATACCCACAAATCTAAGTGTCTCATGGAGGAAAGACCAGTCCACCCTGTCAAAAGCCTTCTCGGCATCCGTGGAGAGGAGCAGCAGGGGCAATCGGGAACGCTTTGTTTTATCTATTATGTTCAGTGTTCGAATGGTATTGTCCCTAGCCTCTCTAGTCTGGATAAAACCGATTTGATCTGTACCAATTAGACGTGGTAATAACGCATTCATCCTGGAGGCAAGAATTTTGGTGAATATCTTCATATCACAATTCAAGAGCGAGATGGGTCTGTAACTGGCACATGTTAGTGGGTCCTTACCCGGCTTAGGGATAACAGATATAGATGCGCGCAACATGTCTGCCGGGAGTTTGTGTCCGTCAATCGCAGCGTTAGAGGCCGCAAGAAAGGGAGGCGCTAAAGTGTCTTGGTAGATTTTATAGTAGGGGAGGGTGAACCCGTCCGGGCCGGGGGCCTTACCTGACGGGGTGTCAGCTATTGCGGCCACAAATTCCTCCACTGAGATAGGTTTTGACAAGTCCTCCCGTTCCTCCGTCGTCAGTGTAGGGAGGTCAGTTTCTTGTAGATAATTGCGGATATCAAGGACGTTTTGGGGTGTCGACCGGGGGGCTGAAGTTGGATCTAAGTTATACAATTTGGAATAGAAAGCTCGGAAAGTATCCGCTAGTTCCGGGGAAGAGTGGACTCTGGAACCCGAGGGCGATAGGAGGGCCGGTACGTACGTCTGGGAACGCTTGGCCCGTAAGGCGTTGGCTAATAGCCGGCCGCATTTGTCTCCGTATTCATAAAAAGAACGACGGGCCCTCAGCAGCACATGTTTCGCCTCGTACATGGAATGGTCTCGAATAGCTTCCTGAAGACGGAGTAGTTCCGCTTCAGTAGCACTATCTGCCCGGTTCTTATGTTGGCGCTCCAGGGCGTGAAGTTGCACTAGTAGGTCAGACAAGGTTTTAATGCGTCGCTTTTTGGCCGTGTGACCGTGTTTGATTAGTATGCCTCTAATGAAGCACTTGTGCGCTGACCATACCGTGGCCGAGTTGGCCACTGAGCTACTATTGATAGAAAGGTAGGACTTAAGCTCCCTGAGGACATCTGCGGTAATTTCAGGATCTTTAAGGAGTGCCTCGTTAAGTCGCCACGTGGATGTTCTGGGCGAAGCTTGTGAAATAGCCAGTTGCAGTAGGATCGGGGCGTGATCGGAAAGTGCAATGTGGCCTATATCCGTCTTAGTGACCATGGGGATAGCTGAGTGTTTTAGGAAAAAAAGGTCAATCCTGGAGTAGGATCCGTGGACGGCAGAATAGAAGGTGTAATCCCGTTCTTGTGGGTGGACTATTCTCCAAATATCGACTAGTTGATGTGAATGTAAGAGATCTTTTAGCTGAAGTCGGGGTCCCCTTGGGAGGGAAGACAGATTCGAGTAGGAGTCTTTATGAGGGTCCAATGTTAAGTTGAAATCTCCTCCCAGGACAAGGGTTCCTTCGACGAAAGAGTCGAGGGTGGATAAGATGGCCTCAAGTGTGGGGAGAGGGTTGGAATTTGGTAGGTAGATGTTCGCAAGAGTGAAGGTCTGAGAATAAATTTTTCCCTTTATGAGCAGGAATCTGCCCCCCCGGTCGCGGTACTCATCGAGGAATTGCCAGTGGAGGGACTTAGAAATAAGTATACTCGTCCCTTTAGATTTAGAGGATGGAGATGGGCTGTGGTAGGCCGTTTGATAGTGTTTGTTTGTCAATTTGGGTATCCTGTCTGCATTAAAATGAGTCTCTTGGAGAAATACAATTTGAGCCCTCTGTCTCCATAGCTCGGCTAGACAACTAGTACGCTTCTCCGGGGAATTCAACCCCTTTATGTTCCACGATAGGAACTTGACGGACATATTGTCCAATTTCGATGTCAACTCACGTCGACTCCTGGGTTGCAAGGGAGGGGGGAGGAGCAGGGGAAAGAAAGAAAAAAAAATAAAAATAAAATAAAAAGTATATAACACAGAAAATAGAAGAGAGGAAAAGATCTGGTTAAGAATAAAAACTCTGCAGAGAGAAGCTACTGCCACCAGGGCAGAGTGTGCCTAGTGCGGGGAGTGGTAAGGCACAGCTGAGGACCGGGCCCCGGCCATTGGAGCCCCCGCAGCCCCCATGGTCGTGTGGTTAAGGCACCAATATTACCCGGCATATGAAAACAATACAATAAATGTACGAGAATAACAGTAAAATAAGACTTGGTGGAGACGGGTCCATGGGCCGGTATCACAAAGTGCCGGCCCCCGCGTCCAACCGACGCCGAAGACAGCACTGGTCGCGTACACCAGTCCCAGGGCGGCCCAACCGCACAGCGCCCCCAAACTAGGCGCAGCAGGACGGCCGGACCCTCCCCCAGGCCAGGCCGCAACGTTCCACTGGTACCTGAGAGACTGCAAACAAAATATATAAACTGTGACAAGTCAATGGCAGGCATTAGTCAGTGAAAATAATACATGCATATGCAAACATTTAAGTACCCCTGCAATTACATATAGAACACCCAGCGTTTACATATAAGCGTATGCAGCATCCTAATGAATAGTATAACTACCACGTCCAATCCCTGTGGCCTGTGGTGATAGTCCGTGGAGCCATTCACAGGCAGCCGCTGCCTCCCCTTTGATCCCATACACCAAGCCCGGTTGAGGTCAGTAAAGAGAACAACCCAAATATGTGACTACCCAGCAATGACGCTCACCCCCATCAAAAAAAAAAAAAAAAGGAGGGGGGGGGCATTTGTTCTTGCACATTGACTAATGAACAGTGCTCTAACCAGACATTCAGGGTGTACCACTATGGAGGTGGTAGGTCAATATGGAGGGCAGCAGGCACTGTGCTGGGGCTAGTTAGAAAAACATAGGTGACAAGCCATCAGCCACAGGAAGTGATTGTCGTCCATGTCTTTGGTCATCTGCGGACCAAGATGAACTGAATGGCAAAGCTGGAAGGCCCACGGATCCCAGGCCATATACACGTCGTTCGTGGTATATCCCTCGTGGGTAACATTAAAGATAGTCAAAAAGTCAAAAAGTAACCTGGCAAACAAGAAAAAAAGAAATGCTTAGCTGTTATATGATCACAGTCTACATGTATTGAATCAGCCAGCCACCTCTTCATTCGGGTGATGTGGGCGGGAGTTGCCCCCTCGTCTAGCTTGGGGCTGGTTCCCCCGACCGCGGCGAATATAGTGAGCTCTTTGTGATCTACCCGGGGGAGCTTGGCGCAGTTGATCCTTGGCGATAGTAGTCAGCCGCCAATTGGGTACCGGGAACGGATCCATGTCGGCAAAGGTGAACAGGTTTGGCAGCTCCGAGGGGTGACGCAGTGAAAAGGTATCTGGGCCCTTGCGGACTATGAGGTGAAATGGGTGGCCCCACTTGTACGTCAAACCCTTCTCCCCAAGACCATCTAGAAGAGGTTTGAGCGATCGTCGCATTTGGAGAGTCAATCTGGAGACATCTGGCAGGAGGTGGACTGCTGCACCATCAAATTCCAGGACTCTCACCCGCCATACCCGCTGCAATATATCTTCCTTGAGGGTGAAGGAATGCAAACAGCATAGAACGTCTCTAGGTCTGTCAGATAGATCCGGTCGTGGGCCCAGGGTTCTATGGACTCTGTCAATGACAATCTTGGAGTCTGGCGGGCGGTCTAGGTAGCGATTAAAGACATTGGCCACTGTGGAACGCAGCTCTGATTGTAGGACACTTTCGGGCACCCCCCTCAGCCTGATGTTTTGCCTACGGCTGCGATTCTCTAAATCATCTTACAGTAGGTGTAGCTGTATGATTTGATCAGTAAGCTCTGATTGGGAAGTCTGCAGGGTTTGTACGGACTGAGATATTATACCCTGGTCCTGCTCTACCACAGTGACACGAGAGTCCAGCACTGCAACATCTTGTCTGATAGTTTGCAGCTCTCCCTTCATGGCAGACTCTATTCTCTGAGCTAGTGACTCCATGTCATTTCTTGTGGGCAGCTGTTGCAGAAAAGCCCACAGTCTTTGTTCAGATGGTGCATTGAGAGGGAGACCCTGTGATTGCTGTGCATGGTGAAATGTACTCACTGTGTTCCGATGCGTGGGTGGTTGCCTCTGCTCCTCCAAATCCCCTGGGCTGAAACACAGAGCGCTGGATGTGGTGGGGGCCGAGGGTGAAGCTGTGAGAGGAGGACTGCACAGTATGTCTTCCCTATCAGGGGAGGCTTCCAGAGATCTGGGGAGACAAGGTGAGAGGTCGCTGGGTGGTGAGAAGGGCGGCATGTTGTGCTCGTCTGCTATCTGTAGAGGGGGATTAGTCTCACTGGGGACCTCCGCTGTATTGCGGGCCGGCGCCATCTTGGCTGATGCTGGTGTGGAGGCCGTCGGCTGGAGCGGGCACAGGTAACGGTCCATGTAGGTCACTCAGGCCGGCGGGTGACCGTCTAACGCTCCGGGTGTCTGTGATGGTATGCGGGTGCCGGTAATGTGCGGTATTATGCTGTGTAAGTGCCGCGGGAAAGCTGCCGGCCGGGAGCCCTGTAAAGAAGCGTCCTCACGCTGCCATGTCTAGGCCACGCCCCACTAAAAGTCTCTTGATGAGACTACTCTTAAAATCTCTCCCTTGATCAGAGTGGATACATTAGGACAGACCATAGTGCACAAAGAATTTCTCCACGAAGATCTTGGCCACGGTGGATGCTTGGATGGTCCCGCGTGGAAAACTCCAGGGCATACCGAGTGTAATGGTCAGTCACTACCAGGATATTTCCCTGCCCGCTAAGATCAGGCTCCAAGCACAGAATGTCAATGCACACCAGCTCCATGGGTCCCTGACTCTGAAGATGGCCCATTGGGGCAGCTCGGTGAGGCAAAGTCTTCTTTTGGATACATCTGAAGCAGGAGTGGCAATAGTCCTCAACTTCAGCCCGCATGCAGAGCCAGTAGAACCGGTCCCTCACCAGGTGAAAAGTCCTCTTGAGCCTTAGGTGGCCATAGTTGTCGGATAGGGCATTTAATACTGTCTCCCTATGTTTTTCAGGTCGGAATAGCTGCAATTTTTCTTCAGAATCGTCAGAGGGGCCCCTTCGGTAGACCAACCCTTGGTGCACCAGAAACCGTTCACACTCTGTGTAGCAGACGGGTTTCCTTTGGGGAGTCAGTGAGGAGTAAGTCAGGGTGTTGGCTCTCCAAGGCCTTCAATGCCAAGTTACAGGGAGGGTCCTCCAACTGGTCCCTCCGCAGGTCTTTGACAGCTTCGAGCAGACCTTCATCTCTGACATTGCAATAACATCTGGGGACACCAGCGGCTGACACTCCAACGTCTTCGGCACTGGATCCTCCTCCAGCTTGATGTTCTGCTTCTTGACATAAGCCTCGTACCCCTTCAGGTGTCAGATGGGCCTATTCTTCTGGAGGGTCTCTGGAACAATGGGGCCTTCTTGACAAAGTATCCGCGTCTTATTTAAGGCTGAAAATAAACCCTGATAGAGTAGCCAATTATCTGTGACCCGTGGTGTCCAACTTGGTGGTAGTGAGGATGTAGGTGAGAGGATTGTTGTCGGTCTTGATCACGAACTAGACTCCATACAGGTAATCCCTCAGCTTATCCACCACCGCCCACTTCAAGGCCAGGAACTCAAGTTTGTGTATGGGGTAGTTCTTCTCGTTCCGACTCATGTAGGCAACAGGCCGTAGATGGCCGTCATGCTCTTGACATAGCACCCCACCTAACCCATCTCGACTGCCGTCAACAGAGCCATCTTTAATATGGTTAGGACCCTGGGCAAACATTTTTTTTGGGCTCCCCCAATGTAATTTTGCTCTTCACCCCAACATAGGGTGAAAGTATACTTTAGTAAGAGGATTTCTATTGTTTTGCTTATTTTCCTATTTAGGCTTTTTTTTTATGGTGGAGTAGCAATGTATTGATTGCACCAGTAGCAGCAAGAGGGCAGGGAAGCTGACATTGAAAAAAAATATTTTCATTTGCAGCAGCATTAAAGTGTTTGTAAGCCCAAAAACTAACTTTACATTAATAGCGTCCTGCATTCCCTGTATGCAGTGGCGGCTGGTGCTCAAAATTTTTTGGGGGGCGCAAACAAACTAAAGAAAAAAAACACATCAATTGCTGCTACTGTGCCCAAACGCAGCCACTGCGCCCACCAATTGCTGCCACTGTGCCCATCAAACGCAGCCAGTGTACATCGCCCGTCACTTACCTGTCTCGCAGCGGGTCAGCGGCGGTGTCCTGCACGCTCCTCAATGTCTTCTTCTGTCCTCTCTATCAGGCGTCCAATCACGGTGCCTGATGTTTCAGCCAGATGACAGGTAACAGACCCGAGCACCTGATTGGCTGAGAGGCAGTTCAGTGTTAGCAAAGCAAAGGAATTCGCTTTGCGAACACAAAGCCGAGTGAACAGCGAGCGCTCAGAATGGCGCCCGCTGTTCATCTTTTTGGGCGCCTATTAGAGCCTACGGCTCCAATCATGTGCTTCCAAAACACCCCCGCCGCTGTAATTTAGATGCCCAGTGCCCAAAAAGGGGCCAGACACCTGAATAGGGGGTGTCAGTATTGACAATAGATTCATGCAATGCATGAATCTATCTATGGTCATAGAGCGGTGCAGGAGAGATGGGGCGGTGCTCCTGCGCCCTTTATGGATGCACCGCCACTGCTTGTATGCCCTTTACTTAACATTGTGCATAGAAATATTCCCTAATAAATCAAGGAAAACAGGAATTAACCTGCATTTTATTGGTAATTCACCAAAGTGGGTTTGATGTGGAAGTTTAATTGGTTCTTGTTGAAAGTCAGGCTTAGGGCACAGGGAGCGGGAGAGCCAGGGGAGGAGAAAGAAGACCTACCTTGTCCAAGCAAGTTGTCCTGGCAATTCTCCACACACACACTGGTCTGCTAGCTAGCCTAGATCCACTCCGTGCCTTGGTCCGACTCCTCCTTCGATCAGGTACACACAGTGTACGCATAGCAAGGGGCAGGGCCAGAGCATCAGTGGAGCTCAAGGCCCGCCCACCCATGGCCCGCTCCTCGATCAATAAAATACAGCACTAACACTGACTGTTGAACTATGCGTGCGCCGCCGCCGCTGATGACAGTGACAGAATGGTAAAGATGGCCCTGGCTCGTATGGCTTGGTTGGATCTGCATAGACCAGGATTGGAGCGGTTGTTAGGCAGCTGAAGTGAAGCCTAAAACCTCTTCACACTTCGGAGTCCTTTGCTGAATGGACTCTCTGGGTTTTCTGGGACCTCCAGCTGGTCTTACAGGCTTCGCCAGATCAGGGTCAACGACTTAGCGAATCCCTTGACAAGTCTTCTGTAATAAGAAGAGCAGAATCCCAGAAATGACCTAAGCTCAGTCACGCTGGTAGGCCTCGGCCAGGTGGCGACAGCTTCCAGCTTCTGGGGGGGGGGGGGGGGAAATCGGTGGCCACATCGTCGGCAGACACAATGTGGCCAAGGTAGTTGACTGAGGGTTGATAAAACTGGCACTTTTCCAGAGACAGCTTCAACCCCCTCATCATGCAGTCTCTTCAGGACCTTCTCCAGATGCTCTTCCAGGGTCTTGCCGAAAACTCTGATGTCGTCTAAGTACACCAACACCTCGATCAGTTTAATGTCACCCACGGTCTTCTCCATTAGCCTTTGGAAGGTGGCTGGGGCACCAGACAGGCCTTGATGCATACGGTTGAATTCAAAGATCCCCTCCGGGGTAATGAAAATGGTCTTCTCCCGATTCTCAGGGTGCATGGGGATTTGGTAATGCTGACTCTTAAAATCCAGCATGCTGAACCACATCGCTCCTCACAGGCTCTGCAAGGCATCTTCTATCCTTGGGGTGGTATATTGGTCACGAATGGTCCTTTGGTTCAGCGTCCGGTAGTCAATACACAGCCCCAGTGACCCATTCTTCCTCCGTACCACCACTATTGGGGAAGCGTATGGACTCTGGGACGATACCTGCCCTTTTCAACTCTGCCAGTTGTTCACGCAGATCCCCCAAGTCCCCTAAAGGAATACATCAAACTCTTTCCTTGAACGGTTTATGCACTCAAAGAGATGGATCCGGTATTGGGCACTTTTTGCACACCCCACATCAAATTCACTCTTGGAGAATGCAGCCTGCCATCTCAGGAGCTGAGTCGTGGCCCTTTCTTTCCATTCAGGCAAAAGGAGTATTCTTTGGATAGAACTCCTCCACAGAGATCCCATCCTTTGCTCCCCACACCAAATCAGACGGCAGGGCTGGGGTGGGGTGGCCGAATTCACTTGTCCCAGCAACATCTGAGCCGGCATCTTCACTGGAGAAGCTGTTATGTTGCAGACACTAACCAAGGTCTTCCCGTGACTTCTTTGCAACCCTTTGGTTAAAAACCACCTCGGAATTATCTCCACTCCCATGTCTTCTCTCTGTCTGTCCGCTTGACAATGAAAGGGCCTGGTTGCTTCCAATTGCAGACAGCTTGACAGATACTAGTAAACAGGTCACTTTACCAAGCTGTAACACTTTCTCACACCGGTCTAAGCGCTAGATCTTTCCCACTCCTTTAGCTGGGGCCTTATGTTCTTGTACCAGGCGCTGGTAGGCTTGTCTCAGCATGGGGTGCACACTTGTAGTTGAAGTGCACGGCTCCAGACAAAGAGGTGTCAACAGCCTTCTGACAAGATCAGTATTGGTCCCTATGATGAGAGAACTCTTACTGGCTCCTGGTGGGCAAGGACAGGCCACTGCCAGAGTGTCAAAAGTCTCGGCTTTCCCAGCCACGGAGGGATCGAAGGTCAGCTTGACCAGTAGATAGCCATCATAGGGAGAGTTCTGAGTCACAATAAACCATATCTCCAGCTCTTACAACTTCTGCAATGGCAGGTGCTTGAGGTGCCTGTCATAGAAGTCTCTGTAGAGAAGGGTCACTTAAGCTCCAGTATCCAGAAGGGCCTTGGTGTAGACTCCCTTTACTTGGATGGGAACAACAGAAGGTCCCACCAGCTTTTTAGGGAGCATGAAGGAAGTGGTGGCCCTGGCCTGTTTGTGGTTTGTATCCTCACTCCTCTCTTGCAGAGATTCTGATCGGGCTTAAAGCGGAGCTCCGGCGACAATTTTTTTTTTCCACAGTCATTCAGACACTTTCCTTGTCCTAACATAATACTCACAATGTATGTTTTTTTAATCTGCTGCTGTCAGTTTTCCTATGGAAGATGAATTTATAAAATCACCTCCCGGCCGTTTCCATCTTGCTTGTGGACATGTGAAGCCCACAAGCATTGTTTTCCGGGATGTGGTTAATGCTTTACTCCCAGCATTCACCACTCGTTCCCGTGCATGCTCTGTAGTTTACGGCGAGCAGCGCCGTAAACTACAGGGTTGCCATCACAACGGGCGTCCGTGTCGGAAGTTCCCGCCCGTTGTGATTGCAATCAAACTGAAATAAAAAAATCGCGTCACTTCCGCTTTCTAAATCCAGCGATAACTCGTGGCAGGCCTTCGCAATGACTCCTGGGAACAAATGACAAGCTCCCAGGAGACATTGCGGCACTGTGGAAATGACGAAATACCCGCAGAATACCCACCCATATCCGCAGAATACCAAGACCGGAAACACAGAGAAACACCTGGCAAACACAAGTACTGTAGGAAAAAAAAAAAAAACAGTTTTTAATAGAATACATTGCTGTAATGTGATTAAGCTACTGTTGTAAAATAGGGTGGAGCTCCGCTTTAGGTCTAGGCTAAGTTCTGGGAGTCTGGTGTACATTGACTCGCCGACGCCGGGCAGCATGTGTCAAAAGAAATGGGACACTGGGTTGCCTGAAGGAAATAATGGGGAAGGGGCCTCTGCAAGGGTTTGAACTTCCGCTGTTGTCTCTTCACGTCATTGGTTTTTGGAGCCAGTTACCGTAGATGGGCACCCGGTTGGCTCCTTCACCAGGGCCCTCCAAAGTTTCCCTATGGCTTCCGGCACTGTGTTTCAGGCTTTACTGGGCTTGGACACACCTGTCGATTAATGTCCCACATAATTTCAGCATACTCAAATCAAACATTAAAACCACTTGATCTTACTGGATCTAACGAATATCTATTAGCCTGAATGATTTTTGGCCAGAAAATTTGATAAGGGGGGGGGGGCAGCCCCCCTCATTAATCACTTAATAAGTCTCTAATTATTTGAGATCTAACGTTAAAACCACTTGATCTTACCGGATCTAACAAATAGCTTCCAAAATAGCTAACTGTTTGGTACATTTTTTGATAAGGGGGGGCTGATGACGGGTTAGCCCCCCCCCCAGCAAATAACTGTTAAATATTGCTTCTTCTGTGTAAGATCTAATGCAAACAACGGTTGATCTAACAAAGATCTAACAAACTGCATAAAAAAAAAAAAAAAAATATTTGGGGGCTAACCCGTCAGAGGTCAGAAATTGGGCTGATTTATAGCAAGACTTCATTCTAATTTAAATCTCCCAGTTAAAAACAAAATTGGCGGCAATTGGTACACAGCTGACCAGGGAAAATTAGCAAACATTAAATATTTTTAGTTCAGTTTTCTAGTTTAGTTTATAGCCATATTGCGTTACCCATACCAAGCAGGTACTTTTTATATTGACAGCTGAGCTGGAATCTGCATTGCTATGGACACTTTCTTCAGTTCAGGTTTCCTCATGCTTTAAAAGTAATCACAGTTTCATTAAATCTAGCTCCAATCAAATATAAAAAAACAAGTTAAAAGCAGTACTTTGCTTTTCTCCCCTAGGCAAGACCCTTCTCCCGCCCTCCTACGCACATTTGCTGCAGAGCTTGGTTCCTGAGAGAGCTCTGAGGCACATCTGTGCATGTGCCAGTTTCCTTGCCATTTGCGCATTCATGGGTTCCCGCACACATACAAAGCCCTGCAACAAGGAATTCCACAACCTTCCCTGTCCGTGCACAAAACCCCCTTAGTGTGTGCAGATGCGCTAACGGACTGCCAGGGTCTGAAGGCCAGGCAGAGCCCCTTGGGAGCATTTGTGCATGCACAATAATGGTGGGGGGGGGGGGTGGGGCAGAGCCTGGCCAGACCAGGACTAAAATTCCACTTTAATGCAGAGCCATCTTTAATAAATAACCACATGCATTTGTTTAAATGCAAGTAGTGTAAATACTTGCATTTGACTTGGTATGAACCTTCTGCAATCCCCTGTACAGCAGAACTCAGACCGACAAGGAGAAGCATCGCAAGGAGCTAGTCAGCTCTGCAGTGCCCATTTGTTAACAAGGTACATGCATGATGGGAAAAAAAAAAACACACACACACCACAAGACAGATGAGCTCAGTATTCTGCGGTTTGTCCTTTAATCACTGGCTGGGGAGGCACAAGGCCTGCAAGTGTTCTTGAGCTGCAGCAGAGAACATTCAGGTCTCCTGCCCTGAAAGATTGGGCTGTGCTGTATAACCCTTAAGACTGGATGGACAGAAAAACAAATTGTTTGGCATGAAAGAGCTTCAATATAGCTACAGTACAACAAAGAACACATCCCTGTTACAGCCCTGGTTACATAGGCCAAATGGTCTAATATGCAGAAATTATTGGCTAAAAGTGCTTTTTGACCTTTATTTTCCCTTTATCTTGGCTTTTCAAAAATGACAAATGCAGGAAAACAGAGGTTGGATTAACCACTTCAGCCCCGGACCATTTTGGCTGGTTAAAGACCAGGCCACTTTTTGCGATTCGGCACTGCGTCGCTTTAACTGACAATTGCGCGGTCGTGCGACATGGCTCCCAAACAAAATGGACGTTCTTTTTCTCCCACAAATATAGCTTTCTTTTGGTGGTATTTTATCACCTCTGCGGTTTTTATTTTTTGCGCTATAAACAAGAATAGAGCGACAATTTTGTAAAAAATGCAATAATTTTTTACTATAATAAATCTCCCCAAAAAATATATAAAAACATTTTTTTCCTCAGTTTAGGCCGATCCGTATTCTTCTACATATTTTTGGTAAAAAAAAAAAAAAAAAAAATTGCAATCAGAGTTTGATTGTAAACGCTATAACTTTTGCGCAAACCAAAATAGGGGATAGTTTTATGGCATTTTTATGAAAAAATATTTTTTCTAGTAATGGCGGTGATCACTGATTTTTTTCATGACTGCGACATTATGGCGGACACATCGGACACTTGACACATTTTAGGGACCATTGTCATTTTTACAGCGATCAGTGCTATAAAAATGCACTGATTACTGTGAAAATGACACTGGAAGTGAAGGGGTTAACCACTAGGTGGCGCTGTAGGCGTTAAGTGTTCCCTGCATAGTGTTTCTTACTATTGGGGGGATAGCTCTGTGTCACATGACACCGATCTCCGCTCCGCGTACACGGAGCCGAGATCAGTGTCATTGTCACTAGTCAGAGCGGGGAGATGCTTGTTTACACAAGCATCTCCCCGCTCTATACCTCCGAGAGACGATCGCGGGGAACCCCACGGCGGTCGAGTGCGCGGGACCCGCGGTCCGACTCACGGGGATGGCGGCAGGGTCGCGAGCGTGCCGTCGGTGACACGCGCGCAACCACATGGACAGGCATTTAAAGGGGACGTACAGGTACGTTGATGTGCCTGTCCGTGTCATTCTGCCGACGTATATCTACAGGAGGCGGTCGGCAAGTGGTTAAAAAAAAAAAATGCAAGTTAGACTTACCGGTAACTTGTTTTCCAATAGGCTTTCAGGACAGCACCCGAGAGAGATCATGGCTCCTCCTCCTACAGGAAACACCTCATCAATTAATTATTTAATTGGAGGCCTCCACGTTGCTTCCCTCAGTTGTTTGTAGAGAACCTCCAGCCCCAGCTGCAACACATAAGCGACAGTTATTACATAGTATTACAGCCACAGCATAAAAAAAAAGGGCGGGATCCTGCTGTCCTGAAAGCCTATTGGAAAACAAGTTACCGGTAAGTCTAACTTGCATTTTTCCAAAACGTCTTTCAGGACAGCACCCGAGAGGATAATCGAGACTTACCCCATTTAGGGTGGGACAACAGCCTGTAAGACTTTCCTTCCGAAAGCC
Organism: Rana muscosa; assembly: GCA_029206835.1. Lineage (NCBI taxonomy): Eukaryota > Metazoa > Chordata > Amphibia > Anura > Ranidae > Rana > Rana muscosa. The sequence continues at coordinate 899,437,977 of CM055118.1, read as the reverse complement.
TGGTCCCCAGCCGTCATGAGATCTAATCTATAATGACGGGCAAAGGTCGTCAGACTTGTCCATGTAGCTGCCTTACAGATTTGTTCGGGGGTGGCACCAGCTTTTTCTGCCCAACTCACCGCCGAAGCTCTAGTAGAATGAGCCCTGATACTTACTGGACTCTCCTGGCCTGTAAGGGAATAGGCGTCTGAGATAGCCATTCTCAACCATCTGGCAATGGTTCCTCTAGAAGCTTGTCTTCCTTTTTTATTTCCGGAAAATAAAATGAATAGTGCGTCTGAACGCCTAAAGTCTTTAGTAGCTTCCAGGTAACTTAAGACTGCTCTTTTAACATCCAGGGTATGGAATTCTTCTTCCTTCTTACCCGACGGATTAGAACAAAACGTAGGAAGTATTATCTCCTGGGTTCTATTTTGAACTGAGGCAACCTTTGGTAAAAAGTTAGGATCCGTCTTCAGCACAATTCTGTCTGAAAAAATAGAAAAAAATGGTTCCCTGATAGATAAAGCTTGCAGCTCACTGATCCTTCGAGCTGTTGTAATAGCTACTAGAAAAATTGTTTTTAAAGTAATTAGCTTTAGGGAGGTTAAATTGAGAGGTTCGAAAGGTTCCCTGGTCAGGGCCTGTAGAACGACTGATAAGTCCCATGACGGACAGTTTTTGATCACTATCGGTCTAGCCCGAGTGAGGGCTTTAAAGAATCTGTTTACTAGGGGTTCTGATGAAATAGATTTCTCAAAATATACCCCCAGTGCGGCAACCTGAACTTTTAGGGTACTGATCGCTAGGCCCTTGTCTGCTCCTTCTTGCAGAAATTCCAAGATAGAAGAAATCTGCTTTAATGGTCTGCCGGATGTAGTGCACCAAGAGTTAAAGACTTTCCAGACTTTGTGATATATTGCTCTGGTAACATTCTTTCTGCTAGATAGGAGGGTAGCCACCAACCTATCCGAGAATCCTTTTCTCCTTAAGAGCTGCTCCTCAGAAGCCAGGCTGTGAGTTTTAGCTTTTCTACTTCTTGGTGAAACAGCGGACCTTGTAACAGAAGGTCTTGTCTCACGGGAAGATGCCAGTATGGTTTGATCTGCATCTGTAGAAGAGCCGAAAACCAGGGCCTCTTGGGCCAGAAGGGAGTGATGAGGATTACTGTCGTATCCTCTTTCCGGATTGTTGTTATGACCTGCGGAATCAGCTGAAAAGGAGGGAAGGCGTAGCTGAGGTGAAAATTCCAACTGTGCGCCAGAGCATCTACCCCCAGAGATGACTCGTTCCTGTTCAGGGAAAAAAAGAGAGATATTTGTGTATTTTCCTGAGTCGTAAAGAGATCCACTCTTGGCTGTCCCCATTTCTTCACTATTAGATTGAAGACATCTGGATTCAATTGCCACTCCGCTTCGTACACCTGGTTCCTGCTGAGGAAATCCGCTATCCTGTTTAGGGTCCCTTTTAGATGGACCGCGGACAAGGATTGAGTATGGAGCTCTGCCCAATTTAGAATGCTCTCTGCTAGGCCTTGAAGTATTCTGCTTCTGGTGCCCCCTTGTCGGTTTATGTAAGCCACCGCCGTGGCGTTGTCCGACAGAATTTGTGTATGTCGCCCTTGGACTTCTTCTGCAAAGAACAATAAGGCCATTTCTATCGCCTTTAGTTCCCTCCAGTTTGAAGATCTCATTGCTTCCCTTGTGGACCAAGATCCCTGAGCCCAACGACCGCTCATGTGAGCCCCCCAACCCCAGGAGCTGGCATCGGTTGTTAGCCTTACCTGGGTTGGAAAGGACCATAACAGGCCTGCTGAGAGTCTTGCCTGGTTCTTCCACCACCAGAGACTCCTCTTTACTTTGGTGGGGATCTTCACCAGTGAATCTAGTGAATTCTGCTGGCGATCCCAGATTTTTAACAGAAACTTTTGCAGTGGCCTGAAATGGAGCTTTGCCCATTGTACTGCCGGTATGGAAGAGGTCAGGGTTCCTAATGCTGACATGACCCTCCTGATGGACAGAAGCTGACTGGTTTGTAAGAGTGACACAACCTTTAACAGCTTTTCCCGTTTTTCTTCTGGGAGAAAAATCTTTTGCTCCACAGAGTTGATACGGAAACCCAGGAATAACACCTCCTGAGAGGGAATCAGATTGGACTTTTGGAGGTTTAGTATCCATCCGATGGATTCTAGGTGAGCACGTGCTCTGTCCAAGTTTCTCTGAAGTCCATCTCTTGTTTGGGCAAACAGTAGCAGGTCGTCTAGATAAGGAATCACTGAAATTCCCTCTAGACGCAAGGGTGCTAGAGCTTCGGCCATTACCTTCGTGAACACCCTTGGAGAAGATGACAGGCCGAATGGAAGAGCTCTGAATTGCAGGTGTACCACCTTCTTCCCTTCTCTCAGTGCTAACCTCAGATATCTCTGAGATCTGGCGGCAATAGGAATGTGGAGGTATGCGTCCTGCAAATCTATTGACGCCATGAAGCATCCTTGACTCAGGAGGCTTCTTACTGAGAAAATGGAATCCATCCGAAATCTTTTGTATTCTACTGACAAATTCAGCATTTTTAGATTTAGGATGAGGCGGTACTTTCCTGAAGGTTTCTGTACAAGGAAAACGTGAGAATAGAACCCCTGGAAGAAGTCCCTTGTTGGAACCGGAACAATGACTCTCTGGGATATCAGTTCCTGAATTAGGGACTTCATGGCGAGTGCCTTGACCGGATCCCTCGGGACGTTTGTCACTAGGAATCTCTTTGGGGGTTCTTCCGTGAATTCCACCACATATCCTTGGGAGAGCATGTTTACAATATACTGATTTGTAGTGATGTCTCTCCACTGGGGAATGAACTCCTGGAGTCTTCCCCCTACTTGGGGTGGATTGTCACTGCGGCTTTCCGGGGGTCGCAGGAGGATGGAAGAGCACTCCACTCCTACCTTTTGGTTTCTGGGAAGACCACTGCTTCCTTTTGGTTTGCGTTTTTCCTTCCTGTTGTCCTTTTTGGGGACGAAAAAAACGCTTACGGGTCTGTACCTGTTGTTTTTTGACCGGAAACGCCTTCTTTTTGTCAGCCGTACGGTCAAGAATGGACTCCAGCTCCGAACCAAATAGCAAATCCCCTGCAAAGGGAATGCTACACAGTCTATTTTTAGATGCAGCATCTCCTGGCCAAGTTTTAAGCCACAATGCTCTCCTAGCAGAATTGGTCAAAGCCGCTGACCTGGCTGACATACGAATGGATTCTGCTGAAGCATCCGCAATATATGATACTGCTGCAGAAAGCGTTGTAAATGAGTCCAGAATCTCCTGTTTTGGAGAATCCGCCGTAACATGGGCCTTCATCTGGTTAATCCAGTGTTCTAAATTCCTAGCGACACAGGTTGTTGCCATTGCTGGTTTTAGATTGTTCATCACAGACTGCCAAGCCCTTTTAAGAAGCAAATCCATTCTTTTGTCCATGGGCTCCTTTAACATGCCCATGTCCTCAAAGGCAAGGTCAGTTGATTTTGAGACCTGTGAAAAAGCAGAGTCCAGTTTTGGAACCTTGTTCCAGATGGAATCCGGGTTGTCCTCAAATGGAAATCTTCTCTTATGAGACCGGGAAAAAAATGGCTTTTTCTCAGGTTCCAACCACTCTTTTTTAATCATGTCCGAGATTATTGAATGGACTGGAAAAACACGGGTTTTTGGATCACCCAAACCTGCATACATGCGGTCATGTAGGGAGAGCTCCTTCTTTTCCTCTTCAATCCCCAAAGTCGCATGGATTACTTTTAAAAGTCCTGCGACTTCTTCAAGCGACATTTTGTACTTAGAAGCGCTCTCTGCTTCATTTTCTTCCTCCTCAGAGTCTGTTCCATCTGGAGCAAGGGAAGCAGATTCTTGGGAAGCGTCTATCGGACCTCCCAATAATATTTGAGAGCCGTCTTGGGGTTCTGAAGAAGGCTGCGGAGCCCTAGGTTCCCTTGAAGGGCCTGGTTCTTCTCTTAGGTTTGACCTAAAAGCTTGAAAGGTGGCACGGAGTTCATCCTTAATTGTAGATACTAGATCGCCACAAAAGGATGGAGACTCTTCCCTGACTACATTTGCAGTGCAATCTGCACAAAGCGACTTGGTCCAAGCCTCGCTTAACTTTTCCTTGCAGACAGGGCACCTTCTCTTCACTGGTTGAGCAGAACTTTTGGCCTGCACAAACAGAAAAGAAAAAAAAAACCAGGGACCACGCTAAGAAAAAACTGTTACACAGTACAAATCAATACACCCAGGTGCACATAGGAAAAAACACTTTCACTTCCTTGTGCCCCGCAAGCCATGCACCACCACCATCAACTTTTACAAAAAGACCCCTAGATATTATGCAGACATGCTAAATCACCAGCCACTGCACCACCAGGGAGATGGGGGGTGGGGGAGATGGAGGGGGGAGAAGGGTGAATACCCCCCCCTCTACAGGAGAAAGCGGCCCAGTGTAAAATAGGACACAGTCCCTTACCTTAGCCTTGCTGGTGCCTTGGCTTGCCCCCTTATCCGCTGCATCGCTATCCATAGCTGTCTGCGGATGCGTGGTGAAGAGAAAACGCCGGTTCCAGATTCAAAAACGCCGCCGCGCTGACCTGGAACCGGAACTTTAAGGCACCAGGTGACCCTGCCCTCTCCCTCTGCGCTTTGCGGCCGGAAATGACGCGCGCGCCGACCCGGAAGTGCTGCCTCTTCCCATACAGGACGTGGCCGAGGCTCTCCTCGGCCACCAGAACAATGGCGGCCGCCGCAGAGCTCCACGCCGCTTTCGCCAGCGGTCGGTGAGAGTACAGCAACCACCGCTCTGAAGAAAAAGGAGGCAGCCCTCCCGGGCTGTACAGGCTCTCCCCGAGCACGGAAGGGGGAGAGGGAGCCCACGGGACCGTCCATGCTAGGAGGTAAGTGGGAGGATCAATCTCCTAAAAAAAACAAACTGATTTGAGAACCTTGTCTCCCAGGAAAGCCCTGAGAGCTCGTGGCTCTCCCAGAGGTGTTCCTCCAGCTGGAGGAAACACAAAAAACTGAGGGAAGCAACGTGGAGGCCTCCAATTAAAGAATTAATTGATGAGGTGTTTCCTGTAGGAGGAGGAGCCATGATCTCTCTCGGGTGCTGTCCTGAAAGACGTTTTGGAAAATAGACTTGAACAAGATTACAGAGAACTATACAGTACTCACAGCATAAATAGCAACGTAGGGTGCCGAGAAAACCGTACACTTTGAGCAGACAAGACGATGTGACAAACTGGCAATTTGGCAGATATCACGCTATACGATTGATTGGGTACAATGAAAGTGCAAAGTCTATCACCATACAGTACTTAACAACGTGTGGCAATGAAAGGTTGCTGTACTCAGTTTGGGACAATCTCATCCTGCAATGACATGTTTTTCCAGTATCGTGGAGTCCTCCATTAAAAAGGGACCCAACCCTAAATCTAACACTTAATTTGAAACAGATTCCTAAAGAACCATAAACCCCCAGGCAAAACATACACTACCATAGTGATAAATGGTTCATTATCACACAGATATACTCTATATGACAAAAACGTCATCTTAGTGTTAAAGAAAAAAAATAATCCAGGTTTTCAAGAATTAGGTGGATACTTTGAATGTTCGGGAGTAAATTTTTTACATTTTTAAAATTTAGAAAGCCCAGGTTTGAGCTAGCTTTCCTTAAACTGCCAATCAACGTGATCCTTGCATAGAACTGGTCAAAATGTTATTTGGCCCATATGCCTATACCATTTACATTATAAAACATTACAGCAATAATAAACTAAAATAATGTGGTTGCATAAGTGTGCACACCCAGGCCCGGATTTACTCCCTTTGCCGCCCCAAGGCCGGGTCTTTCAATGCCTCCGCCCCCCACACCACACGCGCACGCACACACAATCGCGTAAAAAAAAAAAAAAAATGTAAAAAAAAAAAATTACATTAAAAATCCCCCACACCAAAAAAAAACTGAAAGTACTTGTGATTTGCATATTGTGTTATTGAAGACATACCTAGTGTATTTGTGCACTGTTTTTATATAATAACTGTAAATATATGCATTATGCGGCATACCCAGCAAAGAATTAAATACCTTTGAGTCAAATATTCTGCTTGGCACTGTAATCTCGTCCTGGAGGGGGCCCAGAGGCAGAGTGGTGATGGGAGAATCATAGCTGCCTGGAAAATGTGGAGACAGATGAACACTGGACTGGATGTGAAGGTCCTCAGTCAGGAGGAGAGGGCTGGGACGTCTCCGGCGCCAGTTTTCTTATGGGCATAGTACAGGAGATGGTCAGAGGCTGTGGGCATGGTACAGGAGATTATTAGTGACTGAGGACATAATACAGGAGATGGTCAGAGACTGCAGACATGATACAAGAGATCAATGCAGCCTCACCAGTCCATCAAATTCCCCCTCACCGCGCCCATCAATTGCCCCCCTCACCGCGCCCAATTGCCCCCCTCACCGCGCCCAATTGCCCCCCTCACTGCGCCCAATTGCCCCCCTCACCGCGCCCAATTGTCCCCCTCACCGCGCCCAATTGTCCCCCTCACCGCGCCCAATTGCCCCCCTCACCGCGCCCAATTGCCCCCCTCACCGCGCCCAATTGCCCCCCTCACTTGCCCCCCTCACCGCGCCCAATTGCCCCCCCTCACCGCGCCCATCAATTGCCCCCCCCTCACCGCGCCCATCAATTGCCCCCCTCACCGCGCCCATCACTGCCAGATAGGGAAAGGGGGTCACCACCGCTCAAGGATATTGATTGCGAAGACCTCTTCACCAGATCTGAAGCCACGGGTACTGGCAATGCATAGTATAATGCAAAGTGAAGGAAGAATTTCTGGACAGCCGCACTCCAAACAACTTGTTGCTTTTATTGTAGATGTCCAGAAATTCTTCCTTCACTTTGCATTATGCCCATCACTGTCGCCTTAATGTGCCCAGCATTGCCGCCTCACCAGTCAGTGCCTGTGCCAGTGGATTACGCACAGCGCGCATCTCATGCTGTGTCACGGAGCTCAGTCGGAAATGTTCGGTCGCACTGTGACAAAAGTCCTGTGCTCCTCCTAGACCAGCTTGTGTGATAGACAAAACACTGCGTCTATCACACGAGCTGGTCTAGGAGGAGGTCAGGACTTTTTTCACAGTCACACTGAGCTCCGTGACACAGCTTGACTCCGCTTTGAGCTATGCTGCAGCCACAGTGCTGCCCCTGCACCCACTGCCGCCCCAAGGCCTGGCCTCGGTGGCCTTGTCTGGAATCCGGCCCCGTGCACACCCGCTTATAACTGGGGATGAAGCTGCGTCCAGAATAAAGCCATTACATGCAAACTCATGTTTAAATGATGGCAGATATGTACTGACTTCTATTTAAGTGTCTCTGATTAACACCAAATAAAGTTCAGCTGTTCTAGTAGGTCTTGCGTGACATTTTCTTAGTCACATCCTACAGAAAAAGCCATGGTCTGCAGAGAGCTTCCAAAGCATCAGAGGAATCTCATTGTTAAAAGATATTAGTCAGGAGAAGGGTACAAAACAATATCCAAGGCATTAGATGTACCATGGAACACAGTGAAGACAGTCATCATAAAGTGGAGAAAATATGGCACAACAGTGACATTACCAAGAACTGGACGTCCCTCCAAAATTTATGAAAAGACGAAAAATATAACTGGTCATGGAGGCTGCCAAGAGGCCTACAGCAACATTAAAGGAGCTGCAGGAATATCTGGCAAGTACTGGCTATGTGGTACATGTGACAACAATCTCTTGTATTCTTCATATGTCTGGGCTATGGTATAGAGTGGCAAGACGAAAGCCTTTTCTTACAAAGAACATCCAAGCCTGGCTAAAAATTTTTTGCAAAAACACATCTGAAGTCCCCCAAAAGCATGTGGGAAAAAGTATTATGGTCTGAAGAAACGAAGGTTTAACTTTTTGTCCATAATTCCAAAAGAAATGTTTGGCACAAAAACACTGCACATCACCAAAAGAACACCATACCCAAAAGTAAGGCATGGTGGTGGCAGCATCATGCTTTGGGGAACAGGGGCCTTAGTCAAGGTAGAGGGAATTATAATAAGTTTCAAATACCAGTCAATATTGGCACAAAACCTTCAGGCTTCTGCTAGAAAGCTGAACATGAAGAGGCACTTAATTTTTCAGCATGACAATGACCCAAACCATACATCCAAATCAAAGGAATGGCTTCATCAGAATGTTAAAGGTTTGTAATGGGCCAGCCAGAGCCCAGACCTGAATCGGATTAAAAATCTGTGGGGTGATCTGAAGAGAGCTGTCCACAGGAGATATCCTCGCAATCTGACAGATTTGGAGTGTTTTTGCAAAGAAGAGGGGGCAAATATTGCAAAGTATTGCCAAGTCAAGATGTGCCATGCCCATAGGCTCATACCCAGAAAGAGTGCTGTAAAAAAATTAAAAAAGGTGTTTCAAAGTATTAGTTTAAGGGTGTGCACACTTATACAACCATATTTTATTTTTACTTCCCTCCACCTAAAAAATTTCAGTTTGTTGTTCAACTGAATTGTACAGTTTATAGGTTACCTTAAAAGGGGAAATAAATGAGTGATAATATAGTCCAGGAACAGAGGGTCCGGTGACGTCATCACGCATTCCCTGAACGAGAGGTAGTGCTGCGGAACACACAGGAACCAAACGAGAGACAGAGAAACGCCGGAGCTCTTACCGCTGTACCACTATCATTGTCGTTGTTGGTATTTGATCTTGTAGGTGCAATATTTTCTTTTTAAATAAACCAAGCTGGTTTGATATATTACACTATGGAAGTCTTTTCTTCTATCTGAGCTTAAGGTCGGATGAGGAGATACCACCACGGAGACCTAAAGGTTGTGGGGAAACCTTATTCCCCGTGCTGGGTGAGACTGTTTTCATACAGTCACGGACATCTGGTAAGCAGGATAAATGCAAGTTAGACTTACCGGTAACTTGTTTTCCAATAGGCTTTCAGGACAGCACCCGAGAGATCATGGCTCCTCCTCCTACAGGAAACACCTCATCAATTAATTCTTTAATTGGAGGCCTCCACGTTGCTTCCCTCAGTTGTTTGTAGAGAACCTCCAGCCCCAGCTGCAACACATAAGCGACAGTTATTACATAGTATTACAGCCACAGCATAAAAAAAAGGGCGGGATCCTGCTGTCCTGAAAGCCTATTGGAAAACAAGTTACCGGTAAGTCTAACTTGCATTTTTCCAAAACGTCTTTCAGGACAGCACCCGAGAGGATAATCGAGACTTACCCCATTTAGGGTGGGACAACAGCCTGTAAGACTTTCCTTCCGAAAGCCTGGTCCCCAGCCGTCATGAGATCTAATCTATAATGACGGGCAAAGGTCGTCAGACTTGTCCATGTAGCTGCCTTACAGATTTGTTCGGGGGCTGCACCAGCTTTTTCTGCCCAACTCACCGCCGAAGCTCTAGTAGAATGAGCCCTGATACTTACTGGACTCTCCTGGCCTGTAAGGGAATAGGCGTCTGAGATAGCCATTCTCAACCATCTGGCAATGGTTCCTCTAGAAGCTTGTCTTCCTTTTTTTATTTCCGGAAAATAAAATGAATAGTGCGTCTGAACGCCTAAAGTCTTTAGTAGCTTCCAGGTAACTTAAGACTGCTCTTTTAACATCCAGGGTATGGAATTCTTCTTCCTTCTTACCCGACGGATTAGAACAAAACGTAGGAAGTATTATCTCCTGGGTTCTATTTTGAACTGAGGCAACCTTTGGTAAAAAGTTAGGATCCGTCTTCAGCACAATTCTGTCTGAAAAAATAGAAAAAAATGGTTCCCTGATAGATAAAGCTTGCAGCTCACTGATCCTTCGAGCTGTTGTAATAGCTACTAGAAAAATTGTTTTTAAAGTAATTAGCTTTAGGGAGGTTAAATTGAGAGGTTCGAAAGGTTCCCTGGTCAGGGCCTGTAGAACGACTGATAAGTCCCATGACGGACAGTTTTTGATCACTATCGGTCTAGCCCGAGTGAGGGCTTTAAAGAATCTGTTTACTAGGGGTTCTGATGAAATAGATTTCTCAAAATATACCCCCAGTGCGGCAACCTGAACTTTTAGGGTACTGATCGCTAGGCCCTTGTCTGCTCCTTCTTGCAGAAATTCCAAGATAGAAGAAATCTGCTTTAATGGTCTGCCGGATGTAGTGCACCAAGAGTTAAAGACTTTCCAGACTTTGTGATATATTGCTCTGGTAACATTCTTTCTGCTAGATAGGAGGGTAGCCACCAACCTATCCGAGAATCCTTTTCTCCTTAAGAGCTGCTCCTCAGAAGCCAGGCTGTGAGTTTTAGCTTTTCTACTTCTTGGTGAAACAGCGGACCTTGTAACAGAAGGTCTTGTCTCACGGGAAGATGCCAGTATGGTTTGATCTGCATCTGTAGAAGAGCCGAAAACCAGGGCCTCTTGGGCCAGAAGGGAGTGATGAGGATTACTGTCGTATCCTCTTTCCGGATTTTTGTTATGACCTGCGGAATCAGCTGAAAAGGAGGGAAGGCGTAGCTGAGGTGAAAATTCCAACTGTGCGCCAGAGCATCTACCCCCAGAGATGACTCGTTCCTGTTCAGGGAAAAAAAGAGAGATATTTGTGTATTTTCCTGAGTCGCAAAGAGATCCACTCTTGGCTGTCCCCATTTCTTCACTATTAGATTGAAGACATCTGGATTCAATTGCCACTCCGCTTCGTACACCTGGTTCCTGCTGAGGAAATCCGCTATCCTGTTTAGGGTCCCTTTTAGATGGACCGCGGACAAGGATTGAGTATGGAGCTCTGCCCAATTTAGAATGCTCTCTGCTAGGCCTTGAAGTATTCTGCTTCTGGTGCCCCCTTGTCGGTTTATGTAAGCCACCGCCGTGGCGTTGTCCGACAGAATTTGTGTATGTCGCCCTTGGACTTCTTCTGCAAAGAACAATAAGGCCATTTCTATCGCCTTTAGTTCCCTCCAGTTTGAAGATCTCATTGCTTCCCTTGTGGACCAAGATCCCTGAGCCCAACGACCGCTCATGAGAGCCCCCCAACCCCAGGAGCTGGCATCGGTTGTTAGCCTTACCTGGGTTGGAAAGGACCATAACAGGCCTGCTGAGAGTCTTGCCTGGTTCTTCCACCACCAGACCAGAGACTCCTCTTTACTTTGGTGGGGATCTTCACCAGTGAATCTAGTGAATTCTGCTGGCGATCCCAGATTTTTAACAGAAACTTTTGCAGTGGCCTGAAATGGAGCTTTGCCCATTGTACTGCCGGTATGGAAGAGGTCAGGGTTCCTAATGCTGACATGACCCTCCTGATGGACAGAAGCTGACTGGTTTGTAAGAGTGACACAACCTTTAACAGCTTTTCCCGTTTTTCTTCTGGGAGAAAAATCTTTTGCTCCACAGAGTTGATACGGAAACCCAGGAATAACACCTCCTGAGAGGGAATCAGATTGGACCTTTGGAGGTTTAGTATCCATCCGATGGATTCTAGGTGAGCACGTGCTCTGTCCAAGTTTCTCTGAAGTCCATCTCTTGTTTGGGCAAACAGTAGCAGGTCGTCTAGATAAGGAATCACTGAAATTCCCTCTAGACGCAAGGGTGCTAGAGCTTCGGCCATTACCTTCGTGAACACCCTTGGAGAAGATGACAGGCCGAATGGAAGAGCTCTGAATTGCAGGTGTACCACCTTCTTCCCTTCTCTCAGTGCTAACCTCAGATATCTCTGAGATCTGGCAGCAATAGGAATGTGGAGGTATGCGTCCTGCAAATCTATTGACGCCATGAAGCATCCTTGACTCAGGAGGCTTCTTACTGAGAAAATGGAATCCATCCGAAATCTTTTGTATTCTGACAAATTCAGCATTTTTAGATTTAGGATGAGGCGGTACTTTCCTGAAGGTTTCTGTACAAGGAAAACGTGAGAATAGAACCCCTGGAAGAACTCCCTTGTTGGAACCGGAACAATGACTCTCTGGGATATCAGTTCCTGAATTAGGGACTTCATGGCGAGTGCCTTGACCGGATCCCTCGGGACGTTTGTCACTAGGAATCTCTTTGGGGGTTCTTCCGTGAATTCCACCACATATCCTTGGGAGAGCATGTTTACAATATACTGATTTGTAGTGATGTCTCTCCACTGGGGAATGAACTCCTGGAGTCTTCCCCCTACTTGGGGTGGATTGTCACTGCGGCTTTCCGGGGGTCGCAGGAGGATGGAAGAGCACTCCACTCCTACCTTTTGGTTTCTGGGAAGACCACTGCTTCCTTTTGGTTTGCGTTTTTCCTTCCTGTTGTCCTTTTTGGGGACGAAAAAAACGCTTACGGGTCTGTACCTGTTTTTTGACCGGAAACGCCTTCTTTTTGTCAGCCGTACGGTCAAGAATGGACTCCAGCTCAGAACCAAATAGCAAATCCCCTGCAAAGGGAATGCTACACAGTCTATTTTTAGATGCAGCATCTCCTGGCCAAGTTTTAAGCCACAATGCTCTCCTAGCAGAATTGGTCAAAGCCGCTGACCTGGCTGACATACGAATGGATTCTGCTGAAGCATCCGCAATATATGATACTGCTGCAGAAAGCGTTGTAAATGAGTCCAGAATCTCCTGTTTTGGAGAATCCGCCGTAACATGGGCCTTCATCTGGTTAATCCAGTGTTCTAAATTCCTAGCGACACAGGTTGTTGCCATTGCTGGTTTTAAATTGTTCATCACAGGACTGCCAAGCCCTTTTAAGAAGCAAATCCATTCTTTTGTCCATGGGCTCCTTTAACATGCCCATGTCCTCAAAGGCAAGGTCAGTTGATTTTGAGACCTGTGAAAAAGCAGAGTCCAGTTTTGGAACCTTGTTCCAGATGGAATCCGGGTTGTCCTCAAATGGAAATCTTCTCTTATGAGACCGGGAAAAAAAAATGGCTTTTTCTCAGGTTCCAACCACTCTTTTTTAATCATGTCCGAGATTATTGAATGGACTGGAAAAACACGGCTTTTTGGATCACCCAAACCTGCATACATGCGGTCATGTAGGGAGAGCTCCTTCTTTTCCTCTTCAATCCCCAAAGTCGCATGGATTACTTTTAAAAGTCCTGCGACTTCTTCAAGCGACATTTTGTACTTAGAAGCGCTCTCTGCTTCATTTTCTTCCTCCTCAGAGTCTGTTCCATCTGGAGCAAGGGAAGCAGATTCTTGGGAAGCATCTATCGGACCTCCCAATAATATTTGAGAGCCATCTTGGGGTTCTGAAGAAGGCTGCGGAGCCCTAGGTTCCCTTGAAGGGCCTGGTTCTTCTCTTAGGTTTGACCTAAAAGCTTGAAAGGTGGCACGGAGTTCATCCTTAATTGTAGATACTAGATCGCCACAAAAGGATGGAGACTCTTCCCTGACTACATTTGCAGTGCAATCTGCACAAAGCGACTTGGTCCAAGCCTCGCTTAACTTTTCCTTGCAGACAGGGCACCTTCTCTTCACTGGTTGAGCAGAACTTTTGGCCTGCACAAACAGAAAAGAAAAAAACCAGGGACCACGCTAAGAAAAAACTGTTACACAGTACAAATCAATACACCCAGGTGCACATAGGAAAAAACACTTTCACTTCCTTGTGCCCCGCAAGCCATGCACCACCACCACCAACTTTTACAAAAAGACCCCTAGATATTATGCAGACATGCTAAATCACCAGCCACTGCACCACCAGGGAGATGGGGGGGTGGGGGAGATGGAGGGGGGAGAAGGGTGAATACCCCCCCCTCTACAGGAGAAAGCGGCCCAGTGTAAAATAGGACACAGTCCCTTACCTTAGCCTTGCTGGTGCCTTGGCTTGCCCCCTTATCCGCTGCATCGCTATCCATAGCTGTCTGCGGATGCGTGGTGAAGAGAAAACGCCGGTTCCAGATTCAAAAACGCCGCCGCGCTGACCTGGAACCGGAACTTTAAGGCACCAGGTGACCCTGCCCTCTCCCTCTGCGCTTTGCGGCCGGAAATGACGCGCGCGCCGACCCGGAAGTGCTGCCTCTTCCCATACAGGACGTGGCCGAGGCTCTCCTCGGCCACCAGAACAATGGCGGCCGCCGCAGAGCTCCACGCCGCTTTCGCCAGCGGTCGGTGAGAGTACAGCAACCACCGCTCTGAAGAAAAAGGAGGCAGCCCTCCCGGGCTGTACAGGCTCTCCCCGAGCACGGAAGAGGGAGAGGGAGCCCACGGGACCGTCCATGCTAGGAGGTAAGTGGGAGGATCACTCTCCTAGAAAAAAAAAACTGATTTGAGAACCTTGTCTCCCAGGAAAGCCCTGAGAGATCGTGGCTCTCACCAGAGGTGTTCCTCCAGCTGGAGGAAACACAAAAAACTGAGGGAAGCAACGTGGAGGCCTCCAATTAAAGAATTAATTGATGAGGTGTTTCCTGTAGGAGGAGGAGCCATGATCTCTCGGGTGCTGTCCTGAAAGACGTTTTGGAAATATATCTTTTCCACCTGGGTGTCACCACTGTATCTACCATTCCACTTTTGGGAAGAAGTTTTATTTACCACTTTCCTTGGAATACTTCACTTCACCTTGGATTTTTTTCATTCATTTTTTATTCACTTTACTAAGGAGGTTTTTGTTTATGGATTTTCTCTGTTCATGGACTATATTTATCACCCATTTGCTTTTTCATAATTAACGTTTTCAGTCATTTTAATTAATGGATTTATGAATCTTATACACGTGTTTGAGTTTTTCACTATTGATTCTGGATTACTTTTTGGGGATATTGATTATCAATTCACTAGCGCTGCATACTTTTGACCTTTATGATTGTTATAGTTTTAGCTATATATGCCAGCTGCTATTTTTATTATATAATTTATTGTTATATTATCCTACTCACTCCATCTAGCGCAACGTTAGCCCTAAGGCTCCCCCTTTTTTATTTACATTTAGGCCTCATGCCCACGGACGTTTTTACAGCCGCGTTTTTTACAGCTTAAAAACGCCTGTCCATGTTAGTCTATAGCTTCATGCCCACCTAGACGTTTTTGAGCTGCAAATAGCATAGATGTTTTTAAGCTGTAAAAAAAACCCAGGACCAGTGCGTTCCTCAGCGTCGGCGTTAGGCATCAAAAAACGCAAAGCATCAAAAAACGTGCAAAAACGCCGCAATTGCATCTTTGAGCTCAGACGTTTTTGTTTTTTTTTCGAAAAAAAAATAATTATACAATAACATGGACAGGCGTTTTTAAGCTGCAAAAAACGCGGCTGTAAAAACGTCCGTGGGCATGAAGCCTAAAAGGGGGAAAAAGTTATGAAATTATTTATCTTTTTTTACATCACAGAAACCTGACATTTTAACAGGTGTGTGTAGACTTTTTTTTATCCCCTGAATAAGACAATGTGAGGATACCTGCTAAACTATTGTATTCCGATTTAGGGGGGGGGGGGTTGGATTCCACTGATAAGTGCTGCCAGCTGTACAGTACCTGGCAGCACTGATGGAGAAGCAAAAATCCAATGGGGCGGTTGTACAGATCGACTTCTATACAACCTCCCTGCACGTACATGGATCAAAATTCAGCCAGTCCCTTCTGAATCAGCCAAAATTTCAATCCATGTATTACCGGCTTTACGAGCCCTGTAAATATCAAGACTGGATAGATAATACAAATTACAAATGCATTCCAAAAAAATTCTCTAGCTCTAGACTGGCCCAAGAGGATTTGGTACTCCAACCTGATCAAACCAGACAGATGTTCACACTTAACAGATTATTTGTACCTTCTGTTTGGTTTACCATCTGTGACAGCAGGAAGGTAAAGTCACCTGGTTGCATCCAGGGGGGTAGGTATATTTCTCCCAGATTCAGGCTTTATGCCGACTTATACAACTAGGGAGAGAGTTGATGAAGCCCAGCTGAGGCTAGTGGGCTCATGGATGATTCATACCTCTAGGGAGAGTGCTGGGCGTCGTGCAGGCAGGGAGTTGATGAGACCAGCTGAAGCTTGTCAGCTCGTTTAAGGCCTCTATAAAAACTCCCAGCTTCATTAGGTGTTTGCTCATGCCTGGAACCAGACCTGTGTGGACTGTCTAGGGAGAGTGAACCCCTGTGCGGTGAGACAAAGCCTGTGTGGCTATTTGTTTGGACATTTACTAAACCAGGGACTTAGGGACTAGGACAGCACCAGGCTGATCCCAGTTGTTAGTTAGGGAAACCTGCATGTTTAGTCAGAGGTCAAGCTGACCAGGATTTATTTTGTTTAGGTTTCTTTTTGCTTTGCTGTGTTTTTGTCAATGTAAATAGAGAAATAAACCGCACCTTTTGATCTTGAAAACCACAACCTCCGTCTGCTGGGCCTGTTTTTGTGTGGGGAGCCCATCCAGGGGGTCACACACACCCGCTACCGAGCTAACCCCCTCACACATCCCACTTCATGGTTGCTGATTTTAACTGCATGGCTGTTGAAACCTAGTTCTAGAGGACAAGGGAACCTCTTAATTATTCTCACAATCCCAAAAGCGAGGGAGTCCACATGATAGGCATACTTTGATTGGTCTAATGAAAGAAACTTTAATCCCTGAAGTCTCTGTAGGCTGGCCTTTCTGCAGCTGGACCTGAAGAAACATTTGGCCCCAAATACCTTGGTGCTTGCAGTCTTGTTCAGAGGTGCAACTAGACACTTCAGGGCCCCGGTGCAAGAAATCATGAAGGCCCCCCCCCCCCCCAAAAGCATGATTTTGATACTTTGTTGTACAGTTTTTTAAAAGTAAATAAAGTAAAACATTTATTGATCACTGGAGGAGAGCACACGGAGTTACCAGCCTAACTAGAGTACTGACCATGCTGTGTGCTCCTGCCTAGTGTGGTAAATTTTTAATAGGAAAGCAGAGGGACTGGCCATATCACCAGGGATTTCACATAAATGAAGCAATACAATGGTTGCTGATCCTATGAAGCAATCATAGGATCAATTAAATCTGACCTGGGGAATTGGATCAGTAACAGTGCTGGTGGGGAGGAGGGATGGGATCAGTGGAAGTGCTGGTGTTGAGGGGGGGTGGCAGCGGTTGTATTCGAGGGAGGGGGGGGGGCTGCGGTGGCAGTGGTGGTGCCATCCTCTCCCACCACCACCTGTGCCTCTTACTGATCCCAACCCCCCCACCACTGATCTCATCCCTATCCCCCCCATCACCTCTGTTGTAGAAGTAATGGGGGGGGGTAGGGATGAGATTAGTGGTGGGGGGGATGGGATCAGTAAGAGGCACAGGTGGTGGTGGGAGAGGATGGCACCACCACCCTCAAGTACCACTGCTACCACCCCCCCCTCAAGTATCACTGCTACCACCCCCCCTCAAGTACCAAACACCCCCAATCAGTATAGATCCCCCCTCCCATCAGTATAGACACCCCATCAGTATAGACACCCCATCAGTGCAAACCCCCGCAGTATAGACACCCCCTTAGTGCAGACCCGCCCATCAGTATAGAATCCCCCCTTAGTACAGACCCCCACAGTATACACACCCCACCTTAGTACAGACCCCTGCAGTATACACACACACACACACACCCCCTTAGTACAGACTCCCGCAGTATACACACCCCCCTTAGTACAGACCCCTGCAGTATACATACCAGTGGCGGAATTATCAGGGTTGCAACAGTCGCAGTTGCGACTGGGCCCTGTAATTCCGCCAAGTCCGGGGGGCCCGCCACCCATGTGAATGGCCCACCTGATTGTCACTGGTGCGGTGCGCACTGTGTGCTGTGCTTTCGCCGCTGAAGGAAGACAGAGTGGAATGCAGAGCAGGCTGAGGCACAGAGGCAACACTCACTGACTGAGCCTGTGGACCGCCCCTGCCTATCCAAAGACACAGCGATGTAGGGAGGCGGGGCGGACTCTGAAAAATTAAGTCAGCAGACCAGTTTCACCAAATTAGAGAAGGGGGAGGAGCTTTCCCCTCTGCGTGGAGTACCTACCCGGTGTCTACCCAGGCATGAGGCAAGGCATCCTGGTGGGAGAAGGCCTGGCACAGTGGAGGAGATTGCAGGGAGGGGGGAGACGGAGAGGTGAACTTCCGGTGCCGCGGAGCCCCGGGAGCTGGATGCCTCTAAAAAGACGGTATTCCGCTTTCCCCCCCCACAAAAAAATAAATTACATGCCAAATGTGGCATGTCAGTTTTGGGTGGAACCCCGCTGTAAGTATTGAAAATAAATGTATTGCTCACTTACAATTGTATCCAAGAAATGTACCCTACCACACAGCATACCCTTAATTTACACCCCGCTCAAGTACCACCGCTACCACCCCCCTCAAGTACCAGCGGTGGTACTTGGGGGGGGGGTCGACAGCGGTGGTACTTGAGGGGGGGGAGCGCGGCAGCGGTGGTACTTGAGGGGGGGGGGCGAGCGGCAGTGGTGGTACGAGGGGGGGGGGCGACAGTGGTGGTACTTGGGGGGGGGGGCGACAGTGGTGGTGTCATCCTCTCCCACCAACACCTGTGCCTCTTACTGATCCCATCCCCCCACCACTGATCTCTTCCCTATCCCCCCCATCACCTCTGTTGTAGAAGTAATGAGGGGGATAGGGATGATGAGATGAGATCAGCGGTGGGGCCGTGGAGGGATGATCAGTAAGAGGCACACAGGTGGTGGACGGAGGTTGGAATGGCATCGATTGCTGAGCTCTGTCACTTCTTTTTTTGACTTCCCATCAATCAAATCGATTCCGGGCCCGGGAATTCCGATCTGTTCCATGGGTCAGGGTGCGTGTGACTGAGGCTTCTTCACTGTGCCAGGCCTTCTCCCGCCAGGATGCCTTGCCTCATGCCTGGGTAGACGCCGGGTAGGTACTCCACGCAGAGGGGAAGCTCCTCCCCCCTTCTCTCATTTGGTGAAACTGGTCTGCTGACTTAATTTTTCAGAGTCCGCGCCACCTCCCTACATTGCCGTGTCTTTGGATAGGCAGGGGCGGTCCACAGGCTCAGTCAGTGAGTGTTGCCTCTGTGCCTCAGCCAGTCAGCCTGCTCTGCATTCCGCTCTGTCTTCCTTCAGCGGCGAAAGCACAGAACGCACCGCACCAGTGTCAATCAGGTGGGCCATTCACATGGGCGGCCTCCTCTCACGGACAGGTGGCGGGCCCCCCGGACTTGGCGGAATTACAGAGCCCAGTCGCAACTGCGACTGTTGCGACCCTGAAAATTCCACCACTGGTCTTGTTCCAGAGACCACTCTTTTCAACTGTTACAAGTAGTCTTTATGAGGATCCTCCTACAGAATTCCCCATGTGTTTGAGCTGGTGTCTTTGTTCGTGTAAAGAACTTTTTCTTGGTGTCTTAAGGACAAGGTGACGTTGAAGCCTACAGCTTCCTTCCCAAGGTGGTTTCGGCCACTCGCCTCATTCAGGACATTGCTCCTCCATCCTTCTTTCCAGTTCCAATTCACCTGGAGATTGCCTGGGTGTAGTTCATGGTGTGCATGTCTACTTCATAGCCATTCCCCATTAAAAACAGATTATTCAAGCCTATGGTCCTAAGGATCAGGGCTTACCTTTCCAGTTTGGCGCACCCTACTAGTTCTGAAAGTGCTTTTAGGGCCTTTTTAGCATCAAGGTGCTATTTCCCAGATTTGCAAGGACACTACTTGGTCCTCTATTCAAATCTTCTCCAAGTTATACCAGGTGGATGTTCAGGCCTCTTCTGATGCCAGCTTTGGTCATTTATCAATTCATGTCACTTTGGAAAGAAATCCCAGGTCCTGTGAAGCTACTTAAAAATACAATAACCCAGATACTGAAAAGGTACCACAGGATTCCTGAACAGTTTCTTGAAACATTTTAGGCTGGGTTAGGTTCACTTTAAGCCATTCAGCGCAACATCCATCAGAGACACATTCACTTTATGTTAGCAATACAGGGTAATCACATACCTCCCGATTGTCCGGCGATTTGAAGTAAGTCCCGGGGATCTGGCCTGCAGTCCCGGAACAAGTTCAAGCCCTGGACTCCACTCCGTAGTGGTATCCTCAATGGGTGCAACGTGTGTTCTCTCACACAGCACCAAGTGAGGATTCTTGGGAGAAGATCTGTCTGGCAATCTCTGCTCCCCCCTCCTCAATGCAGTCACCGGTTGTTAGGAAAGCTGGCCTCCTAGCAACCAATGACAATTTGCAGGCCACCTCTCAGCTCCGCTCCCATCTTTGGCTCCCAATCCTGCCTCTCAGCTGCCCCATGCTGGCTCTCAGTGGCATTAGCGAGCAGGGGGCGCGCATTGGCGAGAGCGCCCTGTGCATTAGAGCGCGGGGGCGCCGCGCATTAGCGAGAGCGCCGCGCATTAGCGAGAGCTGGGCTTTGTTTAACCACACCCATTAAGCCCATCCCACAAGACTATGGCCACACCCACATTATGCCGTTACGCACGCTGCAGCTCACTTACTCCCTCAATTGTTCAAAAGTTGTGTGGTATGGGTAATCGCCCCTCTTTGATGTCTTTATACACGGGCACCAAAAGTTCATAAATGCACTTTATAGTTGGTTATTGTAAAGAGAAATACCATTTATTTAAGCACGCAAGCAAGGACCTTGGCTTACTATAATCTGCATAATTACAATTATCACAATTCCGAGCTCCACTTATTTTGGCTTCTGTATTGAGAAAGCTCTTTGTCCTCACCAGTGCAGCTGTGATTTGCATTCTCCAAATTTTAAACACACCATCTTTATGCATGAGTCACGTTTTAAATATTTTGCTAAATTTTCTCTGTGCATTCATAGACACACATAGCTCAGAGGCAAACAGGAGACCACGCGACTGTGCGTCAATGGTATCACACTATTGTTATTTGTTTCCTAGAAAAAGCTCAGCCTATTCCCAAGTGTCTAACAAGATTAATGTGTAAACCTTTGCAGAGGAAAATAATTTTAAGTCTGCTTTTAGAACAGGGAGGAAAACTCACTACTTTACAACTGACATAGCATCTACTCTGTACACGGTAAAGAATATAACCACTTCAACACCGGGCTTTTTTTTACCACATCAATACCGGGCCTATGAGATTGTAGGCCACACCCACCCAGACCCAACTTCCCCAGATACAAATTAAAATGAACACTCAAAAACCTTCTTATTTGGCAAAATATATTGGCCGCGACACCTTTATTGGTTTAAATAATTAATTTCCAATAACTCTTTATTATTACTCATATTTATTATCACTCATAACTTAGATATATAATCACATAACAGATTTCTACCTGCTCAGTTATTAGAACTCGAGCAGTAGCTCAAACTTCAAATATCAATAACAGTCCCCACACGACGGTCTTGAGCATCAAGACCGTCCCACCCCAACCGTCGCGGCCACCTCAATGCTGTTCTGCAAGCCCAAATTAAAGATATCCATACCCACTTCCGACAAGTGAACACCATCCGACCTGTATAGACCCGGAAAACCGCCCTCCAGGTCCACAACATGCCGATAGGATAGTCCACCAATCTGAGGCATTTACTTTTCCAGAGCCCTATTGACTCTTTCTCATCTTTTCCATAACCCTCCTCTGGTCAGAGGAGAGCCAGGAAAGACGAGGAACCACCTCGGAAAAAACTAGCGTTGTACCTGGGGAAGTTACCATAAAACGATGCAAGTCACGCTTGATCATAAACAACAAATCCAACGTTTTTACATTTCCCAAATCATTTCCTCCCAAATGCATAACCAAAATAGATGGCGACGGCCATACTTGATACAACCTGTTCAAATGGAAGTACAGTTGGAACCACTGAAGGCCTCTGATACCCTTCCAAAGCAACCTAAAAGAGTCCGGATGCAGAGATAAATTAGTTGTATAACTGCGTTGAGCTGCTCGTTTTTGAGCCCAGTAGATAAATGAGTGAGCTGGGTACCTAGAATTCAAACAAATAAATTAGGACGAACATATAACTGAAAACATTGAGACTTCCACCTCCCCATTGCTTTAATAACAGAATCCGGGAACCCTAACCGGGCCGCCTCAGAGGCTGTGCCTATCCGAAATGAGTGGGAGGAAAACCTGAAATTACTTAATCCCATTCTAACCAAACATTTCTTTAAGACAGCATCAAATTGGTATTTTGTCAGGGGTGTAAATTAATGTGAACTAGAAAAAAAAAAAAAAAAAAAACCCTCCGGAAGACCCAAGCCCCATAAATTGACTAACCATGGCTACTGGGCACATGAAGGACTCATCGTGCTCCTGTAGATTGACCCAATGGCCTTTTCCACATTGATCAGTTTTTTAATGTTGTAGCCAAAGGTGAACACCCGACTGATCCATCAACACCTGATCAAAAAGAATCCCAGAATTACCATGCTTATTTGCCGGTACCAGCTCCGAGATGCGGAACGCACCGAAAAAAGCTAACACAAAGGCTGTCTTAAATAGTAAAGCTTTTTTTTTTTTTTTTTTTTTTTTTTTTTTTATGGTTGAACTGGATGGACTTGTGTCTTTTTTCAACCTGACTAACTATGTAAGAACTATGTAAGAACTATAAGGGGAAAAACAAACTACTGCCAAAATTTCGCAAAGGCCCCTGAGGATGCCCAGAGAGATCGGCCTCCTGTGATCCGAGACAAAAGTCAATCTCTTGTACCCCTTCAGTGCCTGTTTAACAGAAAAATATGAAGTACAAGCCCTTAAACCCAATCTGAAGAAAAATGAAATGCCGGCTAGCGCCTTTGTCACATGACTACTGGAAAAACGCTGCCGCATTAACAAAAAGGCCAGAACATTACCCTCAGATGGCCTATTGAAACGAAAACCTGCAGTGCTAGCAAAAGACAACAAACTGCTCCATGCAGCGGCGTAGCTGGACCAAGGTTTGGGAGCTAAGAACCTTTAATAGCATCCGTCACCGACATCAAATCATCCCCCACAAATGGTCTGGGCATGGTGTGCCCTCTGCGTCCGCCTCTGGCAGCAGAATCCGAAAACGGTCCATCTGGAAGCAAGATAGAGAATCGGCGATGTTATTCAATATTCCGGGAGTATCAACCAGATGTTAAACTTGAGGCATCTAAAAACCACCTGACGCAATAATTTTATCACTAACCAAGAACTAGACGAAAGACAGGTAACCGCATACAGCACTCCTTTGTTATCAGATTCCACTAATATGCGCCTGTTCGCAAATTCTGAACCCCACAACCTCAAAGCCACCAAAATCGAAAACAATTCCAGGAGAACCACATTCTTTGTGGCCCCTGACCTTACCCAGGACTCTGGCCAAGCCGCACAGCACCAGTGCGTTCTCCAGATGGCGCCGAAGCCTCTAGAGTCAGCAGCATCAGTGAATAAACAGAAATCTCGCGCTACTACAAAATCATACTGAAAAAAGGACTTCCCATTATAACAGTCAAGAAAACCGGACCAAACCTTCAAATCCTCTTTAAGCAGACTAGTCAGTCTGATTTGCATCCGAGGCGATTTCAGACCCGATATTGCCATGTATAGACGCCGAGAAAAAATCCTGCCAACTGGCATGATTCTACATGCAAAGGCCAGGATACCCAAGAGTGATTGCATCTCCTTCCACTGTAACTTTTTCTTGTGCAGCACCCTCGCAATCAACCATTTCAATTTCTCCAATTTTGCCACGGGCAAACGAAATTCCATCTTACAGGTATCTATTTCAATTCCCAAAAATTCCAAAGTTGTGCTAGGGAAACAAGTTTTCTCCTCCGCCAGAGGGACACCAAATTCCAGAGCTAGCGCTTGAAATGATAGCAACAAATCCGAACAGATCCTAGAACTTGATGGACTGACATATAAAAAGTCGTCGAAATAGTGAACTATGCTATCTGAACCGGACTGAACACAAAGACCCAATGGAGGAATGTAGAAAACGTCTCAAAACATGAGCAAGACAGTGAACATCCCAAAGGAAGACACATGTCAAAAAAGTACTGACCTTCAAAAGAAAAACCTAAAGAATTAAAAAGCCAATGGGGAAACAGGCAGGAGCCGAAATGCCGATTTTATGTCAGCCTTTGCTAGCAATGCACCAGGGCCGAATAACCTAATCTTACTAATGGCCTCCTCAAAAGTGGCTTAAGAAACTGAGCATAAGTCACTATTGATAACATCATTCAGTGAATCACCTTTTGGATACGATAAATAGTGTATGAGCCTAAATTTGTTAGGCTCACGCTTGGGCACCACCCCCAATGGGGAGAGACGCAAATTACAAAAAGGGGGTTCCTCAAAAGGTCCTGCAATCCTGCCAGCAACCAGTTCCTTACACAATTTATCCCTTACCACCTAAGAAAACTGGTCCACCGACTTAAAATTCCCCACCATTTTACACCCCTCCCCCAAAAAGGAAGGCAGCGGAAAGCCCTGAGCAAAGCCCTCAATGAGCAAATGAGCCTTTTCCCTGTTTGGGTAGCTGTCCAGCCACGGGCGCATGTTTTCCAGCCTCACTGGAGTGCAGGCTCTTGGGAAAAATATGCTGCGTGGAACTCTGACCTACATTTGCGTTAAGCTTAAAGCATTTTGTTGCTGGATGCACCCCTGCACAGACAGAACATTTGTGTCTGTACTTGCACAAAGTTTTCCAGCGGCATTGACTATCATTAAATGCGAAACAGCAGCCTTTTCTAAAAGCTGCTGTCGTAGGGTTAACCATGGGTTGTCTAGGTGCTGCCTGCTTCTGCGGTAATATTAAGTTGAGCCACAGGCCCACATCATACACCCATACCCTAGGTGGGGAATGAAGGGACAATTTTTTGACGGAAGGATTCGTCATAATAAAACCAACCCAAGCCCCCAAAGTTCTTATATGCCTCTAAGATACGATCCAGGTGTTGGAAAAGCTCTTGGTACTTCTCAGCCATTATACCGGAGTAAATGCAAAAGGCCTGCAGCCAATTGTTAAAGGACCTGGGAATCAACCTGCGCCTCTCTTCCTCCCCTCTCTCTTCAGGCAGGAGAGAAAGAATGTCTATGTAATCCCCTTTCCAGATTTTATTCTTAACTGCTGCAGACAAATGATATCCTAAAGGGGATATTTCACAGGGCATGACATCCTTCATATATGTCTCAGGGACATTACTTTTATTTGGTGTGTGTATTTGTGGCTCAGGTGCTAACATATCATGAGGCATACCAACAGTTAAATTACTGTGTTGTGTTGCTAAACTAGCAAAAGGAGCAGACAGCACAGGAGTAGCAGAGACAGCAGAAGGAACAACTGGCATAGAAACCAGCGATGGAGAAACAGCAGGAACTGACACTTTAAATAAAGACTGAACCAAAGAGGACAGAGAACCTACTAGCCCAGTTAACATAGTTAATTGAGTCAACTCACCCACTGCTGGAGGCTGCGATACAGGGTGGTGAACTTCATGCTCCAGCAATACCCTGGGGTCTGGGACTTGTAGTGCCTGCCCAACCGCTTGTTGCAATCATTTTTGTATTATTATTAATCTACTATTACTATTATTAATCTATCATCATCACTCTCTTATCTATCATCACTCTATTTATCACCAAGCTTCTCTGCCTGCACTGCCAGCCTTCTCCAGCAACTGCATCACCAGAGCTTCCATCTTCAAAGTAAACTGCAAAGTGCACAGCTCCAAACTTCTTCAGCTGTCCGCAGGCAAGAGGATGAGCCCCACACCTGCTGACCATTATATAGCCTAACCCCTTGCTTCCAGAGAATCCCTGAAACCTTGTTGGCTGCACCTGAAAGCTTCCCTCTAGACTCTTAAAGAGGCAGTAACCTGACTAAATAAACCTATGCTGTTTAATAATTTATATCAAATCCTAGGATGGGGAGGCCACAATCTCAAGAAAGTGGCCCCATATTGTGCCCCCTTTTTTCATTCTGGCACTTCTCTCCTACATGTACAAATCATCATTCTTTTGCTAGAAAATTACTCAGAACCCCCAAACATTATATATGTTTTTTTAGCAGACACCCTAGGGAATAAAATGACGGTCATTGCAACTTTTTTTCTTGCACGGTATTTGCGCAATGATTTTTCAAACGCCTTTTTTGGGGAAAAAAAATTGGTTTCATGAATTAAAAAATAAGAGTAAAGTTGGCCCAATTTTTTGGAAAAATATGAAAGATGACGTTACGCCGAGTAAATAGATACCCAACATCTTTAAAATTGCGCAGACTCATGGAATGGCGCCAAACTTCAGTACTTAAAAATCTCCATAGGCGACGCTTTAAATTTTTTTTACAGGTTACCAGGTTAGAGTTACAGAGGAGGTCTATTGCTAGAATTGTTGCACGCGGTGATACCTCACATATGTGGTTTGAACGGCGTTTACATATGTGGGCGAGACTTACGTCTGCGTTCGCTTCTGATCGTGAGCTACCGGGGACAGTAGCGTTTTAATTTTTTTTTTTTTTTAAACACTTATTTAACTTTTTTCTTTTTGATCACTTTTATTCCTATTACAAGGAATGTAAACATCCCTTGTTATAGGAATGTGTGTGACAGGTCCTCTTTATTGAGAGATGCGAGGTCAATAAGACCCCTCATCTCTCCTCCAGGCTGGAAAGCACGAGATCGTGATTTTTTTTCACTGATCTCATACTTACTAGCCGCAATGGCGGCTTTGTTTACATCTGAGGACCCGGGCGTGACGTCATCACATCGCGCCCGGGCCTCCGACGATGATAGAGATGACTGGTGACCATCTGGTCACCAGTCATCTCGATGCTCGTCACGTGACCCACCACTGGCACCGGACGATTCTCTCCGGGTCCCCGATGGCACGGGAGAAGCACGGGATGGCGGCGGGAGAGGGGGGGGGTGTCCCCTCCCGCCGCCTATAAGAACGATCAAGCGGCGGAACCGCCGCTATGATCATTTTTATGGTGCACAGAATCGCCGGCACAAGAAAAGGATATCTAAATGATGCCTCTAGCTGCAGGCATCATTCAGATATCCCCCCACAAAGCCGAGGACGTCATATGATGTCCACCCAGGATGGGAGATCCCATCTGTGGACGTCATATGACTATGGGCGGTAGGGTAGTGGTTAAAAAGGGGAAAAAAAAAAAAAAAAATGCGCGCACACACACACCTCACACTAAAAATTTTCCCCATCTATATTCCCTATATGATCACACAACAGAAGCTCCCCGTCATAAGTCTTGCTCTGTCTATTTGAAACACTGATGTTCAATAAGGGGTGAGCCACTCTTGGGATTCACCTATGTTTCAGCTTATGCTTACATTGGGCCAATTTGACAAGTCAAATCGCATTCCAAATCAGAGCCTATTGCCGGCAATGGCACTGTCCGAATCTATGCATGCCAAATTGGTCCAATGTGAACCAGGGCTAAATGTAATTTTTCTGCTTTTTTTTTTTTCTATTGCATTGGTCAGGTGTTTTAACATCCCATCAATAACCACCAATACGTGTGCATTGACAGAGGAAAAGGCTGAATTGCATTGTCCGCACACCACATACCTTATTTGAAATGGCACCATAGAAATTACTGGGAAACTTCTGCACAGCTTTAACATGCGTTATGCGCACATTAAAATGCACAGGTGTGAATGGGCCCTTAAAGCGGTTGTAAAGGTCTAATTTGGTACTTTTACCTACAGGTAAGCCTATAATAAGGCTTACCTGTAGGTAAAAAAAATATATCTCCTAAACCTTTAGGGTTTAGGAGATATTCCCCTCGCAATGCGCCGCTGACAGCAGCGGCGCATGCGCACAGGGCATTCTCGGGCTGAAGGGCATGCGCGGGAGCGAGACATCGCGGCTCCAGCCACTCACAGCGCTGGAGCCGCGATACCCGGAAGACACGCCGAGGCAACATGTCATCTCCCTCGGCGTGGACCAGGTGAGTTAACGATGCCTCGTTCTAAGGTAAGTATTTCATAATGAGCTAGTATACGGTGCATACTAGCTCATTATGCCTTTCCCTTGCAGGTGACTAGAAACAAAAAATAAAGAGTTTGCCATTACAACCGCTTTAATCGCATTTCTGTAACTATCAGCTTGAGCTCTGTAAATAGGACTTTATAAAGACATAAGGAAATATAGCTTTATAAAAAGGAGCAAGAGACAGAAAAGCATGAAAAGGCACTCAACCCTACACATGCTGTCTGGATAGGATACCCTTTAACCAATTAAGCCCTGGACCAATACGGGCCATTATGACCAGGCCCCTTTTTGCGATTCGGCACTGCGTCGCTTTAACTGACAATTGCGCGGTCGTGCGACGTGGCTCCCACAGAAAATTGGCGTCCTTTTTTTCCCCACAAATAGAGCTTTCTTTTGGTGGTATTTGATCACCTCTGCGGTTTTTATTTTTTGCGCTATAAACAAAAATAGTGAAAATCTTGAAAAAAATTACATATTTTTTACTATAATAAATATCCCCAAAAAATATATAAAAAAACATTTTTTTCCCTCAGTTTAGGCCGATACGTATTCTTCTACATTTTTTTGGTAATAAAAAATAAATACCGCAATCGGCGTTTATTGATTGGTTTGCGCAAAAATTATAGCGTTTACCAAATAGGGTATAGTTTAAGGCATTTTTATTAATTTTTTTTTTTTACTAGTAATGGCAGCGATCAGCTTTTTTTTTCGCGACTGCGACATTATGGCGGACACATCGGACACTTTTGACACATTTTTGGGACCATTGTCATTTTCACAGCGAACAGTGCAATAAAAATGCACTGGTTACTGTGAAAATGACACTGGCAGTGAAGGGGTTAACCACTAGGGGCGCTGGAGGGGTTAAGTGCGCCTAGGGGCGTGTTACTAACTGAGGGGGGCGTGGCTACGACTGACACATCACCGATCTCCGCTCTGATTACACAGAGCGGAGATCGCTGACATTGTCAGTAGAGGAGCGGGGAGATGTTGTGTTTACACACAAATCTCCCCGCTCCGAGCCTCTGTGAGACGATCGCGGGGATCCCCGCGGCGATCGAGTCCACGGGACCCACGGTCCCACTCACGGGGAAGGCAGGGGGGTCGCGAGCGCGCCGGCGGCGCACGCGCGACCGCCAGTTAAAGGGCCAGGTACATGATTGTGCCTGTACGAGCCATTCTGCCGACGTATATCGGCGTGAAGGGGTCGTTAAATAAGTTATGGTTAACTTGGTAAATAGAAAAGGGACACAATAGTAGTTAAACTGAAATCAATGTGCGTTTGCTGGAATGCATCTCTATAGGTGTGGTGCATTTAATCACTTCATCCCCAGAAGATTTGGCTGCTCAATGACTAGGGAATTTTTTGCAATACCGCACTGCATCGCTTTACCTGACAATTGCGCAGTCGTGCGATGCTGTACCAAAACAAAATTTACATCCTTTTTCCCCCCCACAAATAGAGCTTTTTGGTGGTACAGGTGATCCCCTAGTTACAAACATCCGACGCCTACTTACAAACGAAGAGAGACAACAGGAAGTGAGAGGAGTAGTTGATCATCTCTGTGGTTTTTATTTTTTGCGCTATAAACAAAAAAAGCGGCAATTGTGAGAAAAAAAAAAAACACACAATATTTTGTACTTATTGCTATAATAAATATCCCCTTTTTTTTAAAAAAAAGCTAATTTTTTCCTCAGTTTAGGCAGATATGTATTCATCTACATAATATTGGTAATAAAAATCGCAATAAGCGTATATTGGTTTGCACAAAGGTTCTACAAAATAGGAGAAAGATTTATGGATTTTTTTTTTTTTTTTTTTTTTACACACACACACACTAGTAATGGCAGTGATCAGCTATTTTTATCGGGACAGTGACATTATGGTGGACATATCGGACACTTGACAATTATACAGTGATCAGTGCTATAACAATGCACCGATTACTGTCTAAATGTCACTGGCAGGGAAGGGGTTAACACTAGGGGGTGACAAGGGAGTTAACTGTAGGGGTACTGACTAGAGGAGATAACAGATCATTGTCCCTAGCTAGTAGGAACACATGATCTCCCTCTCCTTAACCACTTCCCGCCCAGTCAATAGCAGATTGACGTCCGGGAAGTGGTTGTGTTATCCACACTGGACGTCATATGACGTCCTGCAGGATAACAGCCGCCGCGCGCCCGGGGGGGCGCGCATCGCGGCGATCGGTGGAGCGGTGTGTCAGTCTGACACACCGCTACACTGATCTCGGTAAAGAGCCTCCGGCGGAGGCTTTTTACCACGTGATCAGCTGTGTCCAATCACGGCTGATCAGGATGTAAACAGGAAGAGCCGTTGATCGGCTCTTCCTCACTCGCGTCTGACAGACACGAGTAGAGGAGAGCCGATCGGCGGCTCTCCTGACAGGGGGGGTTCGCGCTGATTGTTTATCAGCGCAGCCCCCCTCGGATACCCACACTGGACCACCAGGGAAGCCCCCCAGGACCACCAGGGAAGCCCCAAGCATGTGGATGGCCAGGTAAGTACCCCATGGCCATCCACATGTACAAATACTCAAAAAACATATGCCAATCAGTGCCCACAAATGGGCACTGACTGGCACCACCACAATGTGCAATGCCCAGCAATGCCAGCCACCAGAGTCAACAGTGCCACCTACCAGTGCCCATAAGTGCCCACCTATCAGTGCCCGTCTGTGTCACCTATCAGTGCCGCCCACCAGTGCCCATCAGTGCCGCCCACCAGTGCCCATCAGTGCCGCCCACCAGTGCCCATCAGTGCCGCCCACCAGTGCCCATCAGTGCCGCCCACCAGTGCCCATCAGTGCCGCCCACCAGTGCCCATCAGTGCCGCCCACCAGTGCCCATCAGTGCCGCATACCAGTGCCGCCTATCAGTGCCCATCAGTGCCACCTCATCGGTGCCCGTCAGTGCCGCCTTATCAGTGCCCATCATTGAAGTAGAAAAGGTACTTATTTACAAAAAAAATTGACAGAAACAAAGAAAAAAAAACTTAGTTTTTTTCAAAATGTTCGCTCTTTTTTTATTTGTTGTGCAAAAAATAAATATTGCAGAGGCGATCAAATACCACCGAAAGAAAGCTCTATTTGTGGGAACAAAATGATAAAAAATTGTTTTGGTACAGTGTTGTATGACCGCGCAATTGTCATTCAAATTGCGACAGCGCTGAAAGCTCAAAATTGGCTTGGGCAGGAAAGTGTATAAGTGCATGGTATTGAAGTGGTTAAAGAACAGGGATTTGTGTGTTTACACACACACACACACACACACACACACACACACACACACACACACACACACGTCCCTGTTCTGGCTCTCGTGCCACGATTATGCATGGCCGGCAGTAACCCTGCAGTGCAGCGGGCACCTGCTATCCCGCTTAAAAGGGACCGATGTACAGCTACGACGGTTCGCGGGAACGTGATAACCTTCCGCATTATAATGACGGTGGCTGGTCGGCAAGCGGTTAAAAAAAAAGAAAAATTTTTGCTTTTACGCAATGCAAGCTGCAGCGTGTCACAATGATAACTCAAACTGCCCCTTGCAGTAATTCCTTGTCCACCAAGTCACCATGGCCGCACGCTTGAGAAGGTTTCCTATCCCTCGTAGGTGGGCAGAGTTAAATAATTGCCTGACCTTCGTTTTACTAACACCTCACAGTGCATTAAACTTGGGCAAAAGGACAATTAAACAGCAGGGAGGGAATAAGGCGATGCCTTCATGGTGACAACATGGGAAGGGAACTGCCAGTAATTTTTGTTTTCTACCATGTCCCAGGAGAACTCCTGGGACATGGGTGGGAATCGGAGCATGATACTTTTTGTCCAGAGTATGCCTCTTGATCTAGATCCACCTCAAACCTGCAGTGCCAGACAAAAACAAGTGGGAAAACATCACCATGTAAGCGGCTCTACTTATCTGATCCACCATAATGGAGGTGTGTTTGACCTGGTAGAATGTATCTATCTTTACAGCAGGAGACTTTGGCCCCTTTCACACAAGCTTTCTGATCAGGTCCGCCTGTCAGTTTTTCAGGCGGACCTGATCGGATGCTCCATTCACCCCTATGGGGCAGCGGTGACATGTCCACTGCCACTATCCGATCCTGTCTGCCAAAACCAGGGCGAATAGTGACCCTATTTTCCATCTATCTGGCAGATCGGATGAAAACAGACAGGTGGTCCGTTTTCATCCAATCTCCCCATAAAGAAGAGTGGGGCTCTGACTGGTCTGTGTCTGCACAGTGAGCCGAGATGGACCTGTCATCCGCCGGATCAGCGGATCGATCCCTGCTGAGCAAAGTGGAGTTCACCGGGCGAACCACCTTTGTGAAAGGACCCTTAGGCCCCTTTCACACATGCAGACCATTCGTTTCATCAGTTCAGTCACGTCAAAACGGATGAAGTATTCATCAGTTTTTTATCAGGTCTTTATCAGTGCTCATATTATCAGCAGTTTTTTTCACACCCTCTACCAATGTAAAAACAGATGAAAAACTGACCATTTGTCAGTTTACACCCGTTTTTTCGTCTGATCCTTTATTTTTTTTTAAACAGAAGAAAAATAGAGCTTTGATCAGTTTCAAAAATGGATGACAGATGTGGATGTAAATGGATGATCATCCATTTTTCCATAGAGATGCATCGATGTCTGTTTTTCATCGCTCAACGGATGGATGAAAAACAGACAGCATGTGTGAAAGGGGCCTAAGAACTATGCAATGACAATGAATGGTCTGGGTAATTAATCTGATAATAGCAATTTAGAAGGCTTATGGATTTTCATCTTTCCTTGGAATTGTACGAAGATTTTCTTACCTTAGTTTAAAGGCTGTGTGATTTGTAAGCCCCAGCGCAAATATTTCTTGACAATTTCAGTTAAGCAATAGAAATTATAGATGCTACCTTAGGGATGTAGGATGGATCCAAAGACAGAGCCGTTTCAGCCTCAAAAACATTGACATACGGTTTACATATTCAGAAGGCGGAACTATCCTACACTCTCCTAGTCATGAGTGAGTAACTTGTATAGTGCTACAAATGCTAACTAAATCGCCTCAAGGCGACCTAGGTACAGTCTGCTGTGCGCTTGCAGTCATGGTGATGTTGGTCATGAACCTACCTGCCAGCTCAGAAAGGCTCTTTACATAGAATTTGACCTAGGAACAGTCTGTTGTGCGCTTGCAGTTTGTCATAAGCCAAGAATGGATACAGCCTCCCAAAATGATTTTTTTTTTTTTGAGTAAACAGCAATTTTAAGAGCAAGGGCTGTTCTCTATCTTGGGGCAAGGACATTACTTTATCTAAAAAGGATACCGAGAAGCATATTGGTCGAAGAGGACACAAGATTTGGCTTTTCCAGTTAGAGGCAAGCAAGTTACATACCTGAGCAACGTAACATTGTCATTGAGGCATTCTTCGGATGGAGCTGCCAGGAACAGATTAATACAAAATCAATCAGAATACCATACACTCTAATACTGCCACTTCAGTCAATTTTGAAAAGTCAGGTTTTAAAACCCCAGAGAGGGCGGCTTGAAATTGAAGATGCACCAGCTCTACTCCCAAGTATACCGTTCTTCTTAGATCTTTCTGTGAAGCTGGGTGTATTGGTACATGGCAACAGGCATCTTTTAGATATGGGGTTGCCATGCAGAAATCTGAAGCAGGATTAAAAAGCTGAATTTATCATCTCCATTTTATTTGGCATTTACTTTACATTTTTTTCTACTTCAAGAGTCTATCGAGAGGTATTCGATTGAGAATAACCCTGAAAATCCCATCTGGTTTGTGGACCAAAAAGAAGTTTATAAAAATCCTTCATGTTGATCAACTAGGAGGTACTGGTATGAGAGGGGGGGGCAGTCTTCAGGTAGCTGAGCCTTCAATTTCAGACTGTAACCAGTCTTCATGACCTGAAATATCCATGGGATTTGTGATGATCTTTCTACAATCTTCCAGGAACTAAGACTCTCTCCTCCTCACCAGACATTGGGGGTTTTGGGGTTCTATTGATCACTCGCAGCGCTGTGGGGATTAAAAATACCCCAGAATTTCTCTAACTGGCACTTGTCTCCACTCACCTTATCCGTTTTTGAATTGACCCTTTGGCACATGAAAATTCATAAAAACTTTTTAAATGGTTCAGAAATTCTTTTTTTCCCCCCCATCTGCCACCATGCCCAGGACAGTATCCAGTGTCCTCCCAAACAAGAAGTTCCTTTCCAATGGAATACCACAGAGTTTTACTTTGGATAGAGCATCACCCCACCAAAAATGTAAAGGACTGTTCTAGCAGAGGTGAATAAAGCTGTTGTTTTAGCAGCAATAAAAATAGTTTCTAATGTGTCAGAATTAATCTGCTGCTTTGGCAAGAACCAGTAGAGAATCTAGAATCTTCTGTCTGATTATACCATTCTGCAGATGCGATTCAAACTGCAACATCTATAATTCCTCTGTGGTGGCAATGCTAGAACTGAAGACCATTTTTAAAGCTTTATCTTTTGTTGTTAAAATGACCCAACTTTGCACCAACTTCCTGAGATACACCATTACTAGCTTCATTGTCTTCTTCCTCCTCCAAAAGAAAGTTTGTTCAGGTAACCAGGAGGTGATTTGGAATAAGTATTTGGCATAAGATTTCATTGCGCTATGAATCTTTGCCTTGCAAATCGCCATTAATTGCTTCATGATAGAAATAGATTCTTCCACAACTATATGTACTAAATGCATGAACAGGAGCGTTTTGCAGCTTGAATCTATAAGGCTATTACAAATGGCATATTTTCTCTTTGCTTTAGCCTCTTCCACAGGTTCAGGAAGGTTTTGAATCTATATAAAAAAAAAAAGCAAAAGCACAGGCGAACTCCACCCCCTGTCTAGCAAACACCAAAGGGCCCCCCCCCTTTGGTATTTGCTAGATGGGGAGAGGAGTTCTCCAGTGCTTTTGCTAGAACCCCCAGAACAAAAGGATAAACAACAACAGGGGACACATCAAAATCCCTTGAAGAACTGCTGGGCCAGAAGTGGCATCATTACCGAAAGTGCACCACCATGGTTCCGGAACGGGAGGGAGGTCAGCCTTCTTACCAGCTGCACAACAGTGCTGTTCCGAGTATATTAGCAACCCTGCTGAGGGAAGCGAGTGAGGGTGGACAAAAAGGGAGAGGGGGATCCCCCTGGGGCAGCCACTACATCTAAGGGTTGGTAAGCTGGAATTCGTTACGTTTTTGCTTGGGATTTAGTCTTCCTAAAAAAATATATATCTAAACAAACATGTCATAACTTACCTCTGTGCAGTTGGTTTTGCACAGTGGCCCCGATCCTCCTCTTCTGGGGTCCCTCAGCTGCGCTCCTGGCTCCTCCTCTTCGAGTGCCCTGTTGGAGAGCCACTCTCCCTCGGGGCACTCATATGGGCGCGCTCCCAGACAGGACTCGGCCCCACCCCCTGTGTCGTTGGATTTGATTGACAGCAGTGGGAGCCAATGCCGTGTTGCTATCAATCTATCCAATCAGGACACAAAACACTGGCTGGAGCTGGTGTGCTCGTCCCCGTCGCTGGAAAGACCAGGTTCTGGCAAGTAAAAGGGGGGGTTCTGGGGGGCAGCTGCATCACAGAAGGTTTTTCACCTTAATGCATAGAATGCATTAAGGTGAAAAACCGAGGGTTTACAACCCCTTTAACGCAGAAAAAAAAAAAAAAAGATGGGACCCTTAAAATGCATGGTGTGTCACTTTCCCATTATAATCTGCAATCATTTTTGAAAAGAATCGTAGCCTGTTCATGTAGATCTTTGCAAAGTATTTAAAGTGTAGGTCAAGGCAAAGAAAACCAAAACACACATTTCTCGAATACATGCACATTTCCACACATTTTATTCCATTACATTTTGTGCAAAAACAGAACTGTTGATATGTCAGAAATATAGTGTACTTCTACCTTCCTCTCAAGCTGGCCATAGATTAGTATTTTTTGTTCAACCAGTGGGTTGAACGGGAAAAAAAAAAACTGACAATTTCCCCATTCACACACATTCAAGGTAGAATCTTCCCCACTGCATCGCATCTTTGCATATTTTGACAGCAGGGAGACTTCCTCGCCATCAGAATAAACTGATCGGCGCTGAAGTCTATACCCGTAGTGCTGACTGGAGTCGCTAAAATCCGACAGGATGGTTGAACAGAAGTAAATTTGTACATCAATGTCTGTTCAACCACAGTGGCCATAGATGGATCAAAATGTGGCTGGTCCCTGATTAACTGGCCAAATTGTGATCATGCATGTCCAGCTTTAGACACAACAAAGTAGCTCTCAGATCATAAGCACATGGTGCTAGCTCTTCCTACTTTATTTCAGATGAATTACAAAACACACATAGCTCTCCTTATCCCTAAGGCCCCTTTCACACTGGGGCGGTTTGCAGGCGCTATTTTGCTAAAAATAGCACCTGCAAACCGTCCCTCAACAGCGGCTGCTGTTTCTCCAGTGTGAAAGCCCGAAGGCTTTCACACTGGAGCGGTGCGCTAGCAGGACGGTAAAAAAAGTCCTGCTAGCCGCATCTTTGGAGCGGTGAGAGGAGCGGTGTGTTTACCGCTCCTTCCCATTGAAAGCAATGGGAAACCGCGGTAATACCGCCGGCAATGCGCCTCTGCAGAGGCGCAATGCCGGCGGTATTAACCCTTTTTCGGCCGCTAGCGGGGGTTAAAACCGGACCGCTAGCGGCCGAATACCTCCGCAATTCGGACGGTATAGCGCCGCTAAAAATAGCGGCGCTATACCGCCACCGCACCCAGAGCCCCAGTGTGAAACCGCTATCCCCTCCTTTTACAAAGGCAGAGAGCACAGGAGGTTATCAGCTCAGGCGTTTTCTGCACTTATTGAACAGGGGAAAAAAAAAAACACACACACACACACACACACACACACACACACACACACACACACACACACACACACACACACTTAAAAAAATAAAAATAAAAAAGGTACATTTATCAGACAAAAAGAGGGCAAATAACAGTAGTTCATTGTTGGGTCCACATACACTTTAAAGCCGGTTCCCCTTGCACATACAGGAGATGCACTGCGCTTTGTACAGGGACCCGCAGCCACTCCGATACCCTGAGACGTGCCCTAGGAGGTCACAGGGAGGGAGGGGGTCGAACCTTTGCTTTTTTTTGTTTTTTTAGGCGATGTTCCACTTTAAGGTCCTAGATCAGAAACACTGTATAATTTGTGGCCCCACAAGAAGAAAGCAATGCACGTTTTCATACTATAAAAATAAAGCAATATATTTACATAAAATACATAACACTTTGTTGGTTACTTCCATGCTGAACATATGCTTGATAAAATGCCCAGAGGAACAATGCTGAGAGACAAGAGCATCTGCAAAGAAGCAGCAGAATTTCAAGAGAGGACATATTATGCAGAGATTAGTACACCATTAGAGATAATTTAAAACTAGCAGCACAAACATCACATACACAGACAAAAGTGGGGCATTGAAAGAAGTTCATATTTGAAGCATGCTGAAGGGGAAAAAAATATAATCCCTTTTCACTTGTTACCATTTTAATTGCTGCAAATGCCACAGATGGTACATCCAACTCAAGGCATGAAAATAAGAATATAGGATGCAGGATGTCCCTTGTAAAAAGTAAATTATAATAAATATTCTAAATATATAAATATAGCGTATATATTAGTATCTCTTGCCTGTTTCTCTATACCAACATATACAGTAGTTGGTCCAATTATCTATTTTTGGTGGCCCCGATCCTGGTCTTCTGGGATCCCTCGGTGGCTGTCTCGGCTCCTCCCCGCAAGGACTCCACAACTTCATGCGAGCGAGCTCATATGGTGTGGAGTTATTGCGGGCGCGCTCCCGTGATACAGCGGCGGCCATAGCCGCTGACTATCACTCGGCCCCGCCCACCGGCGCGCTGCATCATTGGAAGTGATTGACAGCAGCGCCAGCCAATGGCTGCGATGCTTTCAATCCATCCAGTGTAGCCAGGCTGAGAACCAAGGAGGATGACGGGGACGAGCGCGGGACTTTCGAGGGGTAAGGTAAGTAAAAACGGGGGCTCGGGGGCGCTACTGTCGGATGTTTTTTCACCTTGATGCATTAAGGTGAAAAAACATTTACCTTTACAACCCCTTTAAGGTTTTCCCCTTGGCCGAGGATAGGACATTGGGGTACCCAATACAGGTACATCTCAAAAAATTTGAATATCAAAAGGTTAATTTTGGTAATTCAATTTAAAATGTAAAACTGGAAAATGAAATCAGCATCTCCATAAAGCTGGTCAGCAGTGAGAAGCATGAAGTGCTCTAGAATTTCTTGGTATTGGGCTGCGCTGACTTTGAACTTGATAAAACCCAGCGGACTAACACCAGCAGATGACATGGCTCCCCAAATCATCACACTGTGGAAACGTCACACGGGACCTCATGCAACTTGGATTCTGTGCCTCTCCACTCCTCCTCCAGATTCTGAGACCTTTATTTCCAAATGAAATGCAACATTTTCCACATTCTCATGATTTAGGGAGTCGTGTCATCTGCTGGTGTTGGTCCACTGTGTTTTATCAAGTCTAAAGTCATCTCAGCCGTCTACCTGGAAATTATAGAGCACTTCATGCTTCCCTCTGTTGACCAGCTTTATGGAGATGGTGATTTTATTTTCCAGCAGGACTTGGCACCTGCCCACACTGCCAAAAAGTAACAATACCTGGTTTAATTATCATGGTATCACTGTGCTTGATTGGCCAGAAAACTCGCCTGACCTAAAACCCCATAGAGAATCTGTGGGGTATTGTCAAGAGGAAGACGAGACACCAGACCCAACAATGCAGATGAGATAAAAGACACGATCAAAGCAACCTGGGCTTCCATAACACCTCAGCAGTGCCACATGCAAAAAAGGAGCCCCAACCAAGTATTAAAGTGGTTGTAAACCCACTTTGACAACATGCACCTACAGGTAAGCCTAGATTAAGGCTTACCTGTAGGTGCATGAAATATCTCCTTAACCTACACGGTTAAGGAGATATTTGCATTTAAAACCGGCGCCACTGACGTCACGCGCATGCGCACTAGCGGGCCAGCTTAGCCGCCGGATTTCTGAATGGAGTTAGCCGACCCGAGCGCGCATGCGTGTGAAATTATCGCCGCTCCTGGGCCAATAACAGCGTCGGAGTGGCGATACACGGAAGGCAGAGGGGAGCAACATGGCATCGGCGACGGAGGTGTCCGAGCACCGCTGCGGGGGCTTCGATCTCAGGTAAGTGATTCATAATGAGCTAGTATGCTATGCATACTAGTTCATTATGTCTTTGTTTTGCAGGTAAAAAAAAAAAAAAAAAAAGTAGCGGGGTTTACAACCACTTTAAGTGCATACTATACTGTACAATTTTATGAGATGCACCTGTACTTGGTGGCAGAGCTGCAGCTTACCCTCTCCCTTAGCTGGCATTTCTGACTGGAGGAAGTTAACATGAAACTAATGATGTTTTCCCTGAACTGAAAGGCACTACAGGCATACCCCGCTTTAAGTACACTCACTTTACATACACTCGCGAGTAAGGACATACCGGCGAGTGTATGTAAAGTGCCTCACAAGTACTGTACAGACATTTTGCAGCTGCAGAAGAAGAAGCTGAAGCTCCGAGAGCATAGCCGCCCTGTTCCAGTGTGCCCCTGACACCCCCACTACAGCCCCTGAGACCTCAACTACAGCTCCTGACACCCCCACTACAGCCCCTGACCCCCCCACTACAGCCCCTGACCCCCCCACTACAGCCTAGATGTGAAAAAAGGTATTGTTTCACTTTAAGTACATTTTCGTTTTACATACATGCTCTGGTCCCATTGTGTACTTAAAAGTGGGGTATGCCTGTAGACATTTTTTCTCTCATAGGCTCTTATGCCTGGTTCAAATCTGTGTGTTTAGTGCTTTTTGCAGAAATGCACTACAGTCCATTTAACATGGTTTCAGATAGAATATGGTCATGTCTGTTTTTTTCAAGCGCTGCATTTTTGGAAAGGGTCAGTGACTTATTAAACAGAAAATAGTGTGTTTTGGTTCATTAGACTTAAGCAGAGAAGCCACAGAAAAGCATGTAGTGCATTTTTTAACCTGCCCAACAACAAATTGGCAAAAAAATAAAAAACGCAAGCGCAAAAAAAGCAAAAAACAAATAAGAATGCATGCGCAAAAAAGCACTCAAGAAACAGAAAGCAAACTGCATAGGTGTGAACCAGGACTTAAGGCCTGATTTACTCAAGAGTACACTTGGCACAAAGTATATATACATAGATCATACCTGATGGATCACTGTAGTAGCCAGT
Organism: Rana muscosa; assembly: GCA_029206835.1. Taxonomy (NCBI): domain Eukaryota; kingdom Metazoa; phylum Chordata; class Amphibia; order Anura; family Ranidae; genus Rana; species Rana muscosa. The sequence goes on along the minus strand of CM055118.1, from coordinate 899,397,726 downwards.
GCCAGTACAGCAATAGCTCTGATCCAACGTGTCCTGCACAAAGAAAACAGGGCGTCTCTTCATAAAACGCCTTGTATTTGTTCAAATACTAGGTGTACTCTGACTGGTCGAGGCAGACATCCTGATATGACCATCTCTCCTCTCCACCTTGTCTAATCATAGGAGCCCATTGTATTCAATGAAAAAAATAACCCCACCACACAACAAAAACACACACAATACAACACACTTTGTGCACATGGGATGTCGCGTGTGCAGAACCCTAGCAGTATCCAGAAGATTGCGACCATCACTGTAGTACTACCATCTAGTAACTGATTTTCAGCTTTCCTAGTGGCCCATCCAGTATGAAATATCTATTATTTACATTGTGCCAAAATTGACTGGACTCATGTCAGTATAAAATACATCATTCCTACAATTCAGTTTTTGGCTTTAATGACATCTGGGGGTGGTAAACATAGGTGGTTGAGACATATTTATTGCCTCTCAACCACCCCTATCCAGGCCTGTACACATGCTGCAATGCTTTGCAGCAAAATTTATCTCCCAACGCATTTGGCAGGAAGCGCCATCACCGAAAGTGACACTCAAATGAATGGGGCCATTCCCCCCTCCCCCTCAAAAAAAAAACCCACCATGATTCAGGGGCAGTAGTATCACCTCCCGACTGCCTGTTAGCCTTACCTGTGTTGCTCTTGGAAAAGTGATCCACCACAGATCACTCTTTAAAGAGCGATGCATGTCTAAACAAACCCTTAAAGGGCAGCTCTGACTGAATAACACCTTAACAAACAAAGCATGGCACCCATCATGGGAACACAGGTGTGCCCTATATCTCAATGTCCAAGATGTTGCAAGGACAATAAGCCTATGGCTCTCATTGGTTGAGTACTGGTTAATAGCAACAATGCTCCAGTAGCTGCCTGCTATTAAAAGGAAGCCTGTCAAAAATATGTACCGGTTTATGAAAAAAAAAAAAAAAAATGCTGTTTCAATGTTATGCTAATCCAACCACTTTGTTATTTTAATTGTGGGCCCTTGTTTCACACTTTTCCCCTCCTAGGTCAGGGACTCAAAGTACAGACGCCATGGGATTAGCATTATAGCCAGGCAATCAGCATTCCAAATTAGGTCAGCAATAGCAGCCTAACAGCCATCTTGAGTAGGAGCACTGCACTAAGTTACTATAGTACAGGTTTAGCATCTGCATCCAGAATGAGCAGAGGCTTTTGCGGTCACATCAAAAGAACTAAAGAATTTTCAAGCACTATTACGAAATTCAAATGCATGTTGTCAGAAGGTGCCCATACACCCAAGAAGCCTGTCACAGGGTCTGAACAACTGCAGTTGGATTTGAAGACAACATATGAACATTATGTCATCTTGTTAATTTCTACTGTTCCCAGTGCCAGCACCAAAGCTGTCTGCAACATGATGCAGTTTGAACTCCTGAAAGCTGTCACCTTGGTAATATCATGGCATATACGGTGAACCACACAGCTCCAAAATGACATAACATATAGCTCAAGACCTGTGGAGAGAATAGGGTAGCATAAAGTTATATGTTGCAGGGCTTTTTATTCACCTTCATGGCTTCATTACACATAGGTGCTGGAATTAGAGTAAGCATTCCAAGGACAGGAGCTCAGGCTTCAAGCTTGTCTGAGATCAGGATAACATCTTTGGAGTATGCATCTTCCAACACAATCAGTGGCTGCTCCCTTATCACTTTTACAAGCTCACTCACTAGCAGGTTACCGCAAAGAAATGCAGCAAATCTAACGACATAACACATAGGAAGAACACCCAACCATCTATTTTTTGTGGTGTGCTGCATAAAATTTTTTTTTTTTTAGAGATATATATATATATTCTATAGGTTGCCTTACTGCAAAGCGCACAATATAGAAATAAAGCCCTGCAACACATTGAGCCAACATGATATGCACCCTGAAACGAAGAGGCTGTCATTGCTGATGTCACATTCTTGTATGATATATGCCTGACAGTTATGCACATCCCCTGACTTCAGTACTTTGAGTTACTAACCCTGAACAAGCATGCAGTGCACAACTGGTGACTAAGGATGAGCTCTGGCGTGTTCGCATAGTACACGTGCAGATCCCGCCAGGAAGTCGGCACCACGCTGCGCTAATCACAGCCAGGGAGACATTTCCCGATCTCTGCAGACGAGCATCGGGACAACGTCTCCCTGGCTGTGATTAGCGCGGTGCCGACTTCCTGGCGGGCTCTGCACATGTACTATGCGAACACGCCAGAGCTCATCCTTACTGGTGACTTTCTTAATATGAGGACTTGTCCTGGGTTAATGAAGTATTGAAGCCTGAAAGCCTACATAACTAGCACTTTCAGAAGGAGGTCAGCAATGGCAGCCCCCTGCTTTTTTTCTTAGGAACGGCTACAGTTCAATAATACTGGTATGGCCTACAGGAAGCACCAAAAGCCATTAAACTGCGGTGTAAAAAACAAAAAAAATCTGAACATACCCCTCCTCTTCACTCTTTTACCTGTAGAAAACTGAAACATTTTTTTCTTTCTCCTTAGAGTGACCGTTCCATTAAGATCATGGGTATCTTCAGTCACTATGAAAATTCCTCGAAATTCTGGAATCATCACGACGTACCACAAAATTGATAGATTTCCCAAAGGCAGACCTTCTTTGAAAAGCTAGCTATGTTGAGTCACGGGTGTTATGAAAAAGAGTCCATTTATTGGTGAAAATATTTAAGTTGGTCAATATGCAGCTTAAATGGTGTCCAGTCTAATTTTTTTTTTTTTTTTTAATCTACGAGCAATATGATTTAGAAACTACAAGCTGTATCTCCTACAAGTTACTATGAAGATTGCACACATTGAGAACAACCAAACAAGCTCTGATAATGCTAGCTTTACATCATCAGGTGGGTAGGGTAAAGTCGTTTAGTGCTAAATGAATACACCTGGGTTCCAACAAACAGACATAGTAAAGCTGGGATAGACTTCCTGGACAACCACATTTAAAAAAGAAGTTCCACTTTTGTTTCAAAATTTTGCAAAAAGTATACTATATCTTTGGAACAGAAGATACCATTTTGCAATTAGAATTTGGAAGCAAATATAGTGTCCTGTTTTTTCTTTTCTCTTTTTTTAACAGGATGCAGATCTGTACTGCAGGACTGTGTGGGCTCACAAAAGCAATTGTTAGTATCTCTATTATGCTACTAAGCCCTGGTTCACACTGGTGCGATTTGACATGTCAAATCGCATGTCAAAACGGCGATATTTGCCGCAAATTGCCGGCAATGGCACCGTCCTAATCGGTGCGGCGCTGCACCGATTTCAAAAAGTAGTTTCTATACTACTTTTTGTGATTTTGGCCGCGATTTACATTGACATCTGTGTCAGATGTCTTTGTAATCGCGGCTGAAATCGGGACTGCCAGCAAGAGTGAAATCGTGCGAGTTCAGCTGAACTCGCACGGCTTCACTCCCGCAGCCCAGTGTGAACCTGGGCTAAAGTTGCTAGTAATTAATTGCTAAAAGTAGTGATCAAGCAATTACATAATCACAAACTATTCTAAATGTGTGTGATTAATTGCTACTATAAGCTTTTTTTGTAGATTTCACCATAATGATCTATTTGTTTCATAGGTGTAGAGACAAAAAAATGGTAAACCAAAATTGCAGATATGCCCCTGGCCTTATCTGGTTGGCACCTTACTAGCTACACAGCCTTTGGACATCTATATTCAAAAGGAGGAAGACGAGCACATGGGTGACCTATGAAAAGCAGTGCTCAAGTGAAACTGTTACTTATAGCAACCATTCAGGCTGAATTAAAGATTTTTCTGCCATATGTGTTACCAGCATTTTCATAGATCACCCCAGATTTGAAATCTGTGACATGATAATAATACTGAGGCTGGGTTCACACTTGTGCGGTGCGAATTCCAGCTCTCTTATCTCTGCAAAAGGATAAGAGAACTGTTCAGCAGATCATCTCTGTTTTTAGCTGCGAATTTGGTGACCTGGGAGAGAGGAGGGGGAGGGGGGAAGTGTAGTGAAGAGAAGGAGAGAAATCCTGATGAGAACTGAACACATCTGCGAATCAGATGCGTGCCCATACAAAATAATGGACCTGAATTCGCACCTGAGCAGCACCGCAATGTCTAGAAAACGCACACTTTTTTTGGGCAATGCGCAGTGCGAATGCATCGCACATATGTGAACCAGCCTCATTGAAATCAATGTATTTTATAATGTTATGGGAATTGGATGCGGTGTAAGCCGCAACCAATTTGCATAGGTGTGAACCTGGCCTAATAGTACAGGCAGGGGAAAGAAAAGTAGACACAGGTGGGTGGAGATGAGAAATGTAGTTCACCAGCTCAGAGTGGGATAAGTGCATTGCACTGTGAAATGCAATTTCAGCTAACATTGGAATTGAGATTTCATTGCTGATTAAAGTCAATTAAACTCCAGCCCCAAATGTTTTTATTTTCTGGATGCCCATCTTTTGTCTAAGGCCACTTTCACACTGAGGCGCTTGAAAAACTGCCAGTAAAACACTGAGCACGTTTGAAGCGCTTTTCAGGCGCTTTTGAAGCGCTTTCAATTCATTTCAAAGGAGAGGGGCGTTTTTTTAGCGCACTGCCCCAGTGTGAAAGGATTCATTAGTTTTAATGGAAATAAGTTTTCAGGCGCTTTTTTTAGCGTGAAAGCGCCTGAAAAGCGCCTCAGTGTAAAAGTGTTCTAAGACAATGCCTTTGAGTGTAAGGCCCCTTTCACACTGAGACGCTTGCAGTTGTTATTGCGCTAAAAATAGCGCCTGCAATGCGCCCTGAAAACGCTGCTCCTTTCTATCCAGTGTGAAAGCCTGAGGGCTTTCACACTGGAGTGGTGCGCTGGCAGGAGGGTCAAAAAACTCCTGCAAGTCACATCTTTGAGGCGCGATAGGAGCAGTAAAAATACCGCTCCTATAGCGCCCCTGTCCATTGAAATCAATGGGGTAGCACCTCCAAAACGCCCACAAAACGCTGCAAAGAGGCGTTATTGCAGGTGTTTTTAACCCCTTTTCGGCCACTAGCGGGGGTTAAAATCACCCCGCTAGCGCCCGCAAATCGCGACAAAAACTACGGTATAGCGGCGCTATACCGCCAGCGCATCCAGTGCTTCAGTGTGAAAGTAGCCAAACTGTATGGCAGCTAGAATTGTCAGAATTAGATGTGCAATGTGCAGCCATAAGCAATCCACAGTCCTACAAGGATTCTGTTTAAGGTCCTGCTGTATGGAACTAGTGTGAATACTGTTTTAAATATGTTTGAATAAGGTATTCCCTATACCAGTGGTTCTCAACCTGGGGTATGCAAAAAAAAAAAAAAATGGCGGAACAAGGCAGTGTGGGATATGTGGTGCAGTCAGCACTGGGTACCGCCATTTTTTTTTTTTCTGTGACTAAATAGTGGGGTTTATTTACTAAAATCCACTTTGCACTAGAAGTGCATTCGCTGTAGATCTGAGGGGGACATGCAAGGAAAATAAAAAAAACAGCATTTTAGCTTGCACATGATTGGATGATAACATCAGCATAGCTTTCCCTCATTTCAGATCTTCCCCTCAGATTTACAGCGACTGCACTTCCAAGTGCACTTGAAGCGCACTTGCAGTGCAGAGTTAGTTTTTCCTTTAGTAAATCAACCCCAATGTGTTGCTCGATCGCTAAGCGACACTAGACAGCAGCAACAAAGGGCTCGGTGCTTACGTTCTGCCCATCACTATCAACAGTCACAGGATGCTACCACATCATGCACTCTACAGGTGCCCATCTTTTCTCTTGAGTCTATGCTGCAACAGCAGCATGCCGACATGCTTGCCACATTTTGTACTGCACAGTGGCCTGACATGCTGCAGTACTCAATGAAAGAATGTGCCTGGGGAGAGGAGCCTCACTGTGCCCAAGTGCCCACTCTTTCCATTGACACAGCATTATGTGACCACTGCATTGCCACATCTCCACCTGACAGTTGTAGAAAAGATGACATGAGAAAGCTTGGAGAGGAGCCAAGAAACACAGAGTGTTCATGAATAACATTGCTCTGTCAATCTGGGATTCAAGCCAGTAAATTACCTTATTATTCCATAGGTCCTCCAAAGTTGGATAGGACTATAAAACAACAAATCCATAAACATTTGTTGCCTACGCCAGTGTTTCTCAACTCCAGACCTCAAGGCGCTCCAACAGGTCATGTTTTCAGGATTTCCCTGAGATGAAACAGCTGTGGTAACTACTAAGGCAGTAAAACTGATCAAATGACCTGTGTAAAAAAATGGAAAGCCTGAAAACATGACCTGTTGGGACGCCTTGAGGACTGGAGTTGAGAAACACTCATCTAAGCAACTCTGAGGAAGGAGGTGTGCCCCCAAAACGCGTTAACCTGCCAGCATAGCAGGGTGTTGTTGGAGTAAGCGTATTCTGCACTGTATGGCATCTTCTGGTTTACACACTCTTACATGTTGCACTTTTGTGAGTATCCATTTTAACCAGTTTTATATTTTCCAATAAATATTTGGTAATGCACTAAGGCCCCTTTCACACGGGGCGGATCCGTGCAGATCCGCCCCGTGAAGCTCCGCTTGCTCAGCGGGGATCGCTCCGTTGATCCCCGCTGAGCCGACGGATGACTGGGCGGTCCCCGCACACTGTGCAGGGACCGCCCTGTCAGAGCGCCGCTCTCCCCTATGGGGAATCGGATGACGACGGACCGTAGAGTCCGTCGTCATCCGATCCGCTCCGCCGACGGAAGGAAAAATAGGGTTTTCCTCCGTCACACTTTGGCGGAGCGGAGCGGAGCGGATGTCAGCGGACATGTCTCCGCTGACATCCGTGCCTCCATAGGGGTACATGGAGGATCCGTTTTCAGGTCCGCCTAAAAAACTGACAGGCGGACCTGAACGGACCTCCGTGTGAAAGAGCCCTAAGTGTTTGCGCCTTCCTATTTGTTTTTTTTTTGTAGTACAAACATTTTGCTATTACAAAAGCTACAAGGTATGGAAATATCTGCCAAGAGATACAATTCATGGAAATGGGCTGCCAAGGACTATGCGAATGAAAACCATTTCCCATCACTTATTCCTGCCCAAATCCTATAACACCTAACATACTGTAATTCCCAAAGACCCATTTACACTGATGTGTTGTAGTAGCATGTTTTCTGCCACTCAAGGTAACCTAAAATGCATTGGGTTGTGATACCATTAATTTTGGATCAAAGCCAATACACTATTCACTGTATCCTCCATTGCCACTATCAGTGCGCATGCTCTGGCAGATCCTTTCTGCTTCCTCCTTACTTTTATGGATGCTTCCCCACATGATTTAAATAACAGAATGTGCCTTGATGCACACCATGATGCACCTCCATCACCATGTAACATAAAATTACGGCAGTTTGCCCTTAGGACTTTAAATGAGTTGCGACACACCATGTAGTAAAATACATGTTATCCAGATTTAATAATACATAAAATGCCAACAGATCAACATGAGCAGGTACCATATTATCAAACAGAGTTGTAGTGTAGAACATAATTTGGTTTTGTAACCAAGTACAATATTCCAGAGAACAACCCATAATGGGTATAAAAATGCATCATTGTGACCGACGCGTTTCGCGAACATGCGTTTACTTCCTCAGGGGTTGATGCATACACAGTTATCTATGAAATAAAACAATTTTGAAAATGTATCAAGGATAGTGGATGATATACTATTGGTACAATAAAGTAATGACAAAGAGCCACCACAGGGGGCCCATACTTACAAATCTGTTAAAAAATTGAATCACATGATCATACTCCACTGGAGACTGCTAAAAACGGGAACTGTGAACATAAGATCCACGAGGGCTGGGCGGGACAAACAGAACAGGACCCAAGTCCAAACCAACATAAAGTAGTATCCACGTTGATGGCTATGGAAAACATACCTATGTATCAGATAATCTTCTCTAATGTATATGAATGTAGTATCAACAACCAATAAAATATTGGTAAAGGGGTATATAATGAGTGTAGGTGTAAGCTGATATAACCATAGTTATGTCTGAATACATAAGGGATATTCACTAGCTCAGCGTCAAATTTGACATCTGTGTAGGTACATGTCCCTGAATGCAGTCAGTGTGCATTTGGGGACCCATACATACCTGCACGGCTGTCAAATTGGGGCCAGCAGCTGTGTCCATGTGTCCACCAATGGAACACCTGTGCATCCTGTGCAGATAAAGATGGTCCTTTGCACGGGTGGAAGGATAGGAACGCCCACGTGAATGAGGCCTTTAAGTCGTTTTGAACTTGGATAAAGCCTCATGTTTCCTCAAACACAATGTACTGTATAAGTTTGATTTAGACAGTGTCCCAAACGCATTACAGAAAACCCATAATGATACTCATTCATTCATTTCAACTACATTTTATCAATAAGAGCACAGAAAACATGTAAAAAGAAAACCACAATTTATCTTGATCGTTTGTATAAAGTAAATATAAGCGAAAGAACATTGATCTCCCAGCAGCCCTTTCACAAGTTCATGCTTCCCTGTGGCTCAGTCATTGTGATTAAGGAGTTTAATATGATCTCAGTTCTACCTCATCATTCTTATTTATAGCATAACACATTGTGGGCATGTGTTACTATCATATACAAATCATCTGTGAATTCAGCTGCAAATGACTAATATTCTACATAACACCTTCTAAAAGTGTTTGTCTCTTATTATGTTCAGGGCCCTCTGATTCTATAGAGATGAATAGTAAAGAATGCATCATTAAGACTGAATTTCAGGTTTGGATATTTTTGCCTAGTTACATTGGCCCAGCCTGGATCAGTGGAAGCATGCATATTTTATACCTGGCCAATCACTGTGAAAGAAGAAAATCGCTGTAGTAGCTTTCTGGATCCCATGTATACAGGTGGTCACTCAGAGAATGCTTTGTATTTGTCTTAATGAATACAAGATTTTGCTAAATTAAAGAGGTGGTGCTTGTGTTGTCACCGCCCCACCTCTCTACTTTGTCCAGACAAGAGAAAATGAAAAACATTATTTGAATGGTGCCGCCGCTGAGCAGGCAATCCCCTGTGTTCACTATACAGCAGGGCAGCTGCTCGGCACAGGATCAGGAAGAAAGCGAAGATCGCTGCAGTAGCAGCAACTACTATAGTGATTTTCCACTTCAACAGGTACCAGCCAGTGATACCTACTTACATTGGTCCAAGCTAGACTGGTTTAGCTATGCAAAATTATCCATACCTGGAATTCAGCTTTAAATATGAACATAAAAAGCAGTGTGAATAAGCCCTGAAGCATGCATTTATATTCCTTAAAATATACCTAAAGGCTATTCCATTGTATAGAGTATGGAATGGTTAAAATCCCTATCATTTTGTTTTCCATTTACTTTTTATGCCGGGAAAGTGGTCACCACTCACCAGGGCAGAGATTTTAATGCCATAGCAGGATCACAAACAGAATGAAAAAACTAAACAGGGATTTTTACAATTTTCTACGCGTCTAGGGACAATCAAGGGGGTAAATGTTTGCCTAACAGGGTGTAATGTGTGCTACTTTTACCTAAAAATGTGGCTGTTTTTTCTCCCTTTTTCTCAGGGAGAGGAAACAGACAGATTGCTGTTCACTGTACACAGAGTTCTGTGTGTTTGTAAACACAGAACTCTATGTGTGATTGGACACAGCCGATAAGCAAGTTATAGCTGAAATCTGCTGCCAAACTCATGCTGTGTCCTATCACAGCATGGGTCGGCAGAGCGTACACGCACACGCACCCCAAACACGCAAACAATCCGGCAATGTGCATGTACGTTTCCGTGCCTGCTCGCAGTATATTTACTTTCAGTGGTCCGCAGCAGGTTAAAGAACTAGTAATTTATTTTTTTAAAGAAATAACAAACATGTTATACTTACCTCCTCTGTGCAGTTGGTTTTGCACAGAGCAGCCTGGATCCTCCTCTTCTCGGGTCACTCTCTGCTGCTCCTGGCCCCTCCCTCCTGTTCAGTGTCCCCACAGCAAGCAGCTTGCTATGGGGCCACCCGAGCTGAGTCACAGCTCCATGTGTCTATTCAGACATGGAGCCCTGATCCGAACCCACCCCTCTCTCTTTTTGGCTAACTGACTTTGATTGACAGCCGTGGTAACCAATGCTGTGTCTCAGCCAATCAGGAGGAGAGTCCCGGATGGCTAAGACACTCGTGGACATCACTGGAGAGAGATGGGGCTCAGGTAAGTAATTCGGGGGATGCTGGGGAGGCTGCTACACACAGAAGGTTTTTTATCTTAATGCATAGAATACATTATGATAATAAAAAAACTTCTGCCTTTACAACTCCTTTAAAATCTAAGTAAAGTTACACAAAAGAGCTGAAATTGACATTCACCCATATATAAAAAAAAAATGGTCTGTTACATTTTCTTTAACATTCCTGTATAACCTGTTGTAGTAGAGTATTCAGCACTTTAGCCCAAGAAAGCATACATAATGCAGTTGGCAGTTAGTTTTCTATGACATTAGCGTAGAAAAGTTAGAGGTGTGCAGGAAATGCTATCTCACCCTTCATCTCATATATTTTTAGCTCTGATAATTTGCTAAATGTTAATTTTTATCGACACCATTATTATATATCAATATTTCATTTTGCTTATTACCCCTTTAATTGTCAGATACATCTTTTGTATACTACTACGTAGTACCATTGTATGTAGTATTTGAAATGAATACATTGTTGTATTTTTTATACTGACAGTTAATATTAAGTGTTAAAAATTGCTATTTTATGTACACATAGTATACATTTTCATAGAAATGTTTTATCCGATGCATTGTTTCCTAAACCATAGAATGTGTACCATTATATCTAGACTGGACATAATCATTGAAGGTGGTACACAACATGGCGTAGGCTTTAGTGTCCAGGAAAACCTTGCTGGAATATACAGTATATGATTGCTCTAATGTTGGATAGCCTTAACAATTAACCACTTCCTTACTGGGCACATAACCCCCTTCCTGCCCAGGCGAAATTTCAGCTTTCGGCACTGTCACGCTTTGAATGACAATTGCGCGGTCGTGCGACGTGGCTCCCAAACAAAATTGACGTCCTTTTTTTCCCACAAATAGAGCTTTCTTTTGGTAGTATTTGATCATTTCTGCAGTTTTTATTTTTTGCGCTATAAACAAAAAAAGAGCGACAATTTTGAAAAAAAAACACAATCTTTTTTACTTTTTGCTATAATAAATATCCCCATTTTTATTTAAAAAACTATTTTTTTTCTCAGTTTAGGCCGATACGTATTCTTCTACCTATTGTAGGTAAAAAAAATCGCAATAAGCGTATAGTGATTGGTTTGCGCAAAAGTTATAGCGCCTACAAAATAGGGGATAGAATTATGAATTTTTTTTGTATTATATTTTTTTTACTAGTATTGGCGGCGATCTGCGATTTTTATTGTGACTGCGACATTATGGTGGACACATCGGACACTTTTGACACATTTTTGGGACCATTCACATTTATACAGCGATTAGTGCTATAAATATGCACTGATTACTGTATAAATGTGACTGGCAGGGAAGGGGTTAACACTAGGGGGCGGGAAGGGGTTAAATGTGTACCCTGCTAGGTGATTGTTACTGTGGGGGGAGGGGACTGACTGGGGGAGGAGACCGATCTGTGTCCCTATGTACAAAGGACACAGCATCGGTCTCCTCTCTCCCTGACAGGACATGGATCTCTGTGTTTACACACAGAGATCCACGTCCCTGCTCTGTGACAGCCGATCGCGTGAACCTGGCGGACATCGCGGCCGCCAGGCACGCGCATCGGCACCCGCGTGACACAGCGGGCACAGCTTTTCCCCGATGCGCGCCCGCGGAAGTAAACAGGAGGACGTCCATGGACGTCCTCCCGGCAATTGAGCGCCGCAATGCGGCCGTCTTTTGACCACGGCCCGGGCGCGAAGTGGTTAAGCCTGAAGTACTACATTTTAAAATGAACAAAGTGCAGTGAAGAGACATCAAATTAACATCCAATCATGTGCAGAATATTTGAACAAATATAGCCTCTCCTATGCATGACTTGATGTTTGAAGTGAACACAGGTTCATGTCAAGTCAAACTACTGCCTTCACCTTACTTCCCACTTTAGTAAATCAGGCAGCTTGACATTTGTAGAGGATCGGAATGAGATGACCAATGAAAAGAATCAATGGTCACTTTGTGGGCAAGTTCCGTGGCCAAGAATGTGACATGACATCCATTACCCTACAAAATCATGAAAACCCTGTGACATTTTCATTGTACTTTTTCAAGTACCGTATATACTCGAGTATAAGCTGACCCGAATATAAGCCGAGGCACCTAATTTTACCACAAAAAATGGGAAAACCTATTGACTCGAGTATAAGCCTAGGGTGTCCATCTTCATGCCTCACTGTGCCTCACTTTGCCTCACTGTGTCCATGTGCATGCCTCACTGTGCCTTACTGTGTCCATGCCTTACTGTGTCCATGCCTCACTGTGCCCATGCCTCACTGTGCCCATGCCTCACTGTGCCCATGTGCATGCCTCACTGTGCCTTACTGTGTCCATGCCTCACTGTGTCCATGCCTCACTGTGCCCATGCCTCACTGTGCCCATTGCCTCACTGTGCCCATTGCCTAACTGTGCCCATGCCTCACTGTCACTGTGCCTATGTCTCACTGTGCCCAATCTCCCTACCTGATCTCCGGCGCTGTGTGACTAGACTGACTTTTAACATGGGAGTCTATAGAAGAGGTGCCTGGCTTTGAAAAATTTGTGTTCCCCATCCGTAGGTCCCCTGAACAACAAACTTTGCACACTTATAGAGTAAGAGTGGGGCTACATGTGTGCCAAGTTTGGAGTCCAGGGACCTAGGGCCAGCCAGTACCGGGTCCCCAAAATCACTGGAGAAATTACTGTTTAACATTGGAGTCTATGGAAGTGGTGCCCGGCTTTGAAAAATCAGTGTTCCCGTAGGACCCCGGACAACAACCTTTCCACACTTGTAGAGGAAGAGTGGGGCTACATGTGTGCCAAGTTTGGAGTCCAAGGGACCTACAGCTGGGCGGGAACAGGCACACAATTTGAAGATCGACACAGACTCGAGAATAAGCCGAGGGGGGCATTTTCAGCACAAAAAAATGTGCTGAATAACTCAGCTTATACTCGAGTATATACGGTACTTCCTATTTGTCACACTATATGGTGCTATTGTTGGGACAAATATTTAATAAAATACTGCCATACTGGCAATAAGGAGAATAGAGGATTGTTTACTGTATTGCATTTGTAATTGTCGTGTCGCATCTTTGAGACAATACTACCACCAAATCTGTCTTTAAAGTTGACCTATGAATAGAACTTGCTCTCCTCTGCCTGCTCATACCTTCCTGTTACACAATTGGGAAAAAACAAACAAATTTAAATAATAAATACACTTTTTAGTTTTCCATTCTTCAATTCCTGAATTCTTGCCTCGGCGAGGATGGCATATGCAGTGTTTCAGTGACATATACAGTGAATATAAAAAGTCTACACACTACTGTTAAAATGTCAGATTTCTGTGATGTCAAAAAAATGAGAGAAAGATAAATAATTTCAGAACTTTTTCCACCTTTAATGTGACCTATAAACTGTACAACTCAGTTGAACAACAAACTGAAATCTTTTAGGTGGAGGGAAGTAAACATCAAAAACTAAAATAATATGTTTGCATAAGTGTGCACGCCATTAAACTAATACTTTGTTGAAGCACCTTTTGAATTTATTACAGCACTCAATCTTTTTGGGTATGTCTATCAGCATGGCACATCTTGACTTGGCAATATTTGCCCACTCCTCTTATCAAAAACACTCAAAATCTGTCAGATTGTGAGGGCATCTCCTGTGCACAGCCCTCTTCAGATCACCCCACAGATTTTCAATCGGATTCAGGTCTGGGTTCTGGCTGGGCCATTCCAAAACTTTAATCTTCTTCTGGTGAAGCCATTCCTTTGTTGATTTGGATGTATGCTTTGGGTCATTGTCATGCTGAAAGATGAATGAAGTTCCTCTTCATCTGTTGCAGGAACTACTTTTGGGAATCGGTGCGGCACCGCAAAGTCGGTGTTGCACCGATTCGGATGGTGCCGTTGCCGGCAATAGGCAGCAATTTGTCCAAACGGCCCGATGTCAACGTGCGCTTAAACTCATGTTAAATAGGAGTCAGTACACATGTCATCATATAAAGTGTCTCTGATTAACCCCAAATATAGTTCAGCAGTTCTAGTAACATTTTTTAGTCGCATCCTACAGCAAAATCCATGGTCCATAGAAAGCTTCTAAAGCATCACAGGGATCTCATTGTTAAAAGGTATTAGTCAGGAGAAGGGTACAAAAGAACTTTCAAGGCATTAGATGTACCATGGAACACAGTGAAGACAGTCATCATAAAGTGGAGAAAATATGGCGCAACAGTGACAAGAACTGGACGTCCCTCCAAAATTTCAGAAAAGACGAAAAATATAACTGGTCAGGGAGGCTGCCAAGAGGCCTACAGCAACATTAAAGGAGCTGCAGGAATATCTGGCAAGTACTGGCTGTGTGGTACATGTGCCAACCATCTCCCGTATTCTTCATATGTCTGGGCTATGGGGTAGTGTGGCAAGACAGAAACCTTTTGTTTTGAAGAAAAACATCCAAGCCGGGCTAAATTTAGCAAAAACACATCTCAAGTCTCCCAAAAGCACGTGGGAAAGGTTGAACTTTTTGGCCATATATCCAAAAGATATGTTTGGAGCAAAAACAACACTGCACATCACCAAAAAAACACCATACCCACAGTGAAGCATGGTGATGGCAGCATCGTGCTTTGGGGCTGTTTTTCTTCAGCTGGAACAGGGGCCTTAGTCAAGGTAGAGGGAATTATGAACAGTTCCAAATACCAGTCAATTTTGGCACAAAACCTTCAGGCTTCTGCTAGATGTCTCTGAAATTGCTCCCGAAGTCGGACTGACATGCGGGTTTGAAATCGTGTGAGTTCAGCTGAACTCGCACGATTTCAAACCCGCATCAGTGTGAAACTAGGCTTAATGTGATTGCTTAATTCTGAACACAGCTACATCCCCAGTTATAAGATGTGTGCACACTTATGCAACCACACTATTTTTTTTTTTTTTTACCCGTCTGTCTGTCTGTGCTTGTGCAATATGCCCCCCCACCACCACCACCACTGAATGCACAGAAAGCAGCAGGTCTATGTCAGTCTGCAAATATGCCAGATCTCATGTCAGAATGGCGGTGAGGAGCAGAATGGAGAAGAATACTTTTGGCTGCCAGGAAGACAACACTGGACCCCATAGATTGGTAAGTATATTTTTGGGTTTCACGCAGGGCCAATTATCAGAGATTAGAAATGTACTTGTTGCTAGGAGGTTAAGAATATGGTGTCTTCCTCTGGGACAATTATCAGGGATTAGAAATGTAATTGTAGCTAGGAGGTTAAGGACATGGTGTGGTTGATATGATTCCATTACCCTCCCAACTTCTGCAAATAGCTTATCTGTTTTTAAAGGATAAGTTCCCCTTTTGTAACATGTTGCATGTTACACCCATAATCAGGGTGTAACATGTAACATGTTACAAATGGACCGGCCCCCCGCACCCCCCAGGCTCCCAAATCTGGCAGCTAGAGGGGATCTTCTCTCCCCCCGCTAGCTGTCACAATTTTATAATCAAATTTTTAATCTGATCGAACTGGGCTTCTCCTGCCCATCCACATCATCTATTCACAGTCCTCTGTGCATGGTAAATGACAAGGTCCTGTGTTCTATCAGATTACCGCTACCCATCAGGTCGTATAATGGAAGTGACGTTCCGACCAATAAATTCTCACTGCGGATGCACGATGCGTTCTAATATGTATTCCATGGCGCTATGCGTTCCAAACACTTCATGATCTGACGGATAGCAGTAATCTGATAGAACACCCATGCGGACATCTTACTATACCCAGCTAGTGTGTGGAACGCATAGCGCCCTGGAACGCTTGTTAGAACACTTAGCTCATGCGCAGTAAGTACTTTTTGGTCGGAACGTCACTTCCGTTACATGATCTGATGGGTTGCGGTAATCTGAAAGAACACCGGCAGCACTTGTGGCTGTTGGCTTGTAGTTTTCAATGAACTACCATGGCGCTGCGGAGTGCTGTGGTAGTTCATTCTCTCTTCCTGTCAGATTATATCTGTTTGCCCATACGGGATGTATAGGTACACAGATACGCTGACCGTGTGCAGGAGACCTGTGTGGCATCAGCAATCTGCTGATCACTGGTGCAATGCCTTAGGAACACAAAATAATAAATGCACACAGAGGTGGCTCTCTAATTAGGCAAGTTAGGCGGTCACCTAAGGCCTCGCACTCACAGGGGCATCCCGGCCGCCTAATTTGCCTGTGATCAATACTAATGTCGGCATCATCGGATCTCTCTATTACCCCTCTCTCTTTTTCACCTCCCCCTCTCTCCCCCCTCTTGCATTGGCTGAATATGTCTGATGGGTGAGGAGGGTGCCCTGGAAGTGGTGCTGATCACCTGTGTGCTAGATCCGTGCATTTTCTGCAGCCATTTTTCTTGTTTGAATTATTTTTCCCATTATTGGCGTGAGTGGGACCTCATGTATAAGTTTTGTCTAAGGCCTCACAAAGCCTAAAGCCGCCTCTATGCACATTTTTTTACCTGCAAAAAAATGTGCATTTATTATTTTTTGTTAAAAGGTGAACTTATGCTTAAAGGGGTTGTAAAGGTTCGTTTTTTATTTTCTAAATAGGTTCCTTTAAGCTAGTGCATTGTTGGTTCACTTACCTTTTCCTTTGATTTCCCTTCTAAATATTTTTTTTCTTTGTTTTCTTTGTCTGAATTTCTCACTTCCTGTTCCTCCTCAGTAAGCTGTTCAGTAAGCTGTTCTGGCTGACTCCACACCACTCATATGATGGTGTGAAGTTTAGTGGGGAGAAACAGGAAGTGAGAAATTCAGACAAAGTAAACAAACCTTTAGAAGGTAAATCAAAGGAAAAGTTAAGTGAAGCATCAATGCAGTAGCTTAAAGGAACCTATTTAGAAAATAAAAAACAAACCTTTACAACCCCTTTAAGGCTGGGTTTACACTGGAGAATGCAGAGGCTCACAGCAGGAGTCCGGGGTGTCTCCATTCACCATTTCAGGTCCGATTTCAGACCGAACTTTGGGCTGAATTCGGACCTGAAACGGACCAAAAGATGCACAGGGCCCCTGTGCAATTCACACCAGAGCCGATGCGGAGGTGTGTGAAGCGGCTCCACAGAGAGCCGGTCACAATCTCCTGCTATGTGAATTAGATGCGGGAGAACCTGCATCCAATTCACACTGGTGTGAACCCAGTCTGAAGACTTCACAAGAGAGATGACTGTTAAGCCCTGTACACACGATCAGATTTCCTATGGATTCAAATCCGATGGATTTTTCCATCGGAATTCCGATGAAGCTGACTTCCATCAGTCTTGCCCACACACCATCAGTCAAAAATCCGACCGTCCCAAACGCCGTGACGTAAAACACTCCCACAAGCCAAGAAAAATTAAGTTCAATGCTTCTGAGCATGCGTCAACTTGATTCTGAGCATGCGTGGGTTTTTTCTCCGATGGAGTTCCACACAGACGATCGGAATTTGCTATAGTTTTTTTTTCCATCGGATAAATTTAAAACATGTTCTATTTTTTCTCACCGATGGAAAAAAGACCGATGGGGCCCACACACAATAGGTTTGTCCGATGAAAAAAGTCCATCAGACTGTTTTCATCGGTAAAATCGATCGTGTGTACAGGGCATAACAGTTCTGTCAGAGCTTCAATGGGTGGATTCATATACACCTTACCGACACATACATGAATCTGTAGTAAGTTCTGCCATTTCTCGCACTACTGTGAGCCTCTCTACTACACTCCTTATGAATTCCAGGTTTGATTACTGACTGCAGTAAAATGGGATAATCTAGGTTCATGGGCTTATGGCATCTTATATCCTCTTTTAATATACCAATTATCCCCCTTCTTATATTATGCAATATGCTTCCTATAGCCAATTATTACAGCTACACAAGAATAATTCCACTTTAGAAGACTTTGTCATTTACATTAATTACAGGATTTCTTGAGGACTAAAAGCTATCACTCTGAAACTGCAGATAAGAATGACCAGAAACATTAATGAGGTATTATGATGATATATCTCTACTCAGAAAAACTCACCAGACAGATATAACTACGTTTTTAAGCAGACTTGCACTTCATATTCCTTGCCGAAACGTTGTATAAAAGTGTAAGAAATCTCTTGTGGGGGATAAAAAGTGAATATTATAGTAATGCCTTTCCTTCAGATTTCTAAGTGCAGGGGGTAACATCATCATATTGGTGACAAGATTCCAGGGAATGGTGAGTATTCCAAATATCATAAGAAGATGTTGCAGCACAATGCTGGGAGCATAGGGTTAACACCTGTAATAATGGTGTACTCTATGTACATTACCTTTTTTCAACATGTCCTAATATTCTTCTTTTTTTATATATATATTTACATGTGGACCAAGCTGTTCAGCAAAAGTGACAGTTACAAGAAATGAGACAGGCATGTCAAACTGGTGTTTTATGGATTGCATGCGACCCTTTCGCCCTTTTCTCCATTAATCTATTAAGGTATAGGAATTAAAAACACAAAACAAATGTGCTTCCAGCTGTTCTCTAGTTGATAAATCTTCCTTAGATGATTTTGCAGCTAAATTCTGCAGAAAATATGTTCTGCCCCCTTTCTCTAAGACATTAAAAAAGGTAGGCACAGATAGAATTATTTATTATTAAAAAATGTTTTACAATGCAATGGGGCTGTGCCCGCACTGTACGGGTCAACTGCTCGTTTCTATCTAGGGCAGGGATATGCAATTAGCGGACCTCCAGCTCTTGCAAAACTACAAGTTCCATCATGCCTCTGCCTCTGGGTGTCATGCTTGTGGCTGTCAGTCTTGCTATGCCTCATGGGAATTGTAGTTCTGCAACAGCTGGAGGTCTGCTAATTGCATACCCCTGATCTAGGGTATTGGAGAATGGAGATATACTTACCTAAACCTCCAATCCTCCCAGCACAAGACTGGTCCCTGTGGTTCCTACCCCAACCCCCCGCGGTCTAGTGGTCTTCTGTGGTAGACTGTTCTTGACATCATTAAACCCACAGACCTGCACTGGATGTGAGGACGTCGGGAACAGTCCACGGCTGGATGGTGGGGGAACGCCATTTGCAGGCAGAGCAGAGGATCAAGTGAGTATAAGCTTTCTCCATAGATAAAAACGAACAGGTGACCCATATATTGCAGGCACAGCTTCACTGCATTGAAAAACTTTTTTGCCTGTAGTTGGTCTTTAAATACAACTTATCCAATGTAGTTACAGGTACAAAACAGACATAATTGCAAAGGATACCTAAACAACAGAACAACAGTTTTTAGGACAGATGGAGGTGGTGCGAGGATATAATTTAGGTGGATGCAGATCCACACCAGGTACCCCAAGTAGATTTCAGAATTAAATAACTTGTTGTCTGAAGGTCTACAAAAAAGTAAATTGCAATTTCTAGTACATGAAATGCCATAACCTTTTTTTCCGGAATGAAGACCTAACCCCAGTTACAAAAAATAAAAAAATCTAACTTTTTTTTTACTAACCTTGCATTGTATGTGGTGGGGTCAAGTGTGTAACTGCAGCTTAAAGAAGAGACTGAGGAAACCTGACACACCGCTGGGGGGCCCTGCAAGAGCACGGACTAAGATATTTTTTTCTTTATTTCAGCACCCCTAGACAGGGCATATTTTTTACTAAATCCTAGAGTTGGGCATTAACCCTTTTGCACTCCACTTTTAAGCTTGAGTGGCGAGACCATTGGCTGACCGTGGCTGGTTGCAACTTACAGGGGTGGTTGTGGGGGACCGGTGACAGTGCTGGAGTGACCTTGCTGGAGCTCTGAATAAGGTAAGTATTTACTCCTTATTCCAGCATCCCTAGACTGAGCAAGCATTTTACCCTTGTGTTGCCTCCCCCACTCCTTCCACTGCAATGGTAAAATGCTTGTTCAGTCTAGGGGATTTTTAATATTCTTGGAGTTGTACTTTAATGCTAGAGACAAACTACATCATACACGTGTAGCACTACCCCCATAGGAGCTGCTGGTTATTATTTTGGGTCTTTGCCGTCACCCCTATCCACAGTTCACCAGGTTAGAAACTTAGGGTCTATACTGGGCCTTGCGCCCACAGATGTATGCACAGTCACTTAGTTCTTTTCCAATGCTTTTATCTGAACAACTTGAGCAGTAGAGGGATGGAGGGATGGAGGGTTAGGGGAAGTTTCAGATACCTGGTGCAGATCACTGAGGAACTTGAGATCCCGGAGACAAGTACACTTCAGTCAACGGATCTTGCTCACCCGGATAGGCCTCTCTCACTGACCTAGCAGCCGGAATGATGCACGGAACAAAAGTCTCTGCCACAGACTTGATGAGAACAATAATAGTTGAACAATCCTCTGCCACGGGATTCAATACCAGTTGAACAATCCTCTGCCACAGGATTCAGTATCAGTTGAACAATCCTCTGCCACAGGATATTAATAGTGAACACAGCAACACAGTACCAAAGTTCCTTTAAGCCATCCGGCAGTACTGTGGGGTAGATTGGTTAGGATTCATCCTCCAATTGAGTCACCAGGCACTTCTTGAGATACCAGCATTGCGCTCGGTCCTCTCCAAGACAAGTCCTCCCCCGGATCTTTCAATTGCTCGGCTTCTTCCCACAGGACAGACAGCACAGGACCACCTCTGAACCAGTAGGCCCCCAGAGAGCTTCTGGGCCTACTTGCAGTCATGAAACCTCGGGCCAGCAGGGCCCCGAGGCCAGAAGAGGAGTTGTCACATACCTTAGGCCAGGCAGGCCATGAGGTGAGAGAGCGAAAAGATGGCGTCTGCCCCTTAAGTATCCTCTCCCAGAATGCACAGCAGGGGACCACTCCCACTGGGCTGCCTCTGGGGAAAAGGACACCCAATACACCTTAGCCTGCCGTCCCTCCATCACTGGCCGGTGGTGACAACTACACCTACAGGCAACAGTGTGGCACTGCACACGACACAGCCAAGGCTGAAGCAGAGGCTAATTTAGCCATAATATTAAATCTGAACTATGTACAGAACAGATAACCCACTAAATTTACATGCGAGCGCCTGGTCTACAGGAGCAGGGCGCTACAATTGTCTTTTTTGATTTTTCCTATAATTCTTTAAAAAAAGGTGGTGAATGTACAACATTCCTTTAATAAGCCCCCGGACCAATACGCAGCATAAAGACCGGGCCCCTTCTTGCGATTCGGCACTGCGTCGCTTTAACTGACAATTGCGTGGCCGTGCGACGTGGCTCCCAAACAAAATTGACGTCCTTTTTTTCTCACAAATAGAGCTTTCTTTTGGTGGTATTTGATCACCTCTGCGGTTTTTATTTTTTGCGCTATAAACAAAAATAGAGCGACAATTTTGAAAAAAAATCTATATTTTTTACTTTTTGCTATAATAAATATCCCCAAAAATATATATAAAAAAAATGTTTTCCCTCAGTTTAGGCCGATACGTATTCTTCTACATATTTTTAGTAAAAACAATCGCAATCAGCGTTTATTGATTGGTTTGCGCAAAAATAATAGCGTTTACAAAATAGGGGATAGTTTTATGGCATTTTTATAAAAAAATTTTTTTTACTAGTAATGGCGGCGATCAGCGATTTTTTTCGTGACTGCGACATTATGGCGGACACTTCGGACACTTTTGACACATTTTTGGGACCATTGTCATTTTTACAGCGATCAGTGCAATAAAAATGCACTGGTTACTGTGAAAATGACACTCGCAGTGAAGGGGTTAACCACTAGGTGGCGCTGTAGGGGTTAAGTGTGCCTAGGGGCGTGTTTCTAACTGAGGGGGGCGTGGCTACGAGTGACATGTCACCGATCTCCGCTCTGATTACACAGAGCGGAGATCGGTGACAGTGTAAGGAGGCGAGCGGGGAGATGTTGTGTTTACACTAACATCTCCCCGCTCCATCCCTCCGTGAGACGATCATCGGGGATCCCCACGGCGATCGAGTCTGCGGGACCCGCGGTCGGACTCACGGGGATGACTGCGGTGCGCGACCACACGGCAGGCAGTTAAAGGGGACGTACAGGTACGTGATTGTGCCTGTACGTGCCATTCTGCCGACGTATATATGCCGTGAGTGGTCCTTAAGTGGCTGTTGCACAACTTATACTGTATGCAAAATAAAAATTACATTGCGGGGTTCTTTTTTAAAACGCCAATGCTAAGTTATTATATTTGAGACTCCGAAAAAAGTGCATAACTTTACTTAACAGGATTTTTGTTTTTTAGTTTACTAGCAACAAAAAAAGTTGTTCTACAAAATGCCGTAGATCTTGGTTGAAGTGAATAATTAATAGAGAGATGGGGTGCCTCATTAGTGTAATCATAGAGAGACAGGCACCTCTATAGAGAATGATATTAACTGCTGTTTTATTAATGGGCTAACTATCCACAAATGATGTGCTTAGCAGTCAAGATTAACACATGGAATTGGCATTCATTCCCTGTATCATCACACATAAAAAGTAATAGTCTGTCTAGAAACATTAAAGCTACATCTGGATACAATGATGTCTCTAAATACAAAGATGCAAGCATCTTAGTAAGGAAATTGTGTACTAACCTATGGCAAGTTTGCTTATGGAGTTTTTTCATTTGACATTGTTTGTAGCAAGGTCATCTGGCATATACCCAACTTCTAAAAGAAAGTGCCAGAACTTGCTTATATTGGATGTCAAGGGTTCTCAGGTTAATGGCTACATTTTGCAAAATTTTGAATTCAGTGGTCTATACATTCTTCAATGATAACCACAACAGGTCCACCAGCATGTGATAAAATGTTACAGCAAACTAAAACAGAAGTTTTGGGTGGGCTTCATATAGCATATGAATATTTTGTATTCTTACATACAGCCACTAGAAGGAGCATTAAGCTGGCGATAGATGGATCAAAATTCGGTCAGTTCAGCAAGTACCAGCTAAAATTAGATCCATTTATGGCCATTCACAAAAAAGTCAGGCTGGTTCACACTGGTGCATGGAAAACACTGCATGTGATTCGCCCAGGAATTTCACCGGATTCCTGCGCACATCACATGCGATGTCTGTGAGGTACGGTTTGAGCCAAGCATTTTGTATGGCTCAAATCGCATTGCATACGCATCAAAATGGTGCAGGACCTTTTTTTCCCTGCACCTGAATCCCATCCATTCGGGCAATCGAATTGCATTTTGTGATCTGTTTCAGGGGGTCGTTAATCTAACATTCACACCCCTGTCAGATCACATGGACGCCATGTGATTGGCCATCTAGTGCGAT
This sequence comes from Rana muscosa, assembly GCA_029206835.1. Lineage (NCBI taxonomy): Eukaryota > Metazoa > Chordata > Amphibia > Anura > Ranidae > Rana > Rana muscosa. Next base: position 899,374,139 of record CM055118.1, on the reverse strand, counting down.
GTGATGTGGGGAAATGCAGTGGATTTTGTGTGTTTCCCGCATCACATTAGTGTGAACCAGGGCTCAATCTAATGATTGGCTTCTATCGAATGGGAATGTTGGAAAACTTTAATTCGATCAGCACCTGCACTTATCAGTGTAGTCTGACAGCGGAGTCCCAGCTGTCAGAGTACAATGGTAAAGCAGGGAGAACTCCTCCATCCACCTGGCTTGTGTGGACAGGGGATTTTTTTTTTTTTACATCAGTCACTGGGTGATGGAAAAAAAAAGATCCATCTATGGACAGCTTTAGATTTCTTACATGTTTTCGTATATCTCCTTACCTTGAATATTGGAAAACACTGTTTACAAGACTGAATAGCTAAAACTATAATTTATTTAACAGGTTAAAGTGGTTGTACACCCTGTTGCACTTTAGAAACGGCGATCGTGCCGTTTCTAAAGGAGGTGACTGGCGGCTCCCGCGCGCATGCGTGGGAGTGAAGTCACGCGACTCTGGCCAGTCACAGAGCCGGAGTTTGCGGCCCCGGAAAGAAGGGGGGTGAAGATGGACACTCGCTGCTAGTGGGGGTGACATCGCAGGCTTCAGTTTCAGGTAAGTGACACATAATGGGCTACTATGCGATGCATAATAGCCCATTATGCTTTACCTTTGCAGGGAAATAAAGAGGAAGTAAAACCCATCAGGGTTTACTTCCTCTTTAAGGCTTGGTTCACACTACTGCAATGCCATATTGTTGTGATTTTCAGTGTGATTATGTAGTGAGACTTTAATGCAACTTGGCTGTGTTCTTGCATATGAGATTGTAGGCCACACCCACCTGGACCAAAACTTCCCCAGATACAAATCATTAAATAAACACTCAAGAACCATTATTTGGCAAAATTTTGGCCGCGACACCTTTATTGGTTTAAACAATTAATTTCCAATAACTGTTTATTATCACTCATATTTATTATCACTCATAACTTCAGATATATAATCACATAACAGATTTCTACCTGCTCAGTTATTAGAACTCGAGCAGTAGCTCAAACTTCAAATAACAATAACAGTCCCCCCCAGAATCCGGGGTGACCCAACCACATAAGAGGTGTACGCGACTAGGGCGGGAGGGAGGGAGCTCCAATCTTCTTCAGCTGTCAGCTCCAATCTTCTTCAGTTGTCCTGCAGGCAAGAGGATGAGCCCCACACCTGCTTACCCTTAAATAGCCCAACCCCTTGCTTCCAGAGTATTCCCTGAAACCTCATTGGCTACTCCTGAAAACTCCCCCTAGCCTCTTAAAGAGGCAGTAACCTGACTGACTAACACCTAATGCTGCTTAATAATTTTTATTAAATCCTGGGATGGGGAGGCCACAATCTCAAGAAAGTGGCCCCATATTGTGCCCCCTTTTTTCATGAGATTGTAGGCCACACCCACCCGGACCAAAACTTCCCCAGATACAAATCATTAAATAAACACTCAAGAACCATTATTTGGCAAAATTTTGGCCGCGACACCTTTATTGGTTTAAACAATTAATTTCCAATAACTGTTTATTATCACTCATATTTATTATCACTCATAACTTCAGATATATAATCACATAACAGATTTCTACCTGCTCAGTTATTAGAACTCGAGCAGTAGCTCAAACTTCAAATAACAATACCCACACGACGGTCTTGAGCATCAAGACCGTCCCACCCCAACCGTCGCGGCCAACTCAATGCTGTTCTGTAATCCTAAATTAAAGATATCCATACCCACTTCCGACAAGTGAACACCATCCGTCCTGTATAGACCCGGATAACCACCCTCCAGGTCCACATGCCGATAGGATAATCCACCAATCTGAGGCATGAACTTTTCCAGAGCCCTATTGACTCTTTTTCTCATCTTTTCCATAACCCTCCTCTGCTCAGAGGAGAGCCAGGAAAGACGAGCAACTACCTCGGAAAAAACTAGTGTTGTACCTGGGGAAGTAACAATAAAACTATGCAAGTCACGCTTGATCATGTATAATAAATCCAACGTTTTTACATTACCCAAATCATTTCCTCCCAAATGCACAACCAAAATAGAAGGCGGCGGCCATACTTGACATAACCTGTTCAAATGAAAGTACAGTTGGGACCACTGAAGGCCTCTGATACCTTTCCAAAATAACCTAAAAGAGTCCGGATGTAGAGATAAATTAGTTGTATAACTGCGTTGGGCTGCTCGTTTGTGGGCCCAGTAGATAAATGAGTGCCCCAGAATCCAAACTGTGAGCTGGGAACCTAGAATTTAAACAAATAAATTAGGACGAACATATAACTTAAAACATTGAGACTTCCACCTCCCCATTTCTTTAATATCAGAATCCGGGAACCCTAACCGGGCCGCCTCAGAGGCTGCGCCTATCCGAAAGGAGTGGGAGGAAAACTTAAAGTTATTTAAACCCATTCTAACCAAACATTTCTTTAAAACAGCATCAAATTGGTATTTGGTCAGGGGATGTAAATTGACGTGAACTAGAAAAAAACCCCCTCCGGAAGGCCTAAACCCCATAAATTGCCTAACCGTGGCTACCGGGCACATGAATGCCTCATCGTGCTCCCGTAGATTGACCCAACGGCCTTTTCCACATTGATCAGTTTTTGAATGTTGTAGCCAAATGTGAACACCCGACTGATCCATCAACACCTGATCAAAAAGAATCCCTGAATTACCCTGCTTATTTGCCGGCACCAACTCCGAGATGCGGAAAGCACCAAAAAAGGCCAGCACAAAGGCTGTCTTAAATAGCAAAGCTTCATACGGGGAAAAACAAACTACTACCAAACTTTCGCAAAGGCCCCTGAGGATGTCCAGAGAGATCGGCCTCCTATCATCCGAGACATACGTGTCACTCTCTTGTACCCCTTCAGTGCCTGTTTCACAGAAAAATATGAAGTACAGGCCCTTAAACCCAACAATCTGAAGAAAAATGAAATGCCGGCTAGCGTCTTCGTCACATGACTACTGGAAAAACGCTGCCGCATTAACATAGACAAAAATGCCAGAACATTGCCCTCAGAAGGCCTATTGAAATTAAAACCTGCAGTGCTAGCAAAGGACAACCAACTGCTCCATGCAGCGGTGTAACTGGACCAGGTCTTGGGAGCTAAGGAACCTCTAATAGCGTCCGTCACTGTCATCAAATCATCACCCACAAATGGTCTGGGCATGGGGTGCCCTCTGTGTCCGCTTCTGGAAGCAGAATCCGAAAACGGTCCATCTGGAAGCGAGACAGAGAATCGGCGATGTTATTCAAGATACCAGGAGTATACTTAACTTTCAACCAGATGTTAAATTTGAGGCACCTAAAAACCACCTGACGCAGTACTTTTATCACTAACCAAGAACTGGACGAAAGACAGTTAACCGCATACAGCACTCCTTTGTTATCGGATTCCACCAATATGCGCCTGTTCGCAAATTCTGAACCCCACAACTCCAAAGCCACCAAAATCGGGAACAACTCTAGGAGAACCACATTCTTGGTGGCCCCTGACCTTACCCAAGACTCCGGCCAAGCCGCACAGCACCAGTGCGTCTTCCATATAGCGCCGAAGCCTCTAGAGCCAGCAGCATCCGTGAATAGACAGAAATCTCGTGCTACCACAAAATCAGATTGAAAAAAGGACTTTCCATTATAGCAGTCAAGAAAACCAGACCAAACCTTCAAATCTTCTCTAAGCGGACTCGTCAGTCTGATGTGCGCCCGAGGCGATTTCAGACCTGATATTGCCATGTAAAGACGACGTGAAAAAATCCTGCCAACTGGCATGATTCGACATGCAAAGGACAGGATACCCAAAAGTGATTGCATCTCCTTCAACTGTATCTTTTTCTTTTGCAACACCCTCGCAATCAACCATTTCAATTTCTCCAATTTTGCCACTGGCAAACGAAATTCCAACTTACAAGTATCTATTTCAATACCTAAAAATTCCAAAGTTGTGCTAGGGAGACAAGTTTTCTCTTCCGCCAGAGGGACACCAAAATCCAAAGCTAGCGCTTGAAATGATAGCAACAAATCAGAACAGATCCCAGAACTTGCTGGACCGACAAATAAAAAGTCGTCTAAATAGTGAACTATGCTATCTGAACTGGACTGAACACAAAGAACCCAATGGAGGAATGTAGAAAACGTCTCAAAATAAGCGCAAGACAGCGAACATCCCATTGGGAGACACATGTCAAAAAAGTACTGACCTTCAAAAGAAAAACCTAAAGAATTAAAAGCTGATGGGGAAACAGGCAGGAGCCGAAATGCCGATTTTATGTCGGCCTTTGCTAACAATGCACCAGGGCCAAACGCCCTAATCTTACTGATGGCCTCCTCAAAAGTGGCATAAGAAACTGAACATGCATCACTATTTATATCATCATTTAATGAATCACCTTTTGGATACGATAAATGGTGTATGAGCCTAAATTCATTAGGCTCACGCTTGGGCACCACCCCCAACGGGGAGAGACGAAAATTACAAAAAGGGGGTTTCTCAAAAGGTCCTGCAATCCTGCCAGCCACAAGTTCCTTACACAATTTATCTCTTACTACCTGAGGAAAATTATCTACCGACTTCAAATTCCCCACCATTTTACACCCTTCCCCCAAAAAAGAAGGTAGCGGAAAACCCTGAGCAAAGCCCTCAAAGAGCAAACGAGCCTTCTCCCTGTTTGGGTAGTTGTCCAGCCACGGGCGCATTTTTTCCAGCCTCACTGGAGTGCAGGCTCTTGGGAAAAATATGCTGCGCCGAACTCGGACCTACGTTTGCGTGTCCCAGCGCAGACAGAACATTCGTGTCGGTACTTGCACGACGTGTTCCATCGGCATTGACTATCATTAAATGCGAAACAGCAGCCTTTTCTAAAAACTGCTGCTGTAGGGGTAACCGTGGGTTGTCTAGGTGCAACCGGTTTCTGCGGTAATATTAAGTTGAGCCACAGACCCACATCTTTCATTCCCCACCTAAGGGACTGGTGTATGGACAATTTTTGACGGAAGGACTCGTCATAATAAAACCAACCCAGGCCCCCAAAGTTCTTATATGCCTCTAATATATGATCCAAGTGCTGGAAAAGACCCCCACACCGTTCTGGGTACTTCTCTGCCATAATACCAGAGTAGATACAAAAGGCCTGCAGCCAATTGTTAAAAGACCTGGGGATCAACTTACGCCGCTCATCCTCCCCTCTCTCATCACCCCTCCTATTGACCATGGAATTATTATGAAATGGCAGGAGAGAAAGAATGTCTACATAATCCCCTTTCCAGATTTTATCCTTAATTGCAGCATTCAAATGGTATCCTAAAGGGGATATTTCACAGGGCATGACATCTTTCATCAATGTCTCAGGGACATTAACACTAGCTGTGTGTAATGACTCAGGAGGTAACAGATCATTAACAGTTAATAAATTACTATGTGGAGCAGACAGTACAGGAGAAGCAGAGGCAACAAGAGGGTTAACTGGCATAGAGACCAGAGCAGAAGGAGAAACAGCAGGAACTGACATTTTAGTTAAGGAATGAACCAAAGAGGACAGAGAACCTACTAAGCCAGTTAACATGGTTAATTGATTTAACTCACCCACTGCTGGAGGCTGTGATACATGGTGTTGAACCTCCTGCTCCAGCAGTGCTCTGGGGTCTGGGACTTGTAGAGCTTGCCCAACTGATAACTGTTGAGGCACCTCTGTGCCTTGCTGAGATTTACTTGTATGCTGCTGGGGAGACTGCAGCGCAGGCTGACTCCCCCTAGAGTCATTTGCGGGCTGCTGGGGCTGACCCCGCCGTCTTGCTCCTCTTCCTGCTGGGGACTGTGAGCAGGTCCGCCTCTTCTTGGTGCCGCGGCGGCCTCGTGTTGTCACGCCGCCATCTGTATCAGACCGTCCGTGTGGCACACTAACCTCTTCGGCTGCTTCCACAGCCCGACCGCAACGTTCAGGAGCTGCGCTCCTCCTCGCTCTCTCCCGCAGGGCGGGCACAGGCACTCCCCGCCCTGCGCCATTAGCATGAGAATGCTCACCGCCCACCTCTAAGCCGCCTCCTTCAGTGACCTCCAGCCGTACCTCTTCCTCCGGAGCTAGAGCCAGGCACTGACGTAGCCATGCTTCCCCGCCTGTGCTGCCAGCCTTCTCAAGTAACTGCTTCACCAGGGCTTCCATCATTAAAGGTAGGCGAACTGCAGAGCTCCAATCTTCTTCAGCTGTCAGCTCCAATCTTCTTCAGTTGTCCTGCAGGCAAGAGGATGAGCCCCACACCTGCTTACCCTTAAATAGCCCAACCCCTTGCTTCCAGAGTATTTCCTGAAACCTCATTGGCTACTCCTGAAAACTCCCCCTAGCCTCTTAAAGAGGCAGTAACCTGACTGACTAACACCTAATGCTGCTTAATAATTTTTATTAAATCCTGGGATGGGGCGGCCACAATCTCAAGAAAGTGGCCCCATATTGTGCCCCCTTTTTTCATTCTATGGGGCCAAGTCACTCTGTAAATCACACCAAAGTAGCACAGAAACATTTTTCAAAATCACACTGTGCTGAGTCGCATTAATTTGAACAGGCACCATTGACTATATTGTGATTTCCCTTGTCATGCAATTCTGTTGCATCAGAAGTGTGAACCAGCACTAATGTTTACCAGCAGTAAGTAATCCCCATCTCTCTTCTCCTTCTATCCAGCTCTATTCAGTTTTCAGTCAGAGACTGGTGTGTATGAAAAGAAGCAACTTTTGCTTTGCTCCCTCTTTGGAAAACCCATGTAGCTGGTGTCTAGGCTCCCCAATTAGGGCACCACTGATAGCCTTCTTGCATAATAAATGATAACCTGTCTGAAAGTAATGCAGGCATTTAAAAGGGGAAAAGATTAACGATTTCTAAAAAGATTAGGTTGCATGCGACAAACACAAGGCCTGTGGGCCGTGACCCTCGCACATAAATTTATATAGTCTAAAGCCTTGTACACATGATCGGAATTTCCGATGGAAAAAGTCAGACAGACTTTTTCCATCTGATATTCCGACCATGTGTATGCCCTATCGGACTTTTTCCATTGGAAATTCAGAGGAATTCCGTCGGAGTTTAGATAGAGAACATGTTCTCTTTTACTCCGATGGAATTCCGTCGGAATTCTGATGTGATTTTGGCCGGGCAAAAGTCTGACCGTGTGTACGGGGTATTACAGATACGGGCATTACAGCCCGCTATTAAATTGTGTTTGACACCCCTGGATCAGGTCAAGGACTGTGAAGAAACAGCAAGGCAAAAAGAACTTGGGGATAAAGTCAACCAGATTTGGTGACATTCTTGGATGGGAATTGTTAGCCCCCTCCTTCATGTAGGACCTAGAGAGAGCAGCTGTTTGTTATCCTCAAGTGGAAAGGCATTATCAAAGCAATGATAAACCTGTGTCCTATTGATACTCTATTGATGGGTTTCATGTATCCTATTGATATCATATTGTTGTCCTATTACTGTCCAATACAACCTGGAGGGGCATTAGTGGAGGGTAATGAGTCTGAGGCCCAGTGAAGTCCTGTCCCTGTTATCAGCTCCAATGGATTTCCAATAGGTTTTAAGAAGCCAATTTACATTGCCCTGTATGGAAAGGAAAGAGCCATTTTTAAGTAAATTTCCAGTCATATTTGAAACTCCTGCCACTATATGCTTGTTATACTGCAGGGCTTGACAAATTTGCTTGGAATCTAGGAGCCAGTTAAAAAAGTTAGGAGCCAGGAATGCGCCCTGTCCCGCCGAGCTCGCGCGCAGAAGCGAACGCATACGTGAGTAGTGCCCGCATATGAAAGCGGTGTTCAAACCACACATGTGAGGTATCGCCGCGATCTGTAGAGTGAGAGCAATAATTCTAGCCCTAGACCTTCTCTGCAACTCAAAACATGCAACCTGTAGAATTTTTTAAACGTCGCCTATGGAGATTTTAAAGGGTAAAAGTTAGTCGCCATTCCACGAGTGGACGCAATTTTGAAGCGTGACATGTTGGGTATCAATTTACTCAGCGTAACATTATCTTTCACAATATAAAAAAAAATTGGGCTAACTTTACTGTTGTCTTATTTTTTTATAAAAAAAAAAAGTGTATTTTTTCCCAAAAAAGTGCGCTTGTAAGACCGCTGCGCAAATACGGTGTGACAGAAAGTATTGCAACGACCGCCATTTTATTCTCTAGGGTGTTAGAATAAAAAATATATATAATGTTTGGGGGTTCTAATTAGAGGGAAGGAGATGGCAGGGAAAACAGACAGGGAAACTCCATTAGCATTGCTGGTTGTCATACCAACTGCCACCACAAGATGGCGCTAGTTCACAGAAGGAAGCATAGGCCTGCAGAAGGCCGCAAAGCCGCGGCCTCAATTACCGGCCGGCGTGGCCCGACGCAATCCCGCGGCGCGGAGGGGGGGGGGGCACGGAGACGCATGATACCCCAGCTGTGCTGCCCCAGGCGCCAGGTCGCTAATTCTAGTCGCAATGGCGACCTGGCGCCCGGGGTTTGTCGAGCCCTGTTATACTGTATGTGTTCCAATTTACACAGCATACCTAAAATAGTTTTCAAAAAATATTTCTTACCTTTCTACTTGTTTCTTTAGAGCATGTTTATATATAGGACTCTGAAAGCTATTTGTTTTTTTCTTTTTTGTTTTACAACCACCCAGACAGTGTGCACATTAAGTTTACAATGGATAATGAGATCTGCCAGTAAAATACAGAATGGGTTAATTATAGTAAACATACCTTCCCACTCCCACCCCCTCCCTAACATTTAATAGAAGGCAAACCTAGAAAGACATTTTTTAAAATCTTGCCGACCAAGTAACGCATATGTCCAGCAGCGACATACATATACTGTACAGTACATCCATGGGAAGAAAGGTTTCTGTGCTGGGAGCATGCTCATTGCACACTCCCGACACTGAGCTGCTGAAAACAGCTCCTGGTCTCTGTTTATGATTGGGAGTTGGCGAGAGTGGCTCCCAATCATGTGACCACTGTGACAGCCAATCACAGTGATCACATGATCAGAAAGTCCATCCCACCTCCCAGCGGTAAGACCCACTTAAAGGGCCAGCTGGAAGGGGGAGGGAAGGTGTTAAGCATATAGAAATCAAGTAAAAATGTAAGCACCATTTTTTAACTATATTTTTTTAAAGTTGGGCTATGTTAATGGAAGAATATAACAAAAATAAAGTATGTGTTATGCAAATATGGCTGCGAAAGTGGAAATACAATTTGAGGTCTGGCCCCCAGTACACATACTGCATGCACTGGAGACAAAAAGGCTTACTTCAGCATTTCTGCACCTGCAATGCACACAGTTATTTTTAAACCTTTCTTGTTCTGGAGCCAGAATAAGCCCACTGGACTAACATAAAGGTCATTTAAGTAAAAGAATATCTAAAATACAGTCAGTATATATATATATATATATACTGTATATACACAACCTTTTCACTTTTCATTGGCACATAGATTGCATGTTTTCCTTTCTTTCAAAAAAAATTAATTAATGGTGTGTTTATTTTTAATTAATGAAAGTCATTTTTTATTTTTCATTTATTTTTAGGAAACTTTATTTAGGTTTTTCACAATAAGGTTTTAGGGTTTGTTAACACTTCCTGTGTGATAAAATGCCTTACTTTAATGCCTTGTTTTACTGCACAGGAAGCATCAGTTCTGCCCAGCGCTGCACTTTTAAATCGCAGAGTGCTGTTTCCTTGTTTATTTGAACTTTATTAGTGGGAATGCTTTCCAAGCATTCCCAGTATTGTTATTCGTTTTTTTAATATTCTTAATTTTAATTTTAATTTTATTCCGTATGTTTTTTGGCTCTGCGTAACTTCTGCATACTTTCAGATATTATATTAAAACCATTCAACTTTTGAAATGTTCAGCTCTTTCAGCAAATGATGGGACTTCTTCTATTTTTTTTCTACTATTTATACTTTTTAAAATATTAAGCTTTATAACACTTTTTTTTAACATTGAAGTCAATGAGGGCATGCTTCAAATCCTTAAAATCTTCTTCCGCTCCCAAAAGTTTGAGCTCCTTCATACTGTCACCTATAGACACCAAAGCTATCTGGCTATATCTTTTCAGTTTGATATCTTTTACAGTTTTTGTGAAAAAGCTGTTTAAGTTTAGTGATCATTTTAGGAAATGTTATCGATTAAACAGTGTGTGTATTGAGCTTATTCATTGCAAACTTTTAAAGCCAACAATTCAGTTTAGGCCCGGTTCACATAGGGGCGACTCCTCAGGCGACTCGGTCGCCTGAGGAGTCGCATCCCGGTCTGTGCTATGGAACCGTTCTAATAGGAGTGACCTGAGTCGCTCCGACTTAGAAAAAGGTTCCTGTACTACTTTTGGGGGCGACGCAGGGCGACTTGCATTGACTTCTATACAGAAGTCATTATGCAAATTGCCTCGGCGGGCGTCTCAAGTCGTCTTGAGATCGCGCCGCCGAGGCCGCCCCCGAAGTCGTGCCGACCCTGTGAGAACTGGGCCTTAGTGTCAGCTTTTCAAAAAACCTTTAAATATTCCACATCTTTCATACATTAGTGGTGTTGTTAAACTTTTTTAATGAAATTCATGTTTATTTTAAAACCATCCCTACTTTTCCAACTATTCTCACTTCTTCAACTTTTTCTTACAGATTTAAGCTATTCATCCAGTTAGCTTTAGCAATTCAGCTATTCAGCATTCCCATGCATTTTCTGCAGGAAATGCATTTTCTAGTTGAAATATCACATTGTGACATGCCATTCTTTTTAATGCACCACAGCTGAGATTCAGGGCCAGTTTATACCACAATTTCTGCGTTCCAGAGGCATTTCTGCACATACATTTTTTGATGCGTTCCAGTGCGTTTTTGAAGAGTTCGGGTGTGTCCCCCCCCCCTTTTTTTTTCTTCATCTCAACTGAGGACATGTGTGTTCTTGATGTGTTTTGTCACATTCTAGATGCATTTCATACAGAAAAAAATGCAACATGTTCCACTTAAGTTGACTACACTGGAACACTGCACTGGTATGAACTAGGGCCATTGGAATCCATGTTAAACACTGTCCATCCATTTTTGATGCACTGGACTGCATTTGGTGTGAACAAGCCCACAGTACGAAGAAACGCATACCGAAACAGTGCTGTGGGTGAGCTGCAGTGCAGGATGGAAAAACATGTTGCAGAACTGAGCACTGCACTGGTGTTAACTGGACAAAACCTCCGCACAAATGAATGAGCCCAAAATAACATAACAAGAAAAAACTCTCTATTTATTTTGTTTGAAATTATTGTTATTAAAGCGGTTGTATACCGCTGGAGGTTTTTTTTTTTTTTTTCACTTCCCACAATTCTCTCAAAATTTTTTGTCAAACTTATAATATTTAAAGTGGCTCTAAAGTTAAAATGATTTTTTTTTTTTTGCTTTCCTGCATTAAGGTAAAAAACGTTTCATCACGTGTTTCACCACTTGATGAGGGAGTGGGCGCATGGCCAAGCTGTGCTGTGTGTGTCTATGAATGCACATAGCCTGGCTCAGGAGCCCAACCGCATGTGTGCCCCCAAGGCTTGCTATGGGGGGCACACATAGGAGAGCGCCAGGAGGTAATGGGCCACTCTGTTGAAAAAATATATATTGGGACTCGCGCTTGGCTACTCTTAGGCCCCTTTCACACTGGGGCGGGCAGGAGCGGTGGCGGTATAGCAGCGCGATTTTCAGCGCTGCTATACCGTCGTTCTTACCGCGGTATGCGGTCGCTAGGGGGGTTAATTTAACCCCCGCTAGCGGCCGAAAAAGGGTTAATACCGCCCGCAAACCGCGGCTATTGCCGCGGTTTGCGGGCGGTATTACCGCGGTGTCCCATTGATTTCAATGGGAGACCGCGGTAAAGGAGCGGTGAACACACCGCTCCTTTACCGCTGTAAAGAAGTGGCTAGCAGGACTTTTGAAGTGGTCCTGCTAGCGCACCGCTTCAGTGTGAAAGCCTTCGGGCTTTCACATTGAAGGCACAGGGCAGGATTTTTTCATGCGTTATAACAGCGCTATTATTAGCGCTAAACCGCATGAAAAACGCCCCAGTGTGAAAGGGGCCTTATCAAGACTGCTCCACTGAAAAGTAGCTGAATACTTACTACATACTACATAAACACAAAAAATGTAAAAGTGCGCTGTCTTAAAGTGTTTACACCCCAATGCTAAACAGTGAAATATAAAGTGCAAGAAATGCTGATGTGCAAAAAAATTTTTTTGATATAAGAAATAGAACATTTAATATTTCATACATCAATTATACTACATAAAGTGCAAAGTGCAATTCTGATTGGCATAAACATGCCACAATAATTGTGACACCAAAAATCTAATTATATGTGCAAAAACGGAGCAAAATATCCCTCAGACAATCACTTAAATATACTTAAGATTGTGATCAAAGTCCAAATAGTCGTTTGAGTTGCAAAAGAAAAGTGCTCTTATGGGGTTTAGTGTAGGATAAATCCAAAATTATCGACCACTTGACTTCCACCCAAGTACAGGTGTAGATAAACAGGTTACCAGGGTCCCTGTGGGATCAAACATGCTGTGAAACTATCCCCTGTAAGGAAAACTGCAGCTCAATCCCAGCCAGGTTCACAGATGTTCCGATAGTGACAAAACGAGTGATCCAACTCCACCTGATATGTGAATGAAAAGCAAGGAGGTGAACTCATTGTGTTTTAATAAAATATAGTCAGTAATGCACTAAGTATTGCACTTACAAATAATGGAGTATTTCAAGGCAATAAAATCGTAACCCACATACCCAAGGGGCTACTCTGTGCAATACCATTTCAATCCTCACAGGAAAGAGTTAACAGTGGACAGTGCAGTCTCCAGTCAGTCTGTAAGTTTGGAGAAATGTGGGAAGAGGAGGAGGGAGAAGCAGGGGAGTGCCCTGCTATCCTGGGATTTGGAACAGTGTGTTTCTATTGATGCACACAGTGTAGGGAGCCACAACTCTAGTCCCTGCATATAAGGGTGGCTCCATTGGATGCTACAAGAGAAAGGAGCCACCCGAAAACAGGAAACCCGTGGCACCGGTCATGGCATCAATTTAAACTGGAACATAGGCAAGGATTAAAAGATAAATAAACTGTATACTCTGTAAGTGGTTAAATCAGCAACTGAAAGTGCTTAACCACTTCAATACAGGGCATTTCCCGCCCCTTCCTGCCCAGACCAATTTTTCGTTTTCAGCGCTGTCGCACTTTGAATGACAATTGCGTGGTCGTGCGACGTGGCTCCCAAACAAAATTGACGTCCTTTTTTTCCCACAAATAGAGCTTTCATTTGGTGGTATTTGATCACCTCTGCAGTTCTTATTTTTTGCGCTATAAACAAAAGAAGAGCGACAATTTTGAAAAAAACACAATATTTTTTACTTTTTGATTTAATAAATATCCCAATTTTTGTTTTTAAAAAACATTTTTTTTCCTCAGTTTAGGCCGATATGTATTCTTCTACATATTTTTGGTAAAAAAAAAATTCGCAATAAGCGTATATTGATTGGTTTGCGCAAAAGTTATAGCGTCTACAAAATAAGGGATAGATTTATTGCATTTTTTTTTTTTTACTAGTAATTGCGGCGATCTGCGATTTTTATTGCCACCGTAACAATGCGACAGACATATTGGACACTTTTGACACATTTTTGGGACCATTCACATTTATACAGCGATTAGTGCTATAAAACTGCACTGATTACTGTGTAAATGTGACTGGCAGGGAAGGGGTTAACACTAGGGGGCGCTGAAGGGGTTAAATATGTTCCCTAGGGAGTGATTCTAACTGTAGGGGGAGGGGACTCACAAGGGGAGGAGACCGATCTGTGTTCCTCTGTACTGGGAACACAGATCGGTCTCCTCTCCTCTGACAAGACGTGGATCTGTGTGTTTACACACACAGATCCACGGTCCTGCCGTGATCACGGGCAATCGCGGGTGCCCGGCGGACATTGCGGCCGCCGGGCACACGCACCGGGTCCCGAGCGATGGCACGCGCGTGCCCCCTAGACGGCCGGAAAGCCCAGGACGTCATATGACGTCATATGACGTCCACCCAGGATGGGAGATCCCATCTGTGGATGTCATTTGACTATGGGCGGGTAGGGAAGTGGTTAAAGTATAATTAAAGGCAAAACTTTTTTTTTTAGTTTTGAATAGAGTGGAGAGGAATTAGAACACCTGTCAGTTTTTATCTCTGTCTGTGCTCCTGTTATGGAGATTCACTCTCTGTTTGTCCTGTATACCATTAGCATTGAAAGTAAAAGTTAAGAAAATCCCCAATTTTGGGTTATTCCCACAAGAGTAATAAAGGGTAAATCTTCCAATGGGGAAAAGTTCTGGAAACCTGGGGGTCTCCAAGGTATTCGCTTAATTTGCAGGGATTCCCTCTCACTTCCTGTTTAGGTTATGGGACAGGAAGTGAAAGGAAATCTCCGTAACGGGACACAAATGGCGGAAAAATCTGACAGGGGCTATAACCCTCCCTTACTTTATCCAAAATGAAAAAAAAAGGTTTGCCTTTAGTCCAACTTTAAAAACTGAGAGTTAACCTCTTACAGAGATCACAGCCCTCCCCCTGATAATGCATTCTTGTTCAATAATTTTGATTATTGCAGGCATATAAAAAAGTATACAGTAGCACAAATGCACCTAGTCCGCCCAAGCAGGAGATAGGACTGTCGACATAAAGAACATAAATATACATTTACAGTATAGGCGAAGGAGGGAGGTACATGAAACCTAAACAAAGCATATATGTATTTTGAAGAAAAACCCATAATTTGCTAAAGTAGTCAGGACATATGTGTCAACGACCCCTTGGTAGGTAGTCCTGGACACCCATAGACAACTAAAGAGGGTTAAAAAAAAAAAAACATCAAAAGAAAGGGAGAAGAAAATAAGACAAGAGAGAGTGAAAGTAAAGTAAGAGAGAGGAAAGAAGGGTAGGGACCCGGGGTCACATGAGACACCAATTAGAGTCGACCCACGCTTGTCAGGGGAAAGGCAGGGAAAGCATACGCCAAACATGGTTCCCAGATTTTAAGGATCTTGGCATGTAAGAATACTAGACATTTGTTCATTATGCTTAATGGCCGTAAAACTGTCCCTCACTCCCTGGAAAGGGACTGCAGGTTTCTTCCAGACCTGGGCAATTGTCCTTTTGGCTGCTAAGAATAAATAAGATGTCAATATTTGTTGACAAGCAAATAAGCCTGGAACGGGGCAATGCAACAAAGCAAATGTAGCCTCCTTTCAGATATTTAGATGGAACAGGGAATACAGCAGACCAAACACTCAGGACCAAAAGCTCACCAGTCGAGGACAAGTCCACCAGGTATGCATAACATCCCCAGCATAGCCACTACCTGAAAACATTGATCACTTGAAGTTGGATTAGCATGGGTGATACAGACCAGAACCCAATACCGCCACAACAACACTTTATACGCCGCCTCTAAGGTGGAGATATTAAATGAACATTTAGCAATCGAAGACCAGGCCTTGCTCCAGTCCACCGTGACGATCTCAGTATCCAAATCTCGCTCCCACTGAGCAACATATGAAAGTGAAGTGAAAGATGATCGACCATTCAAAGACACATCGAGAGTGGAGATAAAACCAAGGGAGCCCGGGGAGTGCTGACAGATATGCTCAAAGGTAGTTTTCTGAAACGGGTAGGAGGAAGTACCCTGGAGAGAAGCTATCTAGTGTTGGAGCTGGAGAAAGCAAAAAAACTGACTGGAGAGCATCATGGGATTCACAAAAACCATCCATGTCGGTAGGGACCAAGTAGTCAAAATAAGTCAAACTTGAATAAGACTATGTGCAGTCCCCTGATATTGTTTTCATTCGTTTTTCTCTCCAGATAAACAGAGCCATCTTTGTTCGTGCATCATCTAGCGCAATGTTTCAGTCAAGGCATCCATTCAAATTTCACACAATCTTGAGACACCCCATTCTAAAATGTAAAAAACGAAACTAATCGTTTTGCATAATGTAGCTACATCCACATGCGGAGGACAGTGGCTCTCAACCCTGTCCTCCAGTACCCCCAACAGGCCATGTTTTGGGAATTTCTTAGATAAAATAGCTGTCCAAAATACCATGCCATTGACTCTGATTTAAAGCACCTGTGCAAGGTAAAGGAAAACCAGCAAACATGGCCTGTTGGGGGTACTTGAGGACAGGATTGAAAACCACTGGTGTAGGATGCCCAACATTAGCAGTGATTTATTTTTCCAATTGTGAGAGTGAGAGCCCCTGTCTTAGTGAAAATGTGTTTAAAATGGACACAGGACTCTCAAAGAATGAATAAAGGGGTCACATTATGGGGCCACTTTCCTGAGATTGCGGCCTCCCTAGCCCAAATTAATAAAAAATTAGGTTAGATTGGCAGCAGTAGTTTAGTTTAGTCAGGAGCCTGCCCCTTTAAGGGGCTAGATTACAGCTAGTCAGGAAGAGCCAATGGGGGTTCAGGGAATTTTCTGGAATTATAGGGATTGGCTATAAAAGGGCCAGCAGGTGCAGGTTTCTTCCTCTTTCCGGCGGACAGCAAAGAAGATTTGAGCTTGAGCTGTGAAGACGTTTCTCTTACCTGATGGAAGCTCTGGTGATGCAGCTGTTGGAGAATGCAGGCAGCTCAGGAGGAGAGGCATGGCTGAGACATTGCATGGCGTCAGCTCCGGAGGAGGAGGCACTGCTTATGGAGCAAGAGGGAGGAGGCTTGGCAGTGGGCGGCGAGCTGATGGAGGACACAGATACAGGGCGGGGTGTTCCTGTGCCCGCACCGCCTGCAAGAGCAAGGAGAAGCGCGCCTCCAGAGCGAGAAGGACGGGCTGCGGAAGAAGCTGAAGAGACTCGTGTGCCTCAAGGGAAGCCAAGGGAAGATGGCGGCGGCGTGACATCACGGTGCCGCCGCGGAGGTCAGAAGTGGCGGACCTGTTCGCAGTCGCCAGCAGGAAGAAGCGGACAGTGGGGCCAGCTCCAGCAGGCTGCACAGGACACAAGGGGGAGACAGCTTGTGCAGCAGACTCCCAGGCAGCAGCGCGTATCATCGCAGCAAGGCACTCAGCATGCAGAGGTGCCCCAACAGGTGCTAGGTGTGCAGACTCCACAGGTTGCAGGTGTTACAGGCTCCAGCAGGTGGTGAGTTGACTCAATTACATGTGTATCTGGTTTGGTAGGTTCACTGTCTTCTTTAATTCAATCACTGTCCAAAGTGTCAGCTCCTGCTGTGTCTTCAGCTTCCCTGGTCTCTCTGTCTGTTAACCCTTCTGTTTCCTCTCATACTCCTGTGTTGTCTAATCTTCCTGTCAGTTTATCCTCTCAACAAGAAAAAAGTACTGTTAGTGTTTACAGTCAGTCAGGTTAGCCCCTCATTACAGACAGCTGTGCATGCTAAAATCCATGTACCTGAGACATATATGAAAGATGTCATGCCTTGTGAGATGTCCCCTTTAGGAAATCATTTAAATGCAAATATTAAAGCCAAAATTTATGTGGGCATTCTCTCCCTTCTGCCTGCTCATAAGGATTTCATGGTCAGAGCTGACAAGAGGGGTGAAGAGAGAAGTGAGGAGGAAAGGTGATCCCTAGGTCATTTAAACAATTGGCTGCAAGCCTTTTTGTATTTATTCTGGTATAATGGCGGAAAAGGACCTAGAGCGGTGTGGGGGACTTTTCCAACATTTGTTCATATCCTAGAAGCCTACAAAAATTTTGGTGGCCTGGGTTGGTTCTATTATGACGAATCCTTTTGTCAGAAATTGTACATTCACCCGTCACTTAGGTGGGGTATGAAAGATGTGGGCCTGTGGCTCAATTTGATATTTCCGCAGAAGCAGGTAGCACCTAGGCAACTCACTGTTAACACTTCCACGGCGGCCTTTAGAAAAGGCTGCTGTTTTGCATTTAATGATAGTCAATGCCGCTGGAATAATTCTTGCAAATACAGAAATGAATGATCCATCTGTGCGGGGACGCACCCAGCGGCAAAAATGTTTTAAGAGAAATGCAGCTGCAGGTTCTAGCCAGGCGCAGCATATTTTGGTAAGGGATAAGTTATGTAAGGAACTAAGGATTGCGGGGCCCTTTTGAGCACCCCCCTTTTTGTAATTTTCGGATTTCCCCATTGGGAGTAGTGCCCAAACGGGAACCTAATGAATTTCGTATTATACACCATCTATCCTTTCCTAAAGGTGATTCATTGATTGATGATATTGATAGGAACCTATGTTCCATGTCTTATGCTATGTTTGAGGAAGCGATTGGTAAGATCAGGTTGTTTGGATCGGGGGCGTTGTTGGCGAAGGCTGACATAAAATCAGCTTTTCGGTTCTTGCCCGTTTCCCCGGAGGCCTTTAATTCCTTGGGTTTTTATTTTGAGGGACAGTACTTTTTTTGACATGTATCTCCCAATGGGGTGTTCATTGTCTTGCTCATACTTTGAAACATTTTCCACATTCCTTCACTGGGTACTTGGCATTCGGTCCGGGTTTGATAGTACAGTGCACTATTTAGATTTCTTATTTGTTGGTCCAGCAGACTCTAGTTTATGTTCGGACTTGTTGCTATAATTTCAAGCTATGTCTCTTGAATTTGGCGTCCCGTTGGCGGAGGAAAAAACTTGCTGGCCCAGCACTTTGTTGGAATTTTTGGGCATTGAGATAGATACCCGCAGTATGGAATTCCGTTTGCCAGCGGAAAAAATGGATAAAATAAAATGGTTGATCGCGACGGTGTTGCAAAAGAAGATACTTTTGAAAGAAATGTAGTCACTCTTGGGTGTTCTGGCATTTGCGTGCAGAATCATGCCTGTTGGCAGGAATTTTTCACGTCGGCTTTACCTGGTTATTTCGGGCTCGAAATCTCCCTTGGATCATGTTACGATAGCTACCCCTATTAAAGAGGATTTGATGGTTTGGGCTAGCTTTCTTGATTGTTATAATGGTAAGTCCTTGTTTCAGGCCGAATTTGTTGTGGCACGGGATTTTTGTCTGTTTACAGATGCGGCTGGCTCCAAAGGTTCTGGAGCCATCTGGAGATCGCATTGGTGCTGTGCGGCTTGGCCGGAGTCCTGGGTGAGATCAGGAGCTACCAAGAATGTGGTATTGCTAGAGTTGTTTCCAATTTTAGTGGCACTGGAGTTGTGGGGCTCAGAGTTTGCCAATAGGCTCATCTTGGTGGAAACTGATAACAAAGGTGTTTTATATGCAGTGAATTGTCTCTCGTCTAGTTCTTGGTTGGTAATCAAAATCTTGCGTCAGGTGGTCTTCAGATGCCTCAAATTTAACATCTGGTTGAAGGCTAGGTATACTCCGGGGATATTGAAAAACATTCTCTATCTCGTTTTCAGGTGGAGCGTTTTCGTAGTTTGCCTCCGGAGGGGGACGCAGTTGGCATCCTGTGCCCGGCCTATTTGTGGGAGATGATCTGAGTGCTGTGACAGATGCTATTAGGGGCTCCTTAGCTCCTAAGACTTGGTCAAGTTACTCTGCAGCTTGGAGCAGCTGGATAGCCTTTGCCAGTACTGAAGGTTTTCAGTTTAATTGACCTTCTGAGGGTGCTATTTTAGCTTTTCTGTCCAGTTTAATGTGGCAGCAATTTTCACATAGTCATGTGACAAAAATGTTGGCTGGCATGTCATTTTTCTTCCGTTTCTTAGGTCTGAGACCTTGTACTTCTTCTTTTTCTGTAAAACAGGCGCTGAAGGGGTACAAGAGATTGACTTTCGTCACAGATGACAGAAGACCGATCTCTCTTGACATTCTCAGTGGCGTTTGCAGAATTACTTCAGTTGTCTGTTTTTCCTCTTACTTTACTTTATTTACTTTATTATTTAGGACAGCCTTTGTTCTTGCCTTTTTTGGGGCGTTCCGTATCTCGGAATTAGTTCCGGGAAGCAAGCAGGGTGGTTCTGGAATTCGATTTGATCGGGTGTTCATGTGTGGCTGCAGCATTCCAAAACGGATCAATGTGGCAAGGGCAGATGGGTTCATCTAAGGGAGCACGATGATGTTTTCATGTGCCCAGTAGCCTTAGTTAAGCAATTCATGGGACTTAGTCCTCCCGGGGGGGGGATTTTTTCTCACTCACGTTAATTTGTTGCCCCTGACGAAGTACCAATTCGATGCAGTCCTAAAGAAGAGTTTGGGTAGCATGAGATTAAGTAATTTCAGGTTTTCCTCCCACTCCTTTCGGATTGGCGCAGCCTCGGAGGCGGCTCGATCGGGTGTCCCGGAATCGGATATTAAAGCAATGGGGAAGTGGAAGTCGAAATGTTTTAAGTTATATGTTCATCCTAATTTGTTTGTTTCATTTTAGGTACCCAACACACAGTTTGGATTATGGGGCACTCATTTATTTATTGGGCTCAAAAAAGAGCGGCTCAACGCAGCTATTCATCAAATTTGTCTCTGCACCCGGACTCTTTTTGGTTGTTTTGGAAAGGTATAAGAGGCCTTCAGTGGTTTCAACTGAACTTTCATTTATCTAGGTTGTGTCACCTATGGCCGTTGCCATCTATCCTGATAATTCACTTGGGAGGTAATGATTTGAGAAACGTTAAAACATTAGACTTGCTGTTCATGATCAAGCAAGACTTGCATCGCTTCAGTACGACTTTCCCAGGTACAACGTTAGTTTTTTCTGAGGTGGTTCCTCGTCTTTCATGGCTCTCCTCTGCACAGAGGAGGGTTATGGGAAAAATGAGGAAAAGAGTCAATAGGGCTCTTGAAAAGTTCATGCCCCAGGTGGGGGGATAGTCGTATCGGCATGTGGACTTGGAAGGGGGTTATCCAGGTCTATACAGACTGGATGGCGTTCACTTATCCAAAATGGGTAATGATATCTTTAATGTGGGTTTGCAGAACATGATTGAGAAGGCCGCGACGCTTGGGGTGGGCCGGTCTTGATGCTCAAGACCGGCGTGTGGGGACTGTTATTTATATTTGAAGTTGTGCTACTGCTCGAGTTCTAATAACTGAGCAGGTAGAAATGTTATTTGAATATTTATGAAGTTTTGATTGGTAATAAAGATTTATGGAAAATTATTTGTGAAAAACCAATAAAGGTGTCGCGGCCAAGTTTTTGCCAAATAAAATGTTTCAGGTGTTTATTTAAGTAGTTGTATCTGGGGAAGTTTTGGTCTGGGCGGGTGTGGCCTGCAATCTCATGAATAAAGGGGTCACATTATGGGGCCACTTTCCTGAGATTGCGGCCTCCCTAGCCCAAATTAATAAAAAATTAGGTTAGATTGGCAGCAGTAGTTTAGTTTAGTCAGGAGCCTGCCCCTTTAAGGGGCTAGATTACAGCTAGTCAGGAAGAGCCAATGGGGGTTCAGGGAATTTTCTGGAATTATAGGGATTGGCTATAAAATGGCCAGCAGGTGCAGGTTTCTTCCTCTTTCCGGCGGACAGCAAAGAAGATTTGAGCTCCCTCCCTCCCGCCCCAGTCGCGATCACTTTTATGTGGTGGGTCACCCTGGATCCAGGGGGGACTGTTATTTATATTTGAAGTTGTGCTACTGCTCGAGTTCTAATAACTGAGCAGGTAGAAATGTTATTTGAATATTTATGAAGTTTTGATTGGTAATAAAGATTTATGGAAAATTATTTGTGAAAAACCAATAAAGGTGTCGCGGCCAAGTTTTTGCCAAATAAAATGTTTCAGGTGTTTATTTAAGTAGTTGTATCTGGGGAAGTTTTGGTCTGGGCGGGTGTGGCCTGCAATCTCAGCAATTTGAGAAGTTCCAGCAAAAGATTGGTGAGCAGAGAAAACTATGCTTTAAGTTTTCTCTGGATTTTGTAAGTCTGGATTGTGGCTGGAAACTTGAAGACTTCAAAGAGCATTGGGAGGGATGGAGTCTTCAGTCATGTGTCCGGGTTTTCCAGAAGCTCTGCAGGTTGAGTGTGTGTCCAGGTGCACA
This sequence comes from Rana muscosa, assembly GCA_029206835.1. Taxonomy (NCBI): domain Eukaryota; kingdom Metazoa; phylum Chordata; class Amphibia; order Anura; family Ranidae; genus Rana; species Rana muscosa. The sequence continues at coordinate 899,352,139 of CM055118.1, read as the reverse complement.
CACCCATTATAAGGCAGAGCTAAACATAGCCCAGTGTGTGTGGGAAAGAAGTTGGTGTTGGGGCAGTTGCTGCAGACAAGAGGGAGGTGCGCTACTATTTAAGAACTCAGGCAACATCCTTGAGACGGTTCTCCATGTGGGAGAGGTTCCAGGTCAGTAGACTGAGAGAGTCGGGGAGACTATAGCTGAGACAACTGGAAGAGAGAGTCTTGGGGACCAGAGGGAACCGTGAGTCTTGAAGGAGTGTGAAAGCCTGGAGTGTCAGGAGAGCCCTTCCTAGAGGCCAGGAGTGGGCATGTGCAGCAAGGAACTGCGCCCAAGGCTGAGCGAGCCTTAAGAGCCAGGTGGATTGTCATTTTTCAGTTGTTGTTTTTGGGAGAAGAAACCAAATGCATGTGTGAACTCTTATCTTTTTTGTTTTTATTTCAATAAAAGTGGGCTACCACGCCTTTAAACCTTAGTTCTTGTTGGCTGTGAACTCACTTAAAACGCATCTATCACTGAGCTAGACTTCCCCCCCCCCAATGTCACACAATGCAAATACACCATTGCACACTGGTATTGATTAGTATTCCAACGTTTCTCTTCTCCCTCGGTTTCTCTCCCTCAGTCAGCTAAAGTGACCCTTGTGCTGAAGGGGAGGGGCAAGTGCCCGACATCCTACTTATCAACCGATGACATCATTGGTTGTTAGAACACTGGCAGCTGGAAGGCTGTAATGGCACACAATGAAAAACTGTGGCTTTGTGTAACTAATAGGCACGCTTGATCCAACCGCTGGCTTGTATACAGTTTTTGGGCAATTTCTAGGCATTTTGCCAAGACAACCCTGAAGTCACCGTGGTTGAAAAAGACTGATCTAGGGTCACCATTAACTCCCTAGGCCAACACAATGGCTGATTGATGACACAATCATGTATCTACTGGTGCCTGTGCAGTTCCTCACATATGTCTGACACAGACTGGCCCCTACTGCAGACTCTTTCCTTGTGACTTGCTACAAAGTTACAATGTATAGTCTGATCAATTCAACTGTGAGGCCTGGTTCACACTGGTCCGACAAACGCTCCGACATTAGGAGCTCATGTCGCATGACGTGTGAAAATCAATGTTTCCCTATGAGAGCCGTCTTAACTGGTCCGACACATGTCGGTCCGACATTAAAAATGCTCCCTGTACTACTTCTGTCCGACTTTGATCCGACTTCAGCCCATTGAATATCATTAATGTCGGATCAAAGTAGGATCCTTGTCCTAACCATCCGACATTTGACATCCGACATGTGATTACAGCAGCAGTAAAAGGAATTTATCTCACCCTGGGATTGTTTTGATTGGTCAAAGGACAAGTCAGACTAGCACAATGTCGGATCAAAGTAGTATCCTGTTCATGAATGTCGGATGGATGTCGGACCAATGTCGGACTAATGTCGGACCAATGTAGGACAGATGTCGCAGAGCAAAGTAGGATGGAAGTCGTGTCGTATAGTGTGAACCCAGCCTGAATGAGTACTGTATGTGCAACCATAAACAAACTATGACTCGAGCAGTATGTTATTGGGTAAGAAAGATTTAGGATGTCTGTTTATCATATGAAGTCAGTTCAGAATTGTCAGTAATAAATGTTCTGTAGTCCCTGCAGACATCAAAGCACCTCAGTCGCTTCTACCGTAGCAGCAAATTATGAACCATCTATAAGCATTATACTATCAAATTGGTATTGGTTGAATGCCTCAATAAGAGCAAAAATCATAGCATACTGACATTCCTGCCCATACTAAAATAAAATGGATCATTTAGTATACACTGTATGGATTGCATAGGTATTCTATGACATTGTGGAATATACAAGGATCTTTGCCCAGCAAAAGCCTTGTTCATTTCAAAATCACAACCATCCAAAATCCTGTTCCAGCCAGGACACTGAAGACACAAGTCCTACTAGTGAGATATTGACCTTGTTATGCTAGAAGAGGTCACCTAGTAGCTGGATGCCTCATCAGTTAATAGGTCTTAATCGCTCACCGTTCAGCAATCAAATTCTTATTTGTATTGTAATATCACATGCTTATCCTAAAAAACTATCCAAAAACCAGGTTTATGTCCATCTGTATGTGCAACTGATAACTATGGCATTTAACTTTGGACAAGTGTAGGATTTTCTGGGATTCACGCAGCCACCTCCTACAATTTCCTGTTTTTCTGAATATGTTCTGCTCTCTGAGAAATAATCATTAACCCTGTGTCCGCCTTGAAATGAGTAATCATAGAAGATCAGGCACCCAGATCTCCAGCCTGCCAACCCCTATCCTTGTCTACAAGGGAAATGTTATATCATATGGTGACCATACACTATACAATCTGATTGTTCAATCTCCTTTAGCTCTATCATCAACACATAGGTGCTCAACCTGTGGCCCTCCAGCTGTTGCGGAACTACAAGTCCCATGAGGCATTGCAAGGCTGACAGTTACAAGCATGACTCCCAAAAGCAGAGGCACGATGGGACTTGTAGTTCTACAACAGCTAGAGGGCCACAGGTTGAGCACCCATGATTGTGGTTTAAGTGTCTGCCTGATTTGATACTAAAGCAATGGACTGATTAGGTGTATCCTCATATTACATAGTTTTTGTAGGAGATTGTACAATCTTTAAGCCATATATGCTACACAATCTGATTGTACAATCTACAATTTCACTGTACACTCTGGAATTAGACTGTATAACGTATGGCAAGCTTAAAGCTAACCATACACTATATCTGATTGCACAATCTCTGTATAGTCTTCTTTAGCTTTACCAAAACTAATATAGGGATAAACCTAAACAACACTTTGGGCTCTTTCACACGGAGGTCCGTTCAGGTCCGCCTGTCAGTTTTTTAGGCGGACCTGAAACGGATCCTCCATGTACCCCTATGGAAGCACGGATGTCAGCGGAGACATGTCCGCTGACATCCGCTCCGCTCCGCTCCGCCAAAGTGTGACGGAGGAAAACCCTATTTTTCCTTCCGTCGGCGGAGCGGATCGGATGACAACGGACTCTACGGTCCGTCGTCATCCGATTCCCCATAGGGGAGAGCAGCGCTCTGACAGGGCGGTCCCTGCACAGTGTGCGGGGACCGCCCAGTCATCTGTCGGCTCAGCGGGGATCAACGGAGCGATCCCCGCTGAGCAAGCGGAGCTTCACGGGGCGGATCTGCACGGATCCGCCCCGTGTGAAAGGGGCCTTTGGGGGTTATTTACGAAAGGCAAATCCACTTTGCACTACAAGTGCAGTTGCTGTAGATCCTTGGGGGACATACAAGGAAAATAAAAAACAGCATTTTAGCTTGCACATGATTGGATGATAAAATTAGCAGAGCTTCCCCTCATTTCAGATCTACCCCTCAGATCTACAGCGACTGAACTTCTAAGTGCACTTGTAGTGCAAAGTGGATTTGCCTTTTGTAAATGACCCCCTTTGTGTCACACAGGCCCCTCATACTACATGATTGATGGTAAATCTGAAGCCAATTGTACAATCAGACTGTATAGTGTATGGTCACCTTGGGGCCTCCTTCACATAGCCCTTTAGCTGCATACAGTAGATTCCAATGGTGAGAATCAGCTGATTTTTGCGCGCACAATGACAGGTGCATGCAAATAGCGGCAGCCGCTAAGCCTGTAGAAAGTGCTGACAGCGGCTGTCACTGTTTTAATGTATCTGCATACCAAGCAGGTACCTGCGTTTAGGGATGGGTGTCCGAACCTGGAGGCAGCCAGATGTGTCCAGGTTTAGACTTCCACCCCTTACTGCAGCTTTGTATAGGCTGACCAGCCTCTGCTATTCACGTGCACCTGTCATTCCAGCTGCAAGAATCCGCTGATCCTGGCTGCTCTATCCACTGGATGCAGCTAAACGGCAGTGAGAAGGAGGCCTTAGACCAGGGGTAGGCAACCTGGGGCCCTCCAGCTGTTGTGGAACTACATTTCCCATGAAGCATTGCAAGGCTGTCAGTTACAATTACTCCCAGAGACATGATGGGACCTGTAGTTCTGCAACAGCTGGAGGGCCCCAGGTTGCCTACTCCTGCCTTAGACTTTAGTCTGCTTCCAAATAAACTACAAACAGATAAACGATGCAACTCTGTATCCAATAAGAAAATGGGCTTACTTTAAAGAATACATTAAAGTGGTTGTAAATCCTAAGGCCCCTTTCACACATGCGGACCGTATGTCCGCTTTTTCATCCATCCGTTTACGGATGAAAAAGGGACATACATTGGTCCCTATGAGATCGCGGGTGTCAGCGGATGAACACCCGCTGACACCCGATCTCATCCGGGTCCGCAATCCTCCAATTCTGCAGACAGAGGAAAATCCTTTTTTCAATCAGTCTGCAGAGCAGATCGGATGAACACGGACAGACGGTCCGTGTTCATCCGATCCCCTCCATAGAGGAGAGCAGAGATCTGACAGGGCGGTCCCTGCACAGTGTGCGGGGACCGCCCTGTCATCCGCCGGCTCAGCGGGGATCAGCGGAGCGATCCCCGTTGAGCAAGTGGAGGTTAAAGGGGTGGATCCTCACGGATCCGTCCCGTGTGAAAGGGGCCTTATATATACCCAGTGAAGTGGCTGGCCTCAGGTGATATACAGAGATTAAACAAATTCCCCTACATATGCTGTACCTGTCTATTTACAGCCGTCTTTTCTCTACAGCCATTCAAAGTGCAGAATTTACATAGGATCTCTCAGCTCTGAAAAGCATGGGGTGGAGAGCTGAAGGTACATCAGTGAGGAGAGTTCTGAGAGCTGATTGGAGGGAAGTGACACAACCCCTCCACACAGCACATAGGAACAGAGCTGAGGCTGTCAATCAGCTGGAGATCCCTCCCCTGTCACCCTTTTTCTCTTGGTGTCAGGAAAACCTGATAGCAGAGGAACGAGACAGCAGACAGAAATGGCACGCAGTGCTCTCAACTGAGACAAGTACACACTATAGAACAGTGATGGCCAACCCCAGATGTTTTGGAACTACATTTCCCATGATGCTCCACTACACTGCAGAGTGCATGAGCATCATGGGAAATGTAGTTCCAAAACATCTGGGGTGCCGAGGTTCACCATCACTGCTATAGAGGGATATGCTTTGTTCATATTTCATGTCTGAGGTTTACAACCACTTTAGGTCCACCAAAGAGCCTTTCCTTTCGGTAATCTCCAATTTTCAGGTTAAAGCAAGTGAAGCTGATAATGGACGTGTCCTTGCAACGTGCGTCAGCACCTCCACTAGTAGGGTAGTTCATAGTGGAAGCACAGATAAAAGGGTGACAACGCTGCTGTCCATACAATGCACGGAATGGCAGCATTGTCACCACTAATGGAAGTGTGGGGAAGGGAAATCTTGGTAAATGTTTATACTGACAGTGAAGCGGAATGCAGAAGATAAGTGAAAAGAAGGTATAGAATAAGGAGACATGGGCCTCATTCACAAGGCTGTATATGCGCAGGATGACGTTGGCCAATTCTAAACCCCTAAAGGCCGAGTGAACGCACCATGTGCCACATGAATGCCTCATTCCAGACTGACACATAAACAGCAATAGCGTGAAATCAGAGGTGGTGCCACCAGCTACGTATTGTTGATATTTACACGTCAGCCCAGAGCAGCGGCAGTGGTGAGTAGAGTCCGTTTATACTGTATACTGTAAACATTACATGCGTACATCATATGTATACTATATAAAAAGACCGCACAAACCTTTACATGTATACAGTGCAAAATGTGGTCAAAAATATTTTGATGATGTTTTGTTCTTTTTCCAGTACAATAAAAAGCGCAGGCCTCACGCACACTGAGCATTAAAAAACGCTGCTTTAGGGGCGTCTGGTGTTTTTTTTTCCTGCCCTTATGCACCCCTCAATGTTAGCCTGTGTGTCCATGACATGTAGGCGCTTAGTGGAAGAAAAACCACTCAGCCAGTGCGTCCAGGGGCAGCAGCGTTTTGGCAGAAAAAAATAATTTACGCGTG